>CM045552.1:18457594-18851352 GCA_024721245.1 Mitragyna speciosa | reverse complement strand
GAGGACCTATTCATACCCCGACTATGTTGTGCTTTCGCTGATAGAGGATAGTAGGCGAGTGGGGGGTGACAGTGAGATTGCCCGAGGCCGTGTACATGAGTTGAGAGAGACGATTAGGGCTCAGGCCCAGAGGATTCGTGAGTTAGAGACTGCTGTTCAGGAAGAGCAGCAGAGGACGGATGCCTACCGCGAGCAGTGCCAGGAGATACATGGTCGTCTCTCACGTGTGGTACAGCATGTCCGGGACCACGGGGGACGACTCGTGGATGAGAGTGGTCTATTGGTAGGCCATGTACTGGATGAGGTGCGCGATGTGGCTCCGCACCTAGGGCCAGGACAGGCAGCGCCTCCACCTCCTGGGGCCGAGGGTGCTCCTGGGCGTGAGCGAGACATAGGTGTGAGTTCTGCTGGATCGGTCCGGTTGGGTTAGGTTTTAGATTGGACCTTTGGATGGAGTTATGTACTAAAGTTTATGTTAGTTTTGTTATGTTTATATGTATGACCTGTTTTGTATCTGACTTTTGAGATGTGTAAATTGAACTACTTGTATAAATATGTGTGATCTTGTTAACATGAAACTTGACTTCCATGCTCATCTTGAAATTGTGCATTTTATGTTTTATCTCGATATTTATTGTGTAGATATTAAAAAAATACAATTATTCATGTTATTTTAGTATATTAAATCATGAGTGGGCGTGGTCGCGGTCGAGGACGTCCCCGTCGTCAAGACCGGGATGAAGCTGCCTCTTCTAGTATAAATCCACCTACGGGGGCTGACCCAATGATTGCGGTTTTGAACCGAATGACCGACGTTTTAACTCAATTGGGAACTCGGCAGAACCCAGCGGCGGAAGTTGGTGGCCCCCACAGAAACCCGGCAGTAGGGGAAGATGTAGCCCTCGAACGATTCCAAAAATTTAACCCCCCTAAGTTTAACGGCAGTCCAAAACCAGAAATTGCTGAAAAATGGTTAGAGGACATTGAGAAGATTTTTACTGCCTTGAAGTACCCAGATGAACGGCAGGTGACTTTTGCCGTGTTTCAATTGGAAGGGGCTGCCACCCCTTGGTGGAATTTGATCAACGCCAAGTGGGAGAGACATCAGACACCAAGGACGTGGAGCAACTTTACCAAGGAGTTTAAAGAGAAATATATTCCCGTGCGAGTGCAAGAAAAGCGGGAAGACGAATTTCTGAAGTTGAGGCAGGGGTTGTTGTCCGTAGCTGAGTATGAAGCTCAATTTACGAAATTATCTCGATATGCTCCAGAACTCGTAGCCACTGAGCGGCGGCGGAAGAGGAGATTTATTCAAGGGTTGAATTTGGAGATCCAGGATGCTCTCGCAGCTGCCACCATTGAAACGTACGAAGATGCCGTGGAAAAAGCACAGCAGGTGGAGGAAACCAAGTCTCTGGTCCGCACTGTGAAAGCAAGAAAACGGGGAAATACCAGTGATGCTCGCCCTTCAATTGGAAGCGCTCCAGCCCCTAAGACGGGACGGGGAATGGGAGGAATGAGAATTGGACAAGGTGCCCCGTTCGGTAGATCAAGAGGTGCTCCGGTGGGAAGGGCTCCTCCAAGAAGTGAACAAAAAGAAGATATTCAAAAGGAAAAACAGTCGTCAGCTGCTTCTGGTGCTTGTGGATACTGTGGCAAAGGTAACCACACTGAGGATAATTGCTGGAGAAAGAATCGAAAATGTTTGCTTTGCGGCAGTGGCGAGCACCGAATAAATCAATGTCCCAGACAAACCACCAGTGGACCGAGCACTGCTCAATCTGGACCCAAGGAGATCCAGCAAGCTAGGGAGAGCGGGAATAAACGAAAAGTGCCGGCTCGTGTGTATGCCCTTGATAAGCAGGATGCCCGGGAATCACCGGCGGTAATTGAAGGTATGATTCTTGTTTTTCATCGTCTGGCTAAATTACTAGTAGACCCTGGATCCACTCATTCCTTTGTGAATTCTCAATTTATGACTGCTTTAGAGATTCAACCTGTTAAGTTATCTTATGAATTGGAAGTAAGGACTCCGACTGGGGACCATTGTCTGATAACTAATCTTGTTTATCAAGATTGTGAACTTCGGATAGGAGAAAGGAAATTGTTGACAGATCTCATAGCTTTACCTATTCGGGGTTATGATGTAATATTAGGCATGGATTGTTTAACCCGGTATAGTGCTCAACTGAATTGTGGGACGAAAGTGGTGGATTTTACCATACCGGGGGAACCTATTTTAAGATTGGATGTTAATAAAACCCTAGCTTCCTCAAATCTTCTTTCGGCCATGCAAGCTAGGAAATTAATGTTTCGAGGGGCAGTCGGATTCCTTGCTTATTTAATTAATACACCTGAGGATAAAGTAAGACTTGAGGATGTGCCGGTGGTAAAAGAATTTCCCGATGTTTTTCCCGAAGAATTAAGCTCTCTACCTCCGGAGAGAGAAGTGGAATTCAAAATAGAATTGGTACCAGGGGTATCGCCACTATCTAGAACTCCCTACCGCATGTCCCCAGCCGAACTTAAAGAACTTAAGGTTCAACTCCAGGATTTGTTGGAGAGAGGATTTGTCAAGCCGAGTGTATCACCATGGGGAGCCCCAGTATTATTTGTAAGGAAGAAGGATGGTACTCTTAGGCTGTGCATTGATTATCGAGGGTTAAATAGTGTTACTATAAAGAATAAGTATCCTTTACCTCAAATTGACGAACTGTTTGATCAACTGGAGGGAGCGGTGATCTTTTCTAAGATAGACCTTCGGCAAGGATATTATCAATTGAAGATTAAAGAGGAAGATGTGCCTAAAACTGCATTTAACTCTCGATATGGGCACTATGAATTTGTAGTGATGCCATTTGGGTTAACGAATGCCCCGGCGGCTTTTATGGATTTAATGCACCGGGTTTTCAGACCCTACTTAGACCAGTTTGTAGTGGTCTTTATTGATGATATTTTGATCTTTTCAAGGTCCCGGGGAGAGCATGAGCACCACTTGAGGGTAGTACTACAAACCTTGCGGGATAATAAGTTGTATGCCAAGTTTAGTAAGTGCGAATTTTGGAAAGACCAAGTGTCATTCTTGGGTCATGTTATTTCGGGAGAAGGTTTAGCAGTAGATCCATCCAAAGTAGAAGCCGTGGTTAGTTGGAAACAACCCGAGAATCCCACCGAAGTTCGTAGTTTCTTGGGTTTAGCTGGCTATTATCGGCGATTCATTAAAGATTTTTCAAAGATAGCCACACCACTCACTGCTTTGACTCAGAAGAATGTTAAGTTCATTTGGGATGGACGGTGTGAGCAAAGTTTCATTGAGCTTAAGAAGCGACTAACATCTGCCCCAGTGCTAGCATTGCCCAATGGAAAAGAGACCTTCAGGGTGTACACTGATGCTTCACGGGAAGGCTTAGGAGGTGTGTTGATGCAAGGGAAACAAGTGGTGGCCTATGCTTCCCGTAAATTAAAAACTCATGAGAGGAATTATCCCACACATGACCTAGAGTTAGCTGCTGTGGTTTTCGCACTCAAGAAATGGAGGCATTATTTGTATGGGGTCACCTTTGAGGTGTATACCGATCACAAGAGTTTGAAATATTTATTTTCTCAGAAAGAGCTAAATTTACGACAACGTAGGTGGGTGGAGTTATTGGAGGATTACGACTGCACTATTAATTATCACCCGGGTAAAGCTAACGTTGTTGCAGATGCTTTAAGTAGGAAGGTGCAACTGGCTAGTTTGGCCGTTCATGAATGGGATTTATTGGAGCGAGTGAGTGAGAGCAATCCAAGAATAGTTGGCTCTAAAGTGATATGTGGAAATGTAAGTGTAAGATCTGAATTGTTGGGACAAATCCAAGAAGCTCAAGGCAAGGATCTCGCGTTACAGAAAAGGATAGAGAAAGCCAAAGAAGGGACCATACCTGAGTATACTGTAGGACCGGAGGGACTGTTGAGATTCCGAAATCGAATCTTCGTCCCAAGAGACGAAGAGTTGAAGAGGGTGATCCTGGATGAAGCCCATCGGTCCAAGTACACTGTGCACCCGGGGAGTACAAAAATGTACCAAGATCTGAAGAAACTCTATTGCTGGGATAATATGAAGAGGGAAATAGCGGAATATGTGCAAACCTGTCCTACGTGTCAGCAGGTAAAAGCCGAACATCAGAGACCATCAGGACTATTACAACCTTTAGAAATCCCAGAGTGGAAGTGGGAGCACATCACCATGGATTTTGTTTCCGGGTTACCGAGAACTCAAAGGGGACATGACGCAGTTTGGGTGATTGTCGATCGCTTGACCAAATCCGCCCATTTTCTTCCTATGAACATGACTTATCCGTTGGAAAAACTTGCTCGTATGTTCATTGATGAAGTAGTGAGACTGCATGGGATTCCAGTTAGTATTGTTTCAGACCGAGATCCTCGGTTTACTTCCCGACTGTGGGGACAAATGCACGAAGCTTTGGGAACGAAGTTGAACTTTAGCACGGCTTACCATCCCCAGACCGATGGTCAATCCGAACGGGTAATCCAAATTTTAGAAGATATGCTGCGGGCGAGTGTGATGGATTTTGGTAGCAACTGGGATCAACATGTGACCTTAATTGAGTTTGCTTACAACAATAGCTACCAATCCTCGATCCAGATGGCTCCGTTTGAAGCATTGTACGGGAGAAGATGCAGAACACCTGGCTATTGGGATGAAGTGGGCGAGCGAAAGGTGTTAGGTCCGGAAAAAAGTACCCTGGATAGAAGAAGCTTATGAAAAGGTCAAGTTAATACAACAACGACTTCAAACTGCTCAAAGTCGACAGAAAAGTTATGCTGATACTAGAAGAAAAGAGCTGGAGTTCGAGGTTGGAGATGAAGTATTTCTCAAGATTTCTTCATTTAAAGGTGGCATCCAATTTGGGAAAAAGAAGAAGCTTCAACCAAGATACATGGGACCGTTCAAAATCGTGAAACGTATCGGAAAGGTTGCTTACCAATTGGATCTACCTTCAAAGCTATCTAAAATGCATAATGTTTTCCATGTGTCGGTCTTGAAAAAATATCATCCGGACCCAAGGCACGTGCTTCAACCTGACGAAATTGAGCTTGACGAAACCTTGACCTACGAAGAGCAACCAGTTCAAATTCTGGATCGTAAAGTCAAAGAACTAAGGAACAAACAAATTCCTCTTGTCAAGATCCTGTGGAAGCATCATGACTTGGAAGAAGCCACGTGGGAAACAGAAGAAGAGATGCGGCGAAATTATCCTGAGCTCTTCGAGAATCCAGGTAGAATTTCGAGGACGAAATTCTTTTAAGGGGGGGAGGATGTAACACCCTAGAAAATGCACACATAAGATACATTTTTCTCTAATTAGGGTTAAGTGATAGACCTTGATTTATTACTTGGAAGAGTTCTTGAATTAGTTAGGTTACTTAATTAAAGGTTTCATTAGTAAGCAAGAATACCTAAGTACTAAAGTTAGAATAATTTCATTTGACCATTTAATTTATACTAGTGTTCAAATTTTGATTAGCTTATTTTATTATATTCTAGTCTTTTGATTACTTGAATTTTAGCTCAATTTTACTTGAAAATCTCAATTATTTTCTCACTTTATTTTCTTTTCCCTTGACCGAAAATTCTTCTTTTTCTTTTCTTTTCTTTTGGCCGAAATTTCTCTTCTTTTCTTTGGGCCGAAATTCTTTTCTTTCTTTTTCTTCTTGTGGCCGGTTTTCCTCTTTCTATTTTTGTCCTAATTTGCTTTAATAATTTATGTCTATTTATTGAATATATATAAGTGATAAGAGTTATTAATTTTTCACCAATTAAATTAATCCAAGTGGCCATTCTTGCATTAAATGACTAACTATTTACTTTACTCTTGTAAGGATTTAATTGGACCACCATTTTTCCCATCTTTTCTTCTTTTCTTTTTCTTTTTCCTAGCCTATTTCTCTCTCTTTTCCTTCTCACTTTGGCCGGCCAAGCCTTTCTTCTTCTTTCCCCATTTTTGCTCTCAAATTTCTTGGACTTTCATCTCTCAAATTGGAACAAATCCACCATAGGAAGTGGACTTCTATCTTTTCTAAGCAAAATTCTAAGCATATCTAAGGTATTTACCATGAACCTACATTATTAATTTCATGTTTTAATTAGTTTTTATTCAAGTTTAATACCAAGTTCTTGTTAAGATTACTTGAAGAAATTAGTTAGAACTTGATATGTACTTGTTAGATAAAGTGTTCTTGTGGTTAAATAGACTAGTATGTGGTATTGGAACCTTGAAATTTCATGAAGAACATGTTATTTGGGTGAAAGTTCTTGGAGCTTAATCCTTGAAATTTAGTGAGATTTTGATTGAATTTGGGTTTGGATTGAACTAAGAAGTGGTAGAACTTGATGAATTATTGGTTGGATGATTGAAATCTTGATGAAAAACAAGTTTGGAAGGGCCGAAAATCAAGGGGAAATAATGCCCAAATTTTGTTAGAAAAACCCTAGAAAACCCTAGAAAACCCTAGCATAAAAACCCTAGAATGTAAACCCTAAACCCTAAACCCTAAACCCTAAACCCTAGAAAAAAAAAAAAAAAAAAAACTAGAATTTAATGGGGTATTTCTTGAAATTTTCTTACTAGATTAATTAGGGTTTAAATTGAGTTTTTCATTAGATTATTTCTTTCAAATTGCAGGATCCAATAGTGAGACCCGACCTTTCTACGAGATATTTTCTTAGGCACCAGGTGAGTGTCTTTATGTGTGCATGATGCATGGAATGTGATAATTTTATTTTGTGACTATTATGCTTAACTTGCAAATATTATGTGAGTACATGTGTTATTTGAGGAAAGATGTGTACTTTATCGCATCTATTCCACAATGTGTTACCGCCTTTATTATTTAAAATGTTATTTGTGTGTGTGAGACTACCGTGACTAACGTCACTGTTATTTCACGGTTAGTCAACCGGGCTGCAAGTGGGAGGACATAAGGTGCTGGGTGTTTTAGGGTGTGATGTTCTTTCCTTTTGAGTTGTGAATCCTCAAAGAGGCCAACTCCGGAATGAACTTTCTTGATTGTGTGTTGGCCCTCCAGGGTTGAGATTCTTCTCCCCCGGATGTGGTAGCTTGTACGGAGGTTATAAGGTGTTTGGCGGTTAGGGCTTGTGATTGATAAAACTGATATGTTCCTTGATAAAGACCTGAGCTATTATCTCGGTCTAAATATCGTGGCGACATGATCAGTACCTGCTCCTCTACGGTTAAGCTTGCTTCCGTAGTTGAGCCCTGTATCCGCCAGTGACTACATGTGAATTAAATTGCTCATATATTGTTTATTTAATTTATTGATTATTTTAATGACCTAAATCATGAGTGCTTGGTATGATTGCATGAATTGGACATTCACTGGGCTATTATAGCTCATTCCATTTTATTTGTTTTCCTTTACTCAGGTCAACTGAAAATTTAAAGCTGGATCAACTGGTTTTTGGGTTATTATAAGTGTTTTAGTGTTGTAATAGTCGCACTATGTTAGGCTATTATTGTGAAAAAAATTATGTACATTATGACTTGTAACTTTTTGATATGACTTGTATCTTCAAGTTAAATAATAAAAGTTTGTTTTATTTTATTCCATGTCACTTCATGTTATTTTATTTTAAGTTAAGTACGGTTGGATTTTCATGTGAGTGCGTGCATCGAGCCCTGGCGAGAGCTAGGCAGGCAGTCCGCTAAGCCCTTTGGTGCGCCTCTGGGCAAGGTGGGGCTGTCACACGTGTGACACCTAAGCTGGTATGTGGATGCTTGTTAGAGAATAAGTTCATTGGATTGATCTGCCAAGAGTTACTATTCATAGTGCTAATGAATTATACTCTTAATGGCAATGGTGTAAGTGATCCTTAGACTTGAGATTACCATGGTATCTTGAGTGTGGATTGCTATGCTTTGACTCTATTGCTCGGTGCTCGTAAAAGAGTAGCCCATACGGTAGAGATTGGGTATAGCATGAAGCATGGAAGGATAGTGAGTAATCGATATAGGATTCACCACTCCTTATTATGGGAGAGTATATCCCGGATTGGCCACTTGTTGAAATATGACTTAAAGAATCTTTTGCGCAAAAGTGAAAGTATGACTTGAAAGAGTTTCAAGGTTATACTTTTATGAAAGTTGTATTTCGGGAACAAGAAATCATTAATTAGTCATTTAAAGAGTGCGCACTACACTCTTAGACTAATTGGGATATAGTGTGGTGAAAGGATATTAATTACACGGTAACATTGTCATTGATAGGTGTAGTCTACCATATGACTTTCCTATTCACTTGGGTGGTCATGATGCATTGCTAGACGCCACTCATGATCTATAAGTGCAAATTAATTAATTAGTGAATTAATGATAAATTAAAGTGTTAATTTATCTGGCTCTTAATTAATTAATTAATGAGTTATAATTTGTACTTATTGCCAACGTGAATGGAACCTAATGGGTCACACACAATAAGAACATGGTCTTTGGGTTAAATTGTTATTAAGATAAGTATAAGATACTTATGGGGTTAATTTATGTGATAAATTAACTTAAAGGACTTAATTATAAATATTCTAAGTCTTGATGGAAATTAGTTTCCTAAAAGGAATTAAGAAGCGAATTGGTTTCCTTTTGGAATTGGTTTCCTAAAGGAATAGGATTAGCTTAAGGTAAGCTTCCTAAACCTTCTTGGTTTCCAATTGCTCTTGTTTCCTTAAAGACTAGGATACTACATCTATAAATAAGTCCATGCCTTGACTCTTGAAAGATTGATGAAACATAACACAAAATTTAGAGAGAGAAAAATTGAGAGCTTGGTGGCGTTTTTCTCTCCAAGAAAAATGCCACACCTCCATCCCTAATTGTTAGGGTTTTTATTCTTCTTGTGTTCTTAAGTAATTCAAGGGAGTTAGCACTCAAAAGTCAAAGCAAGCAACTACAAGGTTCCCAAAGAAGTTGTTCGTGTGGATATTATTAGAGGCTCTACGCTTGGAGGGCTTTTTGTGGTAGATCTAACCTCTTCTTCGAAGGATTTTTGCCTAGTAGCATAGAAATCTTCTGTGCTTGAGGTAATCTTCATGCAAACCCCTTTGTTAATCATATAGACATGTTAAAGAGATCCATGATTGAGGTAATAAATTTTTAATTTTCCGCTGCGTTACCTATGCTATTACCTTACACAAAGAAGAAGTATACTTTGCTGACTTTCTTTACCATTCTTTTCCTAGTGTTTTTGTGGTGTTATTGCAAGTTGATGCTCAAAGTAAAACACCACATACTTTCCACCATAATGTTCATATTGCTTAATCAACTTGGAAGACAAAATCGTGAAGAAGAAGTTGCTGCAAAATCCAAGTGCCACATTGGATTCATCTTCATACTTTGATCAATTTTATGGATTCATCTTATTTGTGGCATAAGCTTTCTTGTTTTAGTTGTTTTAATTTACACCTTAATTCTATTTTGCATGTTTATTTGGTTATTTTAGGTGATTATGCTTTGCATTTAGTTTGTTTAGATTCATCTAATGCAATTTGTCTTAGAAGTTTTCTTGTGCTTTTACATAATTATTTGGATGAATTTCAGCATGTTTTATGCATTTTTCCATGTCATAATACTTATTCTAGGGTTTATAAGATTGAATTCTTTCCTATGCATTCTAGTCTTCTAGCTTGTGATGTTTTTGAGTATAGCATCCATTATACGTCTAGTCATCTTATTTGTGATACATGATTCCAAAGCTACTATCTTGACATTAATTTTCTGGTCGTTTTCCATAGTTGTTTAGCTTCTGTAAATCGTGTTTTTCATGTTAGGATTCCTTATGTATTTATTCTTTTGCATGTTTTTAGGGATAATACTCATCTAGACATGTTTGTTATCTTTAAACTTCAAACTATCTTTACATCATCTATGTGTATTTTTGAGTTTTATTTTGTTTCATCTTGCAAGAGTAACAAGTTTTTAACTACTTGTGTTCATTCTTGTAATATGCTATCCGATTTTTATGTGCTTAATATTCTTGGTGGTTATACTTGCTCATCTATCAACCCTTTAATTACTTATGTTAGTTTATATGAACTCGCAGATTGGAGGACAAATTTTTTTGAGGAAGAAGGGATTGACGTGATCCAAGGAGCGCATACATTTATTGGACTTGGACTTATACTTGGTGAATTTGAAGAAGCCATTTATATGGATCAAAAAGAGCTTAAAGGAGTGATTATTATGCATGGAACATTAGAACGTGGTGACTAGATTGTCAAGTTACATGATTTTGAGCTTAGTCACTAGCTTGAAGTTCACAATATTCAAGCTTTCGCATTGGGTCAAGGATTCAAGCATTGGTTGAGGATCAAGTTCATCTACAAAGAAGGCCCAAAAAGAGTTACTAAGTTGTCCAAAACAATCTTACAAGGGACTGGTTACTTGAACTTGTTTGGAGGGCCCTTGAAGTTGCTAAATGGAGGCCTAATGGAGCTTAATGAAGGATGTCCAACCCATGAACTACTTTTAGACAAATTTTTATTATGTTTTTAGTTAGTTTCTAGTTGTTAGAATTACTCTACAATTGTGTTTTTAGTCAAGTATTACTATTTGTTTAGGAATAGACTTGAAAGTTGCTTAATTCTTTAATTCTAGAAAGTTCTTTATAAGCCTATTTATCGGGCTATTTTTACATACAAATTTTTACAAGATTTTGATGAATAAAATTGAGTGTTTTTCTCAAGATTGACAATTTTCTTGGTTCTTGGATTAGAACTACTCTTGGTCTTATCAAGCTTGCTTGTGGTGACCTAAACCTAGCTTAGAGTTATTCCAACTTGTTTTGTTTAGGGTTCTATAGGTTTGCTTCGTCCCCTATAGATTTGTATTCATCGAAGAAGGGTTAATTCAAGGCAAAAAAACTACACATCAAGGTTGTTGGATTCAAGAAATCCATCGTGGCCTTGAGTTAACGAGTTGCATTTTGGAGATTCAAGGTTCCTGACCATCTACGTACTTCCACGCGCATCAACTATTAAGGCTTTATGGCTAATTTTTAATATCTAAACAAATTCAAAACAAAAGGGATGGTGGATGATTTTTCTATTTCAATAGAATAGGTATAAGATTAAGAAACACTTGAATGAATTCAATGGCAAAGAATGTAGAGCATAGAATCCACTAGTGAATTATGCATGAATGACTTGTTAAGTATTACCTTACCTTATTTAGAATCCAATTCCATATGAGTCATAACTAGATCTCTCTATGAAATGACAAGATTCCAACTATTCTCATGATGAAATCTTATAAAACATGAATTGTAATGATTCGCTAAAGCATTCATTATTCTTATATGAATAACTTAAGCAAAACTTGTTCATTTTCCATTGTTAAATGCATTTTTCAATATCAAATAACAACTAGATGACTTGTTTATGTTGGTCATGCAAAAACAAGTGTTAAAACTTAAACAAGGCAATAAATAATAGCAAGCTTAGCAAGTTAGGATGATTTAAGTCATGCTTTTGGATTCATTAGCATCATCTACATTCTCGATGAAGCTTTTATTGAATCATGACTTGTGAAATAACTAAAAGTTCAAATTCAAAGCAAGAATTCATGTTCAACACTTGAAAATAAAAGACATAATGTTAGAATTGCTCAACCAAAGAATTGAACAAATTTTTAATTCTATTTCACATTTGAAGGTTTAACTTCAAGAGTTCTTGTAAAGTGTTCCCAACTATTCTATTGAAATTGAAAGAAAACTCTATTAACTTTTCTACAAAACTATAACTAACTTATTTCTAAGCTATTCTTGCTATCTAAAATTTGTTAAAATGCACTAAAAATGACTTTTATTTATAGACAAATGGTCTTCATGTCATTTTCCAACTTGCATAGGCATTCAGTGCATGGAAATGATGAAGATTTTCATTGAGATTCCAAATAGGCGCAAAAGAATTCAATTGGGTGCTTAATGGAATCTCCAGTTGCAAAATCCCTATTTCCTCTACAAAAGTCTGCAAAAACCAGCTAAAAATGAATGCAAGTTGCAGACCTAGAAAAATCTTGCCAACTTGACGATCCGCGGGTGAGCTGACCCGCGGATCCTACCCGCGAATCACTAAAAGTTGTCCCCACATAATTTTTTACTTTTGCTGAGCTAGCTTCCAAGTGTTCAAACCATTTTCACACATTTCCATGTAATTTTGATAAAAAATTAGGTCTCCCAAATATTTTTGCACAATTAATTCTTCAATTATTCTCCAAGTGATTCATCCAACTTAATCAATTGAATCTTTTTTTATTTTGATTCATCTTGACTCCAATTGATCCAAATTGAGTTTAGGTATGATGAATCTGCAACAGTAAACGAAAATTGTGCATTAATTCGTTCAAAAATAATAATTCTGCCTCAAAACCCTAATTTTTGGAGAAAAACCATAATTCTAGAAAAAGTTGGAAAATGAGTCATTTGTAACCAAAATCACTATAATTATACTAAAATCACACCCAAAATGTAACATCCCGCGTCTGGGCTGGCCCAATAACTTTTGAGCTTTTAAACCACGGGCTCAAAATGCTTAAGCCAAGTTATTTAGTAGCCCAAACGTAGGATGTTATATACAAATCATTTTCTTTTTTTCCCACCAATGTGGGACTTTTTGAGGGTCTCACACAAAATATATAATAAATCATACAATAATATTGGTCAATTTATCACTCATCACCTTGGAGACTACACTTTACAACAATTCTCTAGCACATTTGAAAAAATAGGAACCTGGCTTGCTTTGAAGGGATCTCAAAACCAGCTCATGCCATTGCAAAATTGGCACTCGATTATGCAAGGGAGATACATAATGCTTTTATGTCAAGTAAGTCTCAATTAGACCCCAAGAGTAATAAACTAATTAATTGGTCCTTTCCACCTGCAGGCTATATAAAGCTCAATACAGGTGATGTGGCCAAAGGTAACCCAGGGGAAGTAGGCTTTGGAGGAATATTTAGAGATTATCAAAGAAGTTGGGTCATAGGTTTCTATGGTAAGGTGGGTATATCCACAAGCTTGGTGGCAAAATTGTGCAGTATCAGGGCTGGTGTTTAAAATTGCAAAAGGACAAGGTTATGACAAACTAATTGTGGAATCAGACTCAAAAGTGGCGGTTGGCATCCTAAATGGGAATTGTGAGGTACCTCCGTATATTTTGGCTTTGGTAGCTGATTATAAAGCTTACTCTTAAGGGCTCCAAGTTGGATTCCAACATACTTATAGGGAGGGGATTTCTTGTGCGGATTTTTTTGGCAAACAAGGGTGTGGAAACTAACTATCCTGTTATTTTTTGTAGCCAACAACTAGTTGGGTTAGGGTTTTTGATGTATTCATATAGCTTATAGGTTCACTAGGAGAGACCCAGCTAATTTGTTTTGTAAATACTATGTTTATTTAATTAATTATCCACCTTTTCCACACAAAAAAAAAAAAAAAGAAAAGGGCAGAGAAAGAAAGAGATGTTGGGATTAAATAATTTCTCTCTCCAAACATGGAAAAAATGAAAGGAAAATGGAACTATAACTTATAAATTTTTAGCAAACAATACAAGAATCTTCTTTTTTTTTCCCCTTCTATTTTTAAGTTTTTACCAAACTATATGAGAGTCTTTTCTTTATCTCTATCCCTTTCTTTTCTCTCATCACTCAAACTTTCATCGTACCCATCCAAAACTCCCAAACTAGGCCAAACAACTTGACTCTTCTAAAAGAACAAATTTGTTTGCACATTTTACAAACACATAATAGTACAATATTTCATCTATGGTTTCTGCCCATTGTTTTTTCGCCTTGTTTAAAAAATTTAGCAAAATGAAAACTAGTAAAACATATTTGTTCCGAATAAAAAAATGTTTTAAAAATTAGTTTCTATTATTGATTTGGGTACTTAACAACGGGTGACTTTCCAAATCACTAGTTACATAAATCAATCCACATATAATATAAATTATTTTTTAAAATTTTTATGTTAAAATTAAAGTGCATTTTGTATTGAAAGCACACTTTTATTTGGATAAAGAAAAATTTGGACTTATAATTTTATATTTTTTATATTACTTTTATAAAAAATAAATGTTAGGAAGTATTAAATTAATCATTATTAATAAGAGTTTATTTTAATAAACAAACAAAATTTATATGAATGATTTATGTATAAAAGTGGAATTAACCATGAAAGCAAAAAATTTGAAGAAAAATAAATTTTTTAAAGTTTAAAATTGTAAAAGAAACCAAGGTGTATCTGAATAGATTTTTCGATTCATCCACTACTCAATTACCCTAGAAAGATGCCCCGCGATTCAAACTTTTATGGAGCTGATAATACAATTCGGGTCGAATCCCCTAATGTTTATAAGGCGGCATCCAAATATGCGAGTTCAATAGCAGCGACTGAAAAAGCGAGAGAGAGACCATTGCTGGGGGAGCTGGAGATATACGATGGCGGAGAAGACGGAGGAGAAATTAGCGAATCTAAGACTTGATGGTGGAGACGGTGACGATGAGGGTCCAGAGGAAGGAGAAATCGTTGATGAAACTGAGGAAACCGGGTCTTCTATGGGGAATCCTGCTAAAACTTTGGTAACGAAGCATCCATTGGAACACTCGTGGACTTTCTGGTTCGATAACCCTTCTGCAAAATCGAAACAGGCCGCTTGGGGTAGCTCCATTCGCCCTATTTACACCTTCTCCACTGTTGAGGATTTTTGGAGGTACTTTGATATATTTTTCTGCATTAATTTGCGAATTGATGTACTTTCTTGGTATGATTTTGGCATTTCCTAAAAACTGTTATGTTATTGGTTAATTTTGTCATTTTTTCAGAGTTGATTATGTTTGGCCTTTTGTTCGTTTCTGTTTTACTGAATTGGGTGCAAAAATATTTGGCAGAAGGAGATTAGGAAATTTTGGAAAATAGTAACCGAAAGGGGGTTTTTTGCCGTTATTCCGTATTTCTTGAGCTCATTTGTTCTTGGTTTATTATTTCTGTTGAATTTATGTTGTCTGGAGTGTTTATATGGGTATCTGTCGTCTAGAGTGTGTATATCTGTATATCTGTATAGGTTTGCACTTTAAATGGCTTGTTCGTGTTTAGATTTTGGGTTTTTCTGTTACAGTAGTTCATAGATACAAGTGGGTTTGAGGTATGATGGAGAGTGTTGCATTAAAGTGTTTTAAATGAGAAGGGATTTTTGGATCAACTATATGAGAGATGTGGGTGGGTTTGTTATATTATTTTGCAGGGTGTCGAATGACATCAATAATTCGACTGAAGCACTCCGGTTGTGAAGAACTTGTGGTTATGCATGTTTTATGTGCAGTACATTTTAACATGATGCGGACATCTTTAAATGGAGGGTGAACTGTTGAATTGCATCATGTTATAAAGAGAAATTGAGTCAATAAATTGTTTATGAGTTTGCTTGAATGGGAAGTTATGTCTTGAAGATCCTTTTAAATTTAAGCGGAGATGAGCTGTGAAATACAGGTATTCACCCACTGGATGCTTGGAAGGAAATTCTGTTAACAAGAATGCTAATGCGTTCAAAACTTTTACAATATCAGACTTGATTGAACATCTTGGTTTTCCAGAGTCTTCTATCAATATCCTTGATATCCCCAATCTTTTAGCTGTCCAAAACCAGCAGAACTTGGGCAATGCTTTTTCATCGGAACAAGTACTTGGGCAGTGGTGGTTCCATTCTTTCAGCCATAAGTTTGTAATGCACTAGTAAAGAACATTATAATAAATGCAGTCCATGCAATGCTCTTTTATAATCTTAATGTTATATTTCCCAGTTGCCCTTCTAGACTGTCCATTGAGATATGCATCATTGTTATTGTCTTCTTTT
The DNA here is from genome assembly GCA_024721245.1 of Mitragyna speciosa. Taxonomy (NCBI): domain Eukaryota; kingdom Viridiplantae; phylum Streptophyta; class Magnoliopsida; order Gentianales; family Rubiaceae; genus Mitragyna; species Mitragyna speciosa. The sequence goes on along the minus strand of CM045552.1, from coordinate 18,835,433 downwards.
GCTATCCTTGGGCAGGATTGATGTCCCTGCAAAAAAGATTTTGAAGTGCTTTTCCTGGTTTTTTTCCCCTGCTTCAGCCGTTTTGGCATTGACTGCATTCCCATATGCACTGCTTTGCATTAGGCAGATGTAGTAGGCAATGCTGTTGTAAGACTCTTTTGCGCAGAAGTTTTTAGAATAAAGGTTGACAGTTGCTTCTTTTCTTTGGTCATGATCCTTTATCCTACTTTGATCATGACAACGACAACAAGAAAATAGCTTATCTTATGCCTGATGTACTTTTTAATGCGAACGAAAGAATGATTTCCTTTAGTGTTGGACAAAAGCTTGAGGAAAAGGGTTAAACAGGAACAAAACAATCTTTAAAAGCAGTCATTTTTGTTTGTGACAGAACAAGAACTTGAATTAACTTCATATGTCTAAGTTACCCCATGTGTTCTCCAAGTCTTTGTAGTGCATTTATAGGATTACTTGGAGTGTATGTTTTTTGTAGAATTACTTTCACTTAGAATGGTCCGATCTTTCTGTCCTATGCTAGATTACTGATGCCAAGAAATCTAAGAGAAAGTTAAACTTTCACTTGGTATCATTTTGGTGTGGAAAGAAAGTCTACGATAGCCATACTAGGTTGTATTTAAGTTATTATGCCTTTTTTATAGGTTTATACGATGGTTGGTATTTGTTATGTTTCTTCTGTTTGGTTTATGAATTTATGTGATGCATATCAACGATATGTGTATTTTCAAGAATCCTCATCTTTTCGATTCTTTTGAGCATTGAATTGTTTGATGGGACATGCATAGTTAATATTCTAAATTTATGTAATTAAGTGGGCCATTAAAATATGCAAAGTTGATTTGTATATAGTAGTATTGCTGAGTTTGTTCGTGGGTGCGGACGTCATCCTGGGCCTTTGTTTTTAAAAGAGAAGATTATACTAATGTTTAGCACTGTCGTTAGACTAAACATTAACACTATCTTTTAAGCATGGCTTTGCTCTTAAGATTTTAGTTATACTTGGCAAAATGAATACCTTGACAATAACTGTCAAGAATTTTTTTTGGTTAGGAGACTTACAATTCAAGTATAAGATTGACTAGATAATGATGCTTTGATGCCTTCTAAGAATGAAAGCCTAGAGAAGAATGCTTGGCTTCTTACATTATTCGGCAAAGATTTCATTAGGCACGTTAAAATTGGCTACTTCACTTGATATTTCTAAAAAGATATAGGTTTGATATCAAATAGATTGAAGATTATGTAGAAAAGGATCTGAGTTAGAGACTACTTCAGGTTGAGCATTGTCTGACTGCTACACTTATTGTTTTACTTTGAAAACTATGTAAACCTAAGGAGGGCAGTAATTAGCATCTAAGTTACATGGACTATGATACAAGAGTCGGATACGGGTACGTGTCCGAGTGTCTGACTAGTCAATTTTTCAAAATTAGGATAGATCAACACTGTAAATGGTTGAATACGGGCATGGGGATACGGTAAAAAATATAAATTACAAATTGATACTTTAAAAAATTTTAAAAAAAATATGCCTTTGATACACTTTTTTATATAATACATAAAAATTACTAACAACTTTCATTATATGTGAATAAAGAGTCACAAATAAATCCCAACTCTACATCGATTAGACTCCCCCGTGATAAAGAGAAAGTATTAGAAAAAGACTGCTGAGGGCTTTTTCCCCCCCTTTTCTTATTATATTCAGCAAAAACATTCCTTTTCGGTTCAAAAAAAAATATATATATAAAATATAGGGCTTCAGCCCTGTCTCTTCTCAAAAGAAAAGAGTCGGCTTCTTCTTCTCTTTTCATCCTTATCCTCACGTCACCGCCACACTAGGTTTTTCTCTCATCTTCTCGGGTAACTTAACTCTGTCTCTCCTCAACGCTGTCTCTCTTCTTAGTCCCATGTTCCCCATCCTCCAATCTTCTGATTTCTCTTGCTAATCCCATGTGCCAACTAGAGATCCAGATCTCTACTTCTTCCTCCTCGTCATCTCTTTCTTCTCTATCTCTCCTAGATCTCTGCTTCTTCTTCCTCATCATCTCTTTCTTCTCTATCTCTCCTAGATCTCTGCTTCTTCTTCCTCATCATCTTTTTCTTCTCTGGCTCTCCTTCCTCATCAGCATGGTTGGTGGCTATCCTTCAGCAATCAGGTCAATGCGTTGATCTAAGGTTGACCGAGTTTGACTCGGATTTCATACCTGCACCCCTGTCATGTTGTGTCAATACAGGTGCTGAACCATCATCCGCTGAGTCCATGTAACATAGATTGCCAAAGAAAGACATCATTCACATGAATTGATTTTCACTTACTGTTCGTCAGTTCTTGTCCACTCCACTAGGGTTTGGTGTGGGTGTAACAAAATTCCTCATTAAATGTCATTCTTTTTGGGCCATTCCAAAATAAATGTTCACCTTCTTGAAATGGAAGTTTGCGCCATTCATAAGAATTCTATATTTGATTATTGGTCACACTGCCTACTTTTAAACGCTTGAAACAATGAAAAGCTATTTATGTGCCATTATGTCCTTATATTACCTTTCGTGTCCCCCCATTTAATATGAAATATCCTTTGATGAATAATTCAACCTGGTTGGGGCATGTCACTTTCATAACAATGGGCAAGAAAATGTTTTTATGTTCTTTGAATGGTTTCTCTCTTGATCAGTGGTGGTGATCTTCATATCATCTAAGATAAATCTTTCTCCTGATCACTGTGTGATTCTTGTCAGCTACTAAGTAGCCAGTGAAAAACTTCTAGTTGAAGGCATTTGGTTTAAAAACTTTGTGGTTTTACCGTGTAGTCGTTCAGTAATTAAGTTTTTCAATGGAATGAAAGTGTAAAGAAATAGTACACTTTTGTCAAGCTTTGCAACATCCTTCATTTGGTTTGCTCTATGGAGTATTTCTTACCAAAGGTGTGCCTTGATTTGTCAGTTGTAACTTGTAATCCACATGCTTAAGTCGAAAGATGGACATATAATTGAAATACTGCTGAAGTGTATCTTTTTGTTCGCCAACAAGGCTCACTATTTTTATCACTCTAAGCCTTATTCCTGATGATACACATGCTTAAAATACATTATGACTGGTTTTTGAGCATTCGTTTTGCACTATTCAAATATTTCTTGCCATCTAAAGAATGTAGTAACAAGTTTTATGTTCCTTACAGCATATACAATAATATACACCATCCAAGCAAGCTGGCAGTAGGAGCTGACTTTCACTGTTTCAAAAATAAGATTGAGCCTAAGTGGGAGGATCCTATTTGTGCTAATGGAGGAAAGTGGACTGCAAACTTTGCTAGGGGTAAATCTGACACCTCTTGGCTATACACGGTAGGTAAACATCAATAATGTATAAATTTTTCTAGTTTATGTGTGAATACACATATGCGTTCCTATGTTTTTTTTTTTTTAAAATAATATTAACTGTGGATGTTTTACTAGTTGCTAGCAATGATTGGAGAACAGTTTGATCATGGGGATGAAATCTGTGGAGCAGTTGTCAATGTCCGAGCTAGGCAGGAAAAAATAGCTCTGTGGACCAAGAATGCTGCAAATGAAGCTGCCCAGGTAATAATTTCAAATGACTGGCTCAACCAGTTGACTACATTTAATGGACTGTGATATGTAGACTTAGCATTCTGCCGACTATTACTTCTTATCTCCCTACCATGGAGCTACATAAGCTTTTCCCTGTTGTCAGTTCGACATAACAATTAAAAGGTTTGTTTGAGGTTGAGATAGGGTATGGTTTCTAGTGGTATTTCTGTCTTTGACACTTTTTTCTGTTACTTGATGCTTCTGATTTTTGTCTTCTTCTTCAACAATGAATGCTGAAAGACCCTACTTTTCAACTAGTTCTATCATTGCTGACTAGTCTAATTACTTGCTAGTTCAATTATCAGTGAGTAGTCTAAAAGTTTGCCTCTCTAATTTCTTGGTTATATTTCATAGATGTGGTAAGATAGCTTCCAATATTTCATTAAACTTCGTATTGGTTTTTATACTCTTGTGCCTACTAGTATTTAAGCAGAAGCAAAAGAAATATTGGTATGATTTGTCTGTCTGGATATGTATTCGCTTTTGCTGTATTTGAACACTTCCTTCTTTTATTATGATGTAAATGTGAGCTCAATATAGTAATTGCCTCAACCTAAGCTTTCCACTTGAGTAAATATGATCGAAAGGCTTCAATGCAGGGATTCAATTTTTAAGTTGATTATTCTTGTTGAATATCTTTCGGAATGTAATCTTGTCAGTTTGAGTTGAACTCCAAATGGTGATGGTAAGAAGCTATTCAATCTCAGAACAAATCAGTTAAGGATCAGTGCATCCGTAGATTATCTGTCTGTCCCTTTCGACTGTTGTCCACTTGTAGACATAGTAGTGAAGCTTATAGAACTTGAAGTAACGGGAACTTTTGTTAATATTTTAGAGTGTCAAGTTAAATGTCTCTAAAAAAGTTTGAAGCCTGAAAACATGTGTATGTGTTTATCTCAAACAGATGCTCTGGTAGCGTTTATCTTAAAACAGATGCTCTAGAAATGTATAATATATAAAATGATGTTAAGTTGCCACTATCAAAGGGTTTCCCTGCCTTCCCAGGGGCCCCTGTGGCCAATAGATGGAGACACTGCCCGATATTAACTAAATGCAGTCACATTGTATTTCTAATTTCCGCCTGTTTTCACACACACACACACTCTGTGATACTAGATCTCTAATGATCCTTATAAGGGGTTGTTTTATTTCCAGGTTAGCATTGGGAAGCAGTGGAAGGATTTAATAGATTACAACGATCCTATGGGATTCATATTTCATGTACAGTTCTTGCTTTATTTCATATTTCATGTACAGTTCTTGCTTTATTTAAAATTTTCCGTTGTCGCTCGAGAATGACACTACATATTCCTGCTAAGTTTCTCTGCGTAATTTATAGTAGGACACTCAGCAATTAATGGTTTTTGTTGTAGGAGGATGCGAAGAAGCTTGACAGAAACGCCAAAAATAAATACACAGTATAGTAGCATTTCCAAGAATTAAGATGATGCGGGGGACTGCTTTCTAGATGTTGCATGTGGCTGCTAAGACACCTCGAGATTTTAGAATTCACATTGTGTTGGCAGCCTTTTGCGTTACAGCTGTGCTGTTCCCATGGATTATGATATCTGCACTACCTGTTTGTTAACATCTCTGGATTTGCTGATGCACAATTTAATAGATATTTGGCATCCATAAATGATCTAATTTACAAATTTTAATAGTTGTACAATTTGATTCAGTTTTTGGCGTTCCTTGTCTACGATTGGGTAGACAAGAAATAGAAAACCGGAAGCAACTTTTGTGTGGAAGTAGAGAGCTTACTCTGGTGTCTGATTTGCCCGGTTATGTCGCAGTTGTACGTACCGTTAAAATTACCACTAAGAATCCGGTCTTAAACCTTGAAACAAGAAATGAGTTAATAACATATTAAATATAAAAGCCCGGTTATGTCGCAGTTGTACGTACCGTTAAAATTACCACTAAGAATCCGGTCTTAAACCTTGAAACAAGAAATGAGTTAATAACATATTAAATATAAAAGCATGCAGGGTAGGGGTGAACAAATTTGATAAATAGCGAATTATGGGCCGAATTTTAATTGAATTCGGTAAATCGAATTCGGTAATAAAAAAAAAAAAGAATTGGATTGGTATTCAAAAATAAAATTTTAATTCACTAATATTGAATATACCGAATTTAATACGGGAATATTGAATATACTGAATTTAAATTACTGAATTTAGCAATAATTGGCTAGCAATCTAATAGTGGGCAAGTAACTAATACCTGATCGTTGGGCCTTTTCTTTGTGTTTGGGCCATTATTTATTCAATACAAAAAAGTCAATTGTGAACATTCTTTATATCCTTTTCAATGCAACAAGCAGAATTTCATTAATCTCTCTTTTGTTTGGGTCAAACGGCAATTCAGACTCTAAAATAGAATCGGTGTTTGTAATCCAATAGTGGACAAGTAACTAATACCTGGTCGTTGGGCCTTTTCTTTGTGTTTGGGCCATTATTTATTCAATACAAAAATGCTCATTGTTAACATTCTTTATTTCCTTTTCAAAACAACAAGCATAACCTCATTAATCTCTCTTTTGTTTGGATCAAAAGGCAATTCAGACTCTAAAATAGAATTGGCCAATTTCGTGCTCAATTCCAATTTCCAAATGCCCAAACAACCCTTAACTTCCAAGTCCTCCTTGTCATTGTAGTTTTCTCCAACCGATTAGAATATTCAACAGCCTCCTCTCCTTCTTCTTCTTCAGTTTTCTCTAGCCGACCACCATTAACTTCTAATATGATTAATTGATGTTATTTATTATTTATTCATGATATTTTCTTTCAGCAGCAGCCGCAGCATACCATGGTTCCTCGGGCGGACATTAAAGCTATTTATGATTGTGTGCAAGCAGGTGCCACCTGTGCGCTTGATTCAGATGGCAACGAGAGGAAGGTTGTGGGTTGCTCCTGCGTTGTTGTAGAGGATTGTGGGGAGGAAATTGAAGGTCTTCACATTGTTCAAGAATTTGTGAAATCTCATCGAAAAATACTAAATGTGAAATAGATATCCTAGTTTCAGCTTTGTTTGATAGCTCCTCTTTAGAAAATTTTTGTTATTCAATAAGAAGCCACCTATCTTTATGGATTTGCCAGATTTTGGTAATTGAGATGTCAAGACTTGTTTCTCATTGTATGTTTACATTGTTGTTGATTGTGGCTCTTTTAAAATGCAGCTTATTATTTATTCAAAATAGGCCGTTAGCATGAATTTTTTTTTTATGAATTTAGTAACCGAATTGAGGTACCAATTTACCGAATTGAATTTGAAATCAAATTTGGTTTGGTATTAAGTGAAATCAAATTCGAATTCGGTCGGTAAATTTGAAAAAAAAAATACCGAATTAACTGATTTCAAATTATCGAATTACCGACCGATTCTCACCCCCTATGTAGGGACTTGAGATGTGAGAGCAATCTAATAAATGATTTTAGGGTTCGTTTGGTTGGCAAAGAGGATAAGATGGGATGATTCATTTCAGGATTATAGATTCTGAGATAACTCATTTCAGGATTTACAATCTCATCTTTCTAGCATTTGGTTAGTTGTGCATTTGGTGGAATTTTTTTAGAAAATAGTCATATCCGGTGTTTGGTTAGAGACAAGATTGTCATTTTATTCACTAAATTATCTCTACATTTGTATAATTATTTTTAAATGGTAATTCAATATATATTCAAATAATATTTCAAGAATTATAATATGCTAAAATATAAATACGGGAAACAAATAAATTATTATTTTTATTTGGTAATTCTTGAAAACTTTGTGAATTGACAAAATAATAATAATACGAGTAAGGGTAGCAATCAAGTCGGGTTTTGAATTGGCAAGTCGAGTTAAGACCCAATTATAACAAACAACCCGTTGACCCGAACCTAACCAGCCAACTCGTGGAGAGTTGACCCGAACACAACCCGCTATGGGTTGGCGGGTCGCGGGTTGACATGTTAGACCCAGAAAAAACTTTACATGCCATTATTAGGGAAAATTTTTGGGTCAAATGGGTTGACCCGCCAACCTGTTTGACTTGAAAAAACTTCCCTAACGTGAGTTTTTTTTTTTTCCAGGTCAAACAGGTCGGCCTGAACCCAAACCTAACCTTTTTTTTTTTTTTTGAATCAGATGAGTCAAATCGATTCCCACTCGTACTCGACTTGTTTGTTTGGCTGGTTAGTCGGGTCTGACTTAACCCAGTAAGTTTTGACACAAATTCATTATTTTTATGTTAAGTTCGTGTCATGTCGAAAATTGTCACCTCTAAATACGAACAAAATCAAATAAATAATTCAATCACAACAAAATTTTTTATAAAACAATTGTCGAAGAAAAAAGTATGGAATCGTACCTTGATTTTGAGAGCATGAGAGAGAGGATTTGAGAGTCCAAGAGGGAGAATTTGAGAAGACGGCAGATTATTTTTTGTTTCTATCTTGTAGGTTAGGGTTAAATTTGTTTAAAAATTTTTTATTCTGCCAACGCTTCATCCTAGGATTATTAATACCAGCCCCCCAATGGGATTATTTTATCACATGAATGAGGGATTATGTTAGTTAAGTATGATTATTAATACTACTTAAAAAATCCAACTAAACACGGGATGATATGGGATTAGTTATCCAATCATGTGTCATCCATGAACCAAACGTACCTTGAGAGAATATAATGGGGAGGGGTGACTCCTCCTTTGGCTGACATCGCAACTAAGCCAGCATTGTGAATTTTGGGGTGTGCATGTTGATTCAGTAACTTGGAAACTCAGTAGATTTGATTTAGTCCCCATTCGAAAAATACGGATATTCAATCTACTGGATTTTTTCGGATATAGGTCACATACGGGTTTCTATATTAAGCGGGTTGAATACAGATCTACATTTTAATAGCCCAATGAGTATCAGATTTGACTTGCATATAAGGGTAATTAAGTAATTTGATATGACATGTCTGTTAGGGTATATGATTACTTGATCTTTTTCGAAGCTTCTTGACTCCCAAAATGGTAGAGGCTTTATTTATGCACAAGATTGGTTGCGAAAAAATTATGAACCCATCTACTTAAAAGAATGTTTAGAAGAACTTGAGAAGTAAGTATCAAGTAAAAAATTTTCTACTTTGATTTTTGTTATGAGATATTATTATGCAGTATTTGTTATTTTTTTTATTCTTATTTTGTTAAAATTCTAAGCAGTGAATTGCATTATTAACATTGAATTGTGAAGAATTAAAGTAGTGGTGCTACAAAACCAATTTGTAACAATTTTCTTTTGTTTTCTTTTAATTTTTTGCCTTGAGAACATGGCTAATGTTTCTATTGTAAGACTTGTGACACACGGGTATGTAAGTTTGTTTCTTTGTTTCAAATAATCGAAATTCTTTTTAGTGATTGTAATGGATTAAGTATTTGTAAGACTTGATTTCATATATGTTATTTAAATTTATATTTGTTATAAGTGACTCTTTCTTTGATGATTATTGATTATCCAAAATCTTTGAAGAAACAGGTCTAACAATTGATTGTTATTTAATTTCTGAATATAGATCGGATAATGCGGATATTATTTATTTCCGAATATAGATTGGATAATACGGATATCCAAACATGCAGATATCTCTACATGCGGATATGGATCACATTTTTCTTAACTTGTATTTAGTGGGTTGAGTCAAATAATGTCACTTGCTGCTCAGGTATTTGACCCGTGTGCACCTCTCAATTGGCACATACTCCTAAATAACATAAGCTGCTGCATTCTTACATAAATGCCTTTTGTATTCTGAGAGCAGCTACATTTCTTGCAACACAGTAGCATGAATTATGTTGTCACCATCTTAGGTGGCATAGACTGCACAAAAGTGGTGGCACATGTTGCTGCATCAATTTTAGGGGCATCAGCAATTCTTTCCCCCATCTTGTCAACTAATCCACCTACAGAGGTTGCAATAGGTAAGTTCCATGGCTATCAACAGTTACACATCCAACGGTACCCATTTCGCTCAAGTTCCATGGCTATCAACAGCTACACATCCAATGGTACCCATTCCACTATCCCCATCTAGAACTGGTGCTTCTTTTGGAAATGTTTAAATAGGCTTTATACAGTTTTTTAACAAATTTGCAGAAAACAAATATGCAAAAATATTAGCCATTTACATCCAATAGGCTTTATACCATTTTTTAGCAAATTTGTAGAAATATTGGCAATTTCCATTCAATTAATAGTAAGTTTTTAACATAATAATAGTTTTTTTGTCAATTGTCAACAACATTCTATCATGCACCTAACCTACTCTATGGAGAGAGGCCCAACTAAACCTAAGAAAAACCGATGGGGTCTGAATCCTTGACTTCCCATCACTTAGCCTTTAAAGGCTTTGAGGTGGCCAACCCAACCAAGTTGGGTTGGTTAACGTAATAATAGTTTTTTTTTTAATGAATCCTACACTATTACAAATAGGGGTGGGGAATTAATGTTGATGGGATTCAAACCCTTGATCTCCGGAGTGGAGTCATAGAGTTATAACTGCTCGACCCTCTATTCGTTCCCAACATAATAATAGTTATCTGGGCATATAGAAGCATACTAGTTTTATTTTTCCTGTTCATTTGTTGTTAATGCCCTATTCTGTATAGACTTCTTTTTTTGGTTAAGAGCAATTGCAAAGAATAGTCCACGTTTTTCCCTTCTTCACCATCCATGAAAGAAAAAGTAGTACACAATTAAATCTTTAAAGAACAACTGACGAAATGCTAGAAGCCAAAGTACCGGGTATAACCAAAGTTCGAGTTAAATGCCAATGCTTTTACATATCTGCTCACATTTAAACACAATTCACGTTGTACTTTAATATTTTTAACATATTATGCAAAAGGCTATAAGCACCAAATAGGAGTTCATTCGAGTATAGATTAAGGATAGTACAACAAGGGCCTTTTGTGACGACCCAACCAGGACAGTTATTACATCCTCATCAATGCTTAACTCTCTGTAGGACTCACTAATCACACATTGAAAATAGGTAAACTTAAGTTATAGGTGCACAATTCAAAATAATTACAAGAGGATGAGTCGTCTAGGCATCAAATATATACAGCCATAACAATAGATGCTACTACAAAATGCAACCTCGCCTTTTTACCCCGTGTCTAGTCACCTATAAGGAAAATAAATAGGACAAGGATGAGTTAGAAGGCCAATGAGATCCCTTTAGAAAACCAGTTTCCAAATATTACCATACTATTCATTTGAAATCTATGAAACATAAAATGAGTAAAAAGCCCATATAGATAAGTAAATTTTGCAAGTACGTAATTGAGATTACATGAGAATCAAATCAAGCATTGCTCGAGTATATATCAAGTAATATTGAAGAACAATTTAAGTACTGTGCCACGGCAAAAATCTAATAGTTCTTCACTCTTGCATGCCAATAGCCTCTGTTTGGACATGATTTTTTGGAAGGATTATTCAAAATAATTATTTGAAAAATTTTTGTTGACTTTTTGAATAAGTGAAATAGTGTTTGAATTGGGAAATTTTTTTGAAAAACTTGTTTGGATAGTGTATAATTATTGTGGAAAAGTATTGGGATTGTTTATAAGCTTCCTAACAACCTGTTTCAATTTTTTACACAATTAATCACAAAACAAAGTATTTTTTCCTTCAAATTTTGTTCAGAAAAAATGGAAAAAATTGCGACAATCATTTTCCACTCTGATAAGTAATAAATTTATCAATATTATCATATGTTTATTTATATTTTTTAGGTATTATTTTAGTGTTATTATAGTGATTTTGATTGTAGACTCATTTTCCAACTTTTCCTAGAATTAGGGTTTTTATCATAAAATTAGGGTTTTGAAGCGGAATCTATACTTTGAGCAAATCAATGCACAATTCTTGTACATATTTTTAGGTTCATCATACTTAACTCATTTTGGATCAATCAGAGCCAAGGAGAATCAAATTCAAAGGTGATTCAAAGGGATAAGTTTGGATGAATAACTTAAAGAAATAATTATGCAAAAATATTTAGGAGACCTAATTCTACATAAAAAATATGTCGAAATATGTGAAAAAGATTGCAAACATGGATGCCACATCATCAAATTCAGAAAATCAAGTGGGGCCAAGTGGGAGTGATCCGCGGGTCATGATTTGCAAGTTGCCACCCATAGATCCCCACTTGCGGATCGACGTCGGCCAGTAGCTTTTAGGGTTTACAACTTGCACCTCCTTCCAGCTATTTTTTGCAGACATTTCCAGGTGAAGACAAGGGTTTTCAAGTTGGGGATTTCATAAAAAACATAAATGAAGACTTTTGTGCAAATTTGGAATCTCCAAGCAAATCTTCATCATTTTCATGTATTAATTACACAAGCAAGTCGGAAAATGACTTGAAGATCAATTGTCTATAAATAGGAGTCATTTGTAACAAGTTTATAATCCAATTTTTTAGTATTAGTTAGTATTAGAGTTAGCATTCTTGAAGAGAATTAATAGAATTCTCTCAAACTCAATAGAATATTGCTCTTCATATACCAATCTTCTTGTACTTCAACAGTTTGAGAAAGAAATAGAAGTTGAAGACTTGTCTATAAGCCTTCCTCAACTCTATCTTTTACTTTCATAGTTGAAGCATGAATTCTTGTATTCTTGTTGAGTTTCTTGATGTTTCACTAGTCACGATTCACTAAAAGCTTCATCGAGAATATAGATGAAGCTAATGAATTCAAAAGCACGACTTAAATTCTCAAGACTTGCTAAGTTTGCATTTGTTTGTTTACTTGTTCAAGTTTTAACTCTTGTTTTTGAATGGCCAACATAAACAAGTCACCTAGTTATTATTGTCATCGAGAAATGCTCTTAACAATGAAAAATGAACAAATATTACTTAAGTTATTCATATGATAATAATGAATACTTAAGTGAATCATTACAATTCATGTTTTCATAAGATTTCATCATAAGAATAGTTGGAAATTAATCATTTCATAGTAAAAACTAGTTATGATTCAAATGGAATTTGATTCTAAACAAAGCAAGGCAACACTTAGCAAGAAATTCATGCATCTCATTGTTCACTGGTTGAATCTATATTCTAGATATTTTGAATATTGAAATTCATACAAGTTGTTTGAATCATTTACCTATTCTACTGAGCATTCTATCTCTATTGCTTCAAATCTTGATTTTTGATTGTTTAGATAATAAAGTGAGCTATAAAGCCTTAATACTTGCAAATATTTGATTCCTTATGGGATACGACACCCATATACTCCCCATGCTACACTTGACCCGTATACTTGCGGTAAAGTTGGGAGATTAGGTTGTATTACTTGATTTATGTGTGTTTTGCCTCTACTTTCATCCACGTCAAGTTTTTGGCATCGTTGCTGGGAAATCAAGGCAATATTAGGGCCAATGCAGGCTTTATTACTCTAGACTTTGTTTACTTTTACATGTTTCTTTTTCTAGGTGTATGCATAGAAGTTGAAGGGTGGTACCTCCACTTGATTCGGAAATTGAAAGAACCGCAAGGAAGGCAAGAAGACAAAGGCAAGAAGAACAAGCAAAGTTGAAGGAGTTTGGTGGAACCTCAAGTGCACCTCAACCACATCTACACCAAGAGATAGCTATGGAGGAGGTAAATCAAAATCCTATCCTTAACACTCGTTCTTTAAGAGATTATGCCTTCCCGGATCCAACCGGTTCACTCACTAGCATAATAAGGCCACCGGTTAACTCTAATAATTTTGAACTTAAGTCGAGACTTGTTCAATTGATTCAACAAAACCAATTTTGTGGATATAATAATGAAGATCCTCATAATCACTTGGCTAGTTTCTTGAAAATATGTGATATGTTTAAACAAAATGGTGTCTCTGAAGATGCCATAAGACTAAGATTATTTCCATTTTCATTAAGAGTCAAAGCCAAGCAATGGCTCAATTCATTCCTACCAAATACCTTTACAACATGGATGAACCTTTCCAAGGCCTTTTTGAACAAATATTTCCTACTGGGAAAAACCACAAAATTGAGAATGGACATAACTGGAATTAACCAAATTGATGGATAGTTTCTATATGAGGCTTGGGCACATGTCAAGGACTTAATAAGAAAATCTCCACACCATGGACTCCCAAATTGGCTAATAGTGCAGAAATTCTATAATGGACTAAATTATCCTACAAAACTCAATATAGATGCAGTTGCAGGGGGAGATCTTATGCTGAAGTCGGCAGAAGATGCCCAAGAGTTAATTGAAGAAATGGTGACCAACCATTATCAATGGGCAAGTGAAAGAAGTACCAATAGAAGAACCCAAGGTATGTATGAAGTTGATTCTCATTGCATGGTGTTATGAATGCCTTAAATTCTTTGAGTAAACTTGTTATAGGAAATCAAAATTCAACTTCTAGTGTTGCATGTTGTACTATTTGTAGAGATATGCATGATTCATCTATCTGTGCACAAGTACAATATGTAAATAACTATAAACCATCTTTTTCTAATAATATCTCTTCTTATTATTATAATCCGGGGTGGAAAAACCATCCAAATTTTGGATGGAGGGAGCAAAAAGTGAATACACCAGCTGGATTTTCTCAAAATAGACAAGGATGAGAAGTAGCATTAGAGAAAATGATAGAAAAACTAGAATTGCATGCAAATCAATCTAATGCAAGAATTAGAAGCCTTGAAAACACCATTGTACAATTGGCCGAACAAATAAACCTTAGGAAGCACAAAGAGTTACCAAGAAAAATTGAAGTTGATCCTGGGGAACATGTTCAAGCCATTACTTTAAGGAGTGGGAAGGAATTGAGTGAACCATTGGTCGAAAAAGAGAAAAAATGCGGTAGTGATGAAGATGAAAAAGAAAGAAAAGAAAAAGAGATAGCAAGTGATAATGAAAACTGTAATGAATCTCAAGCACAAACTATCCCTATTCTCCCACAAGTTCCATTTTCACAATGGCCAAAAAGTTCAAAGATTGATAAAGGCTTAAAAAAGGCTGCACAAATGCTCAAACAATTGCATGTGAATAATCTTTGTGTTGATGAATTTTTGTAAATTTCGAAATACAACAAGCTCCTCAAAGATTTGGTGACAAGGAAAAAAAATTTGGATGACTTTGAAACCGTAGCAGTCAAGGAGGAGTGTAGTGCTAGGTGTAGACACCAAATTTTGACACCATTTATTTTCAAACATTGGAAGGGCATGTTTGCATTTTTGGGGACAAATTTTAATTTTTCAATAATCTGGGGGCAAAATAGTAATTTTATATGTAAATATTTTTCTATCAACTTTTGGGGTTTTTAAATTCATATTTTTACTTTTATGTGAATTTGTTAATTTTCTATGATTTTTTTGGATTTAATTAGTATTCTTTATATTTTTACCATCGCCTTGCAAATACCATTTTAGCTCATTTTTAGTTTCAAATTCATTTTTCTAATTCTTTAAGCATGTTTCTAAATTTTCTTGATTTTTTCAGAGATGATTACTATTTTTTCTATGAATTTTCATTGCCTAAGGGCAAAATCGTCATTTTACAAATTAAATTCATTTTTCACCAATTTTTGAGTCATAAATGCATTTTCCAGTGTTTTCAGATTATTTTTAATTTTTGGTAATTTTTTGAGGTCAATAGCTATTTTTCTGCAAATTTTCATTGCCCAAGGGCAAAATCGTCATTTGACAGATTAAATTCATTTTTGTCAAATTTTGAGTTGAAAAGACATTTTCCAGTGTTTTAGGATTATTTTTAATTTTTGATAATTTTTTGAGGCTAAAATCTATTTTTTGTGTATTTTCGTTGTCTAAGGGCAAAATTGTCATTTTACACCCCGAACGCGTTTCTATCAGTTTTGAGCTCTGGTTTTTATTTTTTAAAATCTACTGTGAATTCTTTTTGAAAATTTAGAGATCACTATCATATTTCTTGTATTAATTTTTAATTTTAGGGACTTTCCATGTTCTGCAATTTAATATTTCTTGTATTAATTCTTGTCTAAGGACTTTCCATGTTCTACAATTTAAGTCCCTAATAACTACAAATTGATCCCCTTAGTTTTAGTTTCTTTCAATTAAGTCATGTAGCTTGCAAGTTATGCCTTTAACTTGCTCAAATTTGCATTTCTTTGCCCCTTACTTGCTGAAATTTATGTTTTGCTCCCCAATTTGGTAGAATTTTACAATTTTAGCTTAAGAATAATGCTTTAAATTATTATTTGGCCCCTAGGTTTGTTTGGATTTGCTTTCAAGCCCTTAGTTAAATAGAATTTGTATTTTTATCCCAATTTGTCAATAGTTACATATTTTATGCTTTTATTCTTTTTTTGTGGTACCTTGACTTGTTTGTTCATCTTTTTAACTATTTGTACCGGATCTTCCAAAGAGGTATCCCGACTTCTTGTTATTTTCCTCTTTGTGTGCTCCAATATGCTCCAATGTGATTTTATACATTATTTTATTATTACTTGTTTATTTTTTTATTTTATATACTTTTTGTGTATTTACGTATTTAATTTATTTAATTTTGAATTTTTATTATTATTTTGGAAAAATATAATATTTTGTATTTAGTTAGTTAATGTAATAATTAGATTATTTTCTTCATATTTTAGCAAAAATTGTGTAATTAGATAGAAAGTGTAATAGATAGGGCATTTTTAATTTTCCACCTAAAAATTGTAATTAAACTCCCCAATGTAATAGTTAGGGCTTATTTGTTTTTGTGTGCTTATGTGCTTATACGTTTTACTGCTTTCTTTAGGATCTAGCATCTAGATATCATGCTTACGTGTTAAGTGCTCTTACTTGACCTTACATGCCTTTATATGTTTAATTTGCTCTTAACTCAT
This sequence comes from Mitragyna speciosa, assembly GCA_024721245.1. Classification (NCBI taxonomy): domain Eukaryota; kingdom Viridiplantae; phylum Streptophyta; class Magnoliopsida; order Gentianales; family Rubiaceae; genus Mitragyna; species Mitragyna speciosa. The sequence continues at coordinate 18,818,923 of CM045552.1, read as the reverse complement.
GTTTTACTATTTAATTCATATTTTATGTTATTCCGTCCCCATACTAGTCCAACGCTAGTTGTGTTTTTCTCGTTTTCCCGCTAGTCTAATGCCAGTGGGAATCACTAGAAAGGGCTAGTCCAACGCTAGACCCTTAGGGCATATTAGTGTTAAGTGCACTCGTGTGCATTTTTACATCACACTTCACACATTTTTAGTTTTCTTTCCATTTGGCATGATTTTATTTATTATTATTATTATCATCATCATTATTATTATTATTATTATTATTATTATTATTTTGACACATTTTTAAAATGCATGACATCTAGGTTGTATTTCACTTAGACTTTAGGACATTTGTGTGATTCGACTAGAAATAGTTGCCTACTCACGTGGAAAGCGGTGGCGTACAGGTCGTTCTCCCTCCGTGAGTAGAAACATTCAGTCACGAGTTATTAGTCCCCCGTACCTGTCATGTTGCATACCCGCTTTCTTTCTTGACTTACTATATATTATTATTTTCTTTTCTTTTTGCATTTCATTTTGCATAGACACTCGTGACTCCTTCGAGGTCTCGACTCGAATTTCGCAATTAATGCGATAATTTTGACCAAGCCTCGACGGAACATTTTGACCCTCTCGATACTCACATTTAGACTTAGGATTTTACATTCATTTAGAAACATCCAAAATGCGATAGAATTTAGGGTTAATTTAGGAAAATTTGATTAAATCTCACAACTAGCCTCAGCTAGGTTGAAAGGGTGCCTTAGGCACAAGCCTTTGCCTTTCCTTTCTTCAAATGTGACACCCGGACCTTTTTCTCTCGTTTTTCGTAGACCGAAGTCGAAAAAGGGTTTTAAATGATTTTCTAAAATTTTATTTTTGTTTTGTTAAACGATTTTTCGGGTGACTTGGTACACCCTAATTCAGTACCAAGTGGCGACTCCATTTTCTAAAATAAAACCCTTTTTCAAAAATTATTTGGCCAAGTCTATCGCACTTTTAGTCTCGGCCTTGTTTTCTTTTAACATACAGTTTTTTTTCTTAAAATACACTTTTTTACTAAAATTTGATTTTTTCTCACATACGCACGGTTTTTCTAAAAACTTTTATTTTCGAAAGGGTCACCATGACTAGACCGTCTTTTCAGACGCTACAGTCAACGACCCTACTAGCACCCTTTGCTCACAATTTTTAGGATGCGACAGGATTATGACGACTCCACTGGGGATCACTAGTGAGTCCAAGCACTAGGCTTAATCATCTTTTCCTTATTTAACCCTTCTATTCCATCGCGTTTGGATGTTTGGATTGCAATTTTCTTTCCTAGGTTTTTAGGTTTTTCTTTTGCATCTCACACACTCCCCGTCTCTCCGTTACTTATGTGATGTATGTATGTTTTATTTACTTTTGCTTTATCCGACCGCGTTTGCATTTGGGAGGGGGTCAGTCACCTTTAGAGCCCATGCATGTTACTATTACATTCCTCCTCTCAATAAGGAGCACTCCATATGTGCATTCGATATTTTTTACCCTTTTATCTTTTTGGTGGTTGTCACCCACCCGTCCCTTTAAGAATTAGGATCGATCTACTTAGACGTGTGACCGTGGCACGACATGCACGTAACATTGTCTAGGAGATCACCCAAACTCTCGGCTTGACTCCACAAGTCTAGATATTTGGGCTTTAAAAATTGATTCACTTGGACATGTGGCCGTGGCCCGACGTGCGTGTAGCAGTGTCCAGGGAATCACTCGAACCACCGACCTGGGATCCTTGGAATTGACGGACTTGTTACTTTTTGGATCCCTCAGTCTGAAGGTTCGGGAACCGATAGCTTAATCAAGTCTAGATGCATTAGTGAGCCCAACCTACTAATCAAAACTTACCAAGTTGGCCACTATTTCATTAAAAGTCTAAACCTAACTTGACTCTTGTTGGGTTTTGATTGGTCATAATTTTCCCACCTTTTCTTTATTTCTTTTCCATTTTTCCTAGCTTATTTCTTCTCTTCTTTCCTTCTTCTTGGCCGGCCAACTCCCTCTCTCTTTTCCTCTCATTCTTCTCTCATTTTTCTCTCAACTTCTTGAAGCTTTCTCTCCAAGATTTGAGGAACTTCACCATAGAAACTTAGTTTTTCTTCTTCCTAAGTATAGTTCTAAGCTTGTTTAAGGTATGTACTATGAACTCTTGCTATTAATTTCAAGTTTTATTTAGTTTTTGTTCAAGTTTTATACTAAGAAATTGTTAGTAGTAGTTGAAGATTTAAGCTTGAACTTAAGAGTACTTAAACAGTCATGCTGGACCAGTTTTAGTAAAACTTTCATAACTTGGTGTAGATAACTTGGATTCGAATGATTCTTGTTGTTTTAGAAACTAGATTCATAGGGCTTTCAAACGGTGTAAAGCTTGCACTGTGGGTCATTGTGTATTAATCGCAGAAAGTCTGCAAAGTGGGCTGAAATTTCGGTTCTGCGTAAACAGTTTTGATGATGAGCCAACTTGGGGGCTGATTTTGAACTTGTTCTGGTTAGAATTTGGATTGATGATCTGCATGAAAATTGTAGTCCTAGAAACGTACTTTCAAACCATGAAATCACAATTCCCTGGTTCTTGATCAATTGATCCCAGCAATGGCATGAACTTGGCCAAAAACCAACCCTGTGCAGATTTGGGTTGATGAAACACTAAGTTGTGGACCGATTTTGGAATGATTTTTGTTAGAATTTGACATGATGCTCTGCATGAAAGTTTTAGCCCTTAAAATATAGTTTCTATCTATATAATCACTTTTCTCATACGACATATCAATTAGAAGTTATGTTCGGTTGAATACCCCTAGTTGGTAAACTTGAAAACATGAGTTAACAAAGGAGAATGGGATTGAGCTTGAATTGAACATAGAAGTTGTAGAACTTGTTGAATTTGGCTTGGATGGCTGCTTTTCTTGCAGGGAAAATTTTGGTTTAGTCCGATTTAAGGGGAGAAACTGCCGAAATTTCGGTAGAAATAAAGAAAGAAAAATGGTAGAGGAAATCTCTAACCTAGAATATGTTAAATTTAGAAAGTTTAGTGTGCAGAAATTTTGGACAATGACCTAGTAATGAAGTGAAATTTTCTTAGGACAAGAAAACCCTAAATCTAAAATCCTAAAGCTTAGGGTAAAACTCTAGACTCTAAAACCCTAGAAATGAAACCCTAGAAATAATTGGGTTATTTCTTGAATTTTCTTGCTAATTTACTTAGGGTTTTCACTAGATTATTTCTTGTAAATTCCAGGATCCGAAAGTGAACCTTCACCACATTACGAAATATTTTCCTAAGCGATCCAGGTGAGTGTCCCTTTTACTTGTGCATGTGAGTGTTTCCTTGTGTATGCTTGATACATGATAAATGATAATCCTCTGTGTTAATTCTATGTGTACTTGATATTCATGAATTGTTACAATGTACTATATGAAGGGAAAATGTGTACTTTATCACATTTATCCCGTAATTTGTTACATGCATAATTTCTATCAAATGCGAATATAATTGTTTGTGAACTTTCAAATGAATTAAACTTGTTGGCTAGACTTCCGTGGTTGTACCGCGGTTAGTCAAGCCGGTTGTACAAAGGAGGATATAAGGTGCTGGGTGTTTTAAGGCATGGCGTTCTTTCCTTGAGTTGTGAATCCTCAAAGAGGCCAACTTCGGATTGAACTTTCTTGCTTGCTTGTTTTCCCTCTAGGGTTGAGATCTCGCCCTGGATGTGACGGTTTTCGGAGGATATAAGGTGAATGGTGGTCAGGGCTCTTGCTCGATAACGCAGGTAGAACCTGTGATCCAGACCCAAAATACTATCTCGGTTCTACATCATGGTTACATGATCAGTACTTGCTCCCGTGGTCGTGACGTATCCTCCCTTGTTTAAATAATTATTTACTTAATTATTTCCTATGTGATTTTGTGACACGTGTTATTTGCTTACTTATTCTCTCTTGGTTGCCTCCGTGTCTGCATGTGTGGGAACCTCACTGGGCTATTATAGCTCACCCTATTTTATTTGTTTTCCTTAAATAGGCTCCTATCCCTAAAGCCGGTGGTGAGGATTCAAGGGTAGATTCTGGTAGGATTTTGATAGAAAACTGCTAGAGATATTATTGTATTAATGAACGTATATGATGTAAACTGCTAAAACAGTACTTTTACTTTTAAGTTTTGAATTTTATGTGACCCTGAGATACTATCACAGTTGGTATCTACGAGTTTTCTACTGAGTTACCATCACTTATGAATTTTAATGCGTGCTTGACTCGAGTCCTGGCGAGAGCCAGGCAGGCAGCCCGCTAAGCCCTTTGGTGCGCCTCTGGGTAAGGTGGGGCTGTCACAGGAAGATTTCTTGAGTTAATTAGGTTAATTAACTAAGATTTTCATTATTAAGCAAGGACACCTAAGTACTAAATTTAGAATAATTTTACTTGACCATTTAATTTATATTAGTGTTTAAATTTTGATTTGCTTATTCTACTATTTTTTAGTCTTTTGACTACTTGAATTTTAGCTCAATTTTACTCAAAAATTTCACTTATTTTCTTGCTTTATTTTCTTTTCCTTGGCTGAAATTTCTTCTCTCTTTTTTCTTTTCTTTTTGGCCGAAATTTCTTCTTTCTTTTCTTTTCTTTTGGCCGAAATTCTTTCTTTTTTTTTTCTCTCCTTATGGCTGGATTTCTCTCTCTCTATTTTACTCTCTTTTTGCTTTAATAATTTGTGCCATAATATTGCTAGTATTAAGTGATAAGAGCTTATAAAGTTCTACCAATCAAATTGATCCAAGTAACCACTATTTCATTAAAAGACTACATCTTCACTTTATTCTTGTTATGTTTTTATTGGTTAATCTTTTTCCCACCTTTTCTTTATTTCTTTTCCATTTTTCCTAGCCTATTTCTTTCTCTTTCTTTTTCTTCTTGGCCGGCCATCTCTCTTTCTCTTCTTCTCTCATTTTACTCTCAAACTTCTTGAAGTTTTCTCTCTAAAGTTTGGGCAAATCCACCATAGAAAGTGAGCTTCTTTCCTTTCTAAGCAAAGTTCTAAGCATATCTAAGGTATTTACAATGAACTTTTCCTATTAATTTCAAGTTTTAATTAGTCTTTTATGCAAGCTTAAACATAGATTCTTGTTGCTACTACTTGGAGAACTTAGTTTGAATTGGAGATTTACTTGCTAGATAAAGTGTTCTTGTGGTTAGATAGACTAGTGTATAGCATTTAAACCTTGAAATTTCATGTGTTATATGTTGTTTGGTTGAAGATTCTTGGAGTAGAATTCTTGAAATTTAGTGGAATTTTGATTGAATTTGAACTTGAGTTGAACATAAAAGTTGTAGAACTTGTTGAATTGGGTTGGATTGCTGATTTTTCTTGTAGGAAAAAAATTTGGGTTAGTCCGATTTTAAGGGGAAATGCTGTCGAAATTTTGATAGAATTAAAAGAAGAAAAATTGACAAGTGAGATTTTAAGCCTAGAATATGTTCAATTGAAGGAAATTGAAGTGTAGGAATTTTTAGAAATGATCTAGTGATAGATTAAATTTTCTTAGAATAAGTAAACCCTAAACCCTAGAAACCCTAAAACCAAAACCCTAGAAATAAGTGGGGTATTTTCTTGAATTTTTCTTACTAAATTCACTAGGGTTTTAATTGAGTTTTCATTATATTATTTCTTTTAAATTTCAGGGTCCGAAAACGCATCACGACTATTTTACGAGATATTTTCTTAGGCATTCCAGGTGAGTGTCTCTATGTGTGCATGATGCATGAAATGTTATGTTTCACTTGTAAATATTATGTTACACTTGTAAATATTATGTGATAAAATGTGCTACTTGAGGAAAGATGTGTACTTTATCGCATCTATTCCGTAATGTGTTATATGCTTTCACTATTCAGCGTGTTACTTGTGCGTGAGACTTCCGTGACTAACTTTACCGTTACTTCACGGATAGTCAACCCGGACAGGCTTGGGAGATTATAAGGTGCTGGGTGTTTTAGGGCGTGACGTTCTTTCCTTTTGAGTTGTGAATCCTCAAAGAGGCCAACTCCGGATTGAACTTCCTTGCGTGTTGGCCCTCCAAGGTTGAGATTACTCCCTGGATGTGGTAGCTTGTACGGAGGTTATAAGGTGAATGGTGATTAGGGCTTGCGTGATAAAACTGGCATGTCCTTTGATAAAGACCTGAGCTATTATCTTGGTCTAAATGTCATGGTTACATGATTAGTACTTGCTTTTCCTGCGGTTGAGCTTGCTCCCGTAGTTGAGCCTTGTATCCGCCCTTGACTACTTGATAATTAAATTGTTCATATCTTGTTTATTTAATTTATCGATTATTTTATTTACTAAAATAATGAGTTCTTGATATGATTGCATGACTTGGACATTCACTGAGCTATTATAGCTCATTCCTTTTATTTGTTTTCCTTTACTCAGGTTTCCTGAAAAATTAAAGCTGGATCGACTGGTTTTGAATATTATAGATGTTTTAGTTATTGTAATAGCCAAACTGTGTTAGGCTATCTTTGTGAAAATCATGTATATTATGGCATGTAAACTTTTGAGGTTACTTGTATCTTTAAGTAAATAAAATGAGTGTATTTTATTTTATTCCATTTTATTTTATTTTATTTTATTTTGAGTTAAGTACGCTTGGATGTTTGCGTGAGTGTGTGATTCGAGTCCTGGCGAGAGCTAGACAGGTAGTCCGCTAAGCCCTTTGGTGCGCCTCTGGGTAAGGTGGGGCTGTCACACTAGGTAAGGTAGTATGAGCAAAATGGAGGCATCTCTTCCCGGCAGATCTGGCTCGTCTATGATTAAAAAGGGGGGTCTCACCCTAAAGGATTGCATTTCATGCTAGGCATACCCTTGGCATAATAAGGGCTCCCCTAGGACATGCACCCGCTTTGTTTTTATTTATACTAATTTTGATTTTTTTTTCATTTTTGCAGGTCCTCTAACAGAGGTGGTAAAATAAGAAAGACATATGATACATATTTGGTCTTACGTTTGAGTATTTTTAAATTATGGTCCAATTCTAAATAAACTGTCACATGCTCGAGGCACATAAGGACATCAAAAGCACGAGTGCTCTTTTCGAGTTATTTAAAGAATCGTGGGAAAGCCAGTTTAGAATTGATAGTGCTGAGGGCTAGATAAATAAGTTTGACTAGGATGACTAGTAGGATGAATGAAATTGTATTTCTTAGCTAGATAGTTGTTCATTATTAGATGTAATAAGAATAGTAATAATTTGGATGCTAATAAATTGCACTCCTTCTATAAATTTAAAATTGCCTTGTGTTCAAAATTTTTTCTCAGAATGAAGTGTTAAACAAGTTGCTTTCTCAAATTTGCTTTTGACATTTGATTTTCCCTTCATTTTTTGTATTTAGTTTTTGAAAATAATTTGCTTCAAATTTTTTTGTTATATTAAGCAAATAATTCTTTGATGAGACCTCAAAATAAATCACATTTTTCTCAAAGCCTAATGTTAGAATTGTGTAAGTGTAAAGTTTTCTCTTTTGATGAGTTAATGCGAAAAAAAAAGTATATTTTTTATGATGAAAATAAATGCCTATGGTTTTTGGATGTCACCTTGCTTGAAACAAATGATTGCCATTTCGATATCTCTCCGGATTCAAAATAACAGAAGCTGTTAATGAGGAGTTAGAGTGGTACCAAAAAAGAATTTGGACTCTGTGTTAAAGATTCTGAATGGTACGAAAGGAAAATCCAAACTAATCTTGGAAGAGGTAGAAATCACGAACATTAACACCAAGACATCGGTCAACGAGTTAAGTTAAATTGCACTTTTGCTCCGAAGATCTGCAAAATGTCAAGCCAATTTGGATGTATGTTTGTACGATTCAAGCACAATAAAAGAACAGACATGCAGGGGATGCCACTTCAACCCATTCACAAGGGGAGTTTTATTGTTTCATGCCCACACTTTCTTATTCACCTTTGGAATGTGTTGTATAAGTTGTTATAAGATTAAAATAAGGTGATGTCACATGTTTGAAAATTATTGCTCACAATCCTGATTTTTGTCTAATTCCCCTACTTGTTGAAATTACTTTATGTACTTTGGCAAATGCTTTCTCCAAGTACTAAGAAATGATTATTATGTGGTTTGGAGTTTTGTTCTTATAGAAAATATATCATGTACAGTGGTTGAAATTATGTCCAAAATTTTGCATGTTTGATGAAAGTTTCTTTTCTTTACTCGATTTCACACGTTAAATATTGATTATGGTCAATTAGTGCATTCATGTAATATCCGATGTGACATCTATTATGAGGGATTTTTATACTGCAAAAAAAAAAAAAAAGATGAAGAAGAAAAAGAAAAAAAAAGAGAAAAGAAGAAAAAAGGAAAAGAAAGAAAAGTATGACATAACTTTTTTCTACTCCAATGGTTCTCGTGCTTAGTAACCGAGAGTCTTCATCCAAAAATGTCGACTTTTGCGTCAAACAGTACTTGAATTATGAGTAATGCATCGTAAATTTGAGTAAGTAAATTGTTGAGTAACCAAGGGCCTTCATTTAACAAATGTCGATTCTTGCGTAAAAAGGCAATTGTACTTCTCAAATACAATTTTTGTTACTTGCTTAAAGATTGAGGTGTTGAGTAACCGGGAACCTTCATAATCAATGTCGGTTTTTGTGTCAAAAGACATTCTCGTAGCTTGAGTGATTAGTTTGATATTACAAATATCCCTCAAAGTGAAAAAATGATGACATTGATCATAGACATGTGATGTTCTCTGATTGATCGTATGATTTGTTTACTTGTGAAATTAAGTAAAGCGAAGAAATTAAGTTGAAATTGCTCAATTGTGATATAATTCCTTCTCCTTTGCTTGATATTATGAGTACTAAAGGCAAAACAATAAATTGCTTAATGGTTATTTACTTGGTCTTGAAGAAATGCATTTTAGAATGCACACTGTGATTTCAATGCTTGAATCATTAGTTGAGCTCGCATTTTACAAATGGTTGAGAACAAACAATGATTCAAATGTGGGGGAATTGACAAATGTCAAAATTATACTTCTGAGTTGTTCCTTTTAGTGTGAATTTGACTCATTTTGTGTATTTTCCATTCGAATTTAGAATTTTGAGGCAGAAATAATTTGAGCAGATTGACACACGAATTTTGGGATCTTTGCAGGGAAAGACTCTCAAGTTTGAATACTACCATTCATTCATTTCCTCTAAAGATGATGATCCGAAAGGGCACTACAATTGAGTTAAGATGACAGTTGAAGTTCCACAAGTGAGAAAGTCAGTATGCTGATATGGAATGCATTTGGAAGTTGGCGACTACAGTTGTTTGAAATTTCTCATCTATATTGATCATTTCGCGGCAATGTCAGAATTCAAGTAGGAATGACATCTGAAGATCAAAAGGCATCTTTTAAGCTATCATTTCAAAATCAATTTTTTGAAAAAAAAATGTTTCATTTATTGTATTTCATTTAGTCTTTGTGTGCTTTGTGTTGTTTACTGTACATAATTTCTTTTACATTATTGCATGTGAAGCATTTTCTAACCAATTCATGTTTTGAAAAATTTGACATTTGCTTTGTTTAAATTTGAAATAAAAAGCAAAGGCAACCCTAAATTTATCAGAAGTCAGAGTCATACATGGATGGAAAGATTATTTGGGAGATTTGACCTAAATTTGAACTACGATGCATTAAGTTTGGGACTTTGCAGAAAGTGAAGCAAAGAACTATGTTAGACATTTAAGGTGGCAACACTCATATTTGTATATACCAGGGATCGTCGAGTGGTGGCATTACTTTTACAATTTTCGTTTTTTTCACTTTTTACAGGTACGATTACATCGTCATCAATTGAGGCCTTCATCAAGAATAAAAACTGGGGCAATTTTTTTAAGATAATAATGATTTGATCCGGGGCATGATTCATTTCGAAGATTGATTTTAAAATTGACATTGGGGCAAATTTTTTTGAGAAAAATTTGATTTTAAGATTTATTTTTGACATTGATTTACACTGGGGCAAATTTTTTGCAAGGTTCGAATTTAATTGGATTTTGATACCAAATCTCAAAAAGAGTGGTTTCAGGTTAGTTTGATACCGTACACTGGGGCAAAAATTTTTTTTTGAAAATTTTTGATCTTTGAAATGATTTAGATGCAATGTTTGACAATTGTTTCAAGTTTTCATATGTCTCAAACTTCTTTATGTATTTTTTTTAGCAGTCTGGATCTCATTTTGTTTATTCTAGTCTGGTGCATTTTGTTCATCACTTTAGGATCATACATTCATGCATTTTGTTTACTAGCCTATTCTGCATCATTTTGTCTTACATTTTCACACCAACACTTGTTTATTATTGGTTTAGCATGTGACATGTTGTTTTGATTTTGTCCAACATTATGCGTATTTTACATTTCTGCTTAAGTCCCAGCTCGTTCGTTGGGTTTACTTCTCTGCTTAAGTCCCAGCTCGTCCGTTGGGCCCCAACTCGTCTGTTGGGTTCTAACTCGTCCGTTGGGTTTACTTTTCTGTTTAAGTCCCAGCTCGTCCGTTGGGTCCCAGCTCGTCCGTTGGGTTTACTTTTCTGCTTAAGTCCCAGCTCGTCTGTTGGGCCCCAGCTCGTTCGTTGGGTTTACTTTTCTGTTAAGTCCCAACTCGTCCATTGTGTTTTAATTTCTATTTATTTTAATCTGGCCACTTAAACTCTGCATTTTCATTTTTATATATCATGCATTCATTTCTCAGTTCGTGCCCCATTAGCATGTTTTACTTCTCTAAATTTGCATTCATTTAGTAATTGTCTTGTATTTGTCCCGCATATTGTACGGTGTTTTAATGAGTTTAGTAATTTGCATACTGTGTTCGCACGTTTTTGTCTTTATTTTCAATTCTCGGTAGGCTCAATCCTTGCATTGGGTACCGTTTTTATTTTCAATTCTCGGTAGGCTCAATCCTTGTATTGGGTACCCATTTTCATTTTCGGTTTGCGGTAGGCTCAATCATCAGCATTGGGTACCATCTTTATTTTCAGTTCTCGGTAGGCTTAATCTTCAGCATTGGGTACCGATTTTTCAATTTTCAATAGCTATATTTGTAGCATTAAATATCATGTCGTTCTAATTGCATACTCATGCATCTTATTTTTCCATTCTTGTTCTTCTTATGTCATCATGCATTAATCATCATGTTAGTTTATTTACTTTCATATTTCTCAAAAAAAAAAAAAAAAAAAGAAGAGAAGAAAAAAAAAAGAAAAAAAAGAAAAAGTGAAAATTTTTGAGTTAGATTGCATCCTATGCTCAATACTTATTTCTCCCTTGTTTAAAATCTTTATCGCATTTATTTTGTCCAACAGCCTTGATCCGCGTTTTGTCATTTACATTTTCAAGTCTGACAGCCCAGACTTTGCATTCCATGATTCCTGACAGCCTAGGATCATGCATTTGTTATTTACATTCTCAAGTCTGACAGCCCAGACTTTGCATTTCATGATTCTTGACAGCTTAGGATCATGCATTCGTCATTTACTTTTCCTAGTCTGACAACCCAAACTTTGCATTCCATGATCCCTGACAGCCCAGGGTCATGCATTTGTTATTTGCTTTTTCAAGTTTGGCAACCCAAACTTTGCATTCATCAACCTTGGCAGCCCAAGGTCATGCATCCGTCCAACAGCCTGGTCGGTATCTATTTATTTACCTTTCTAAGTTTGGCAGCCCAAACTTTGCGTTCATCAACCTTGGCAGCCCAAGGTCATGCATCCATTCAGCAGCCTGAATGGCATATGTCTATTTACTTTTTCAAGTTTGGCAGCCCAAACTTTGCATTCATCAACCTTGGCAGCCCAAGGTCATGTATCCGCCCAGCAGCCTGGTCAGCATATGTTTATTTACGTTTTCAAGTCTGGCAGCCCAGACCTTGCATTGCATTTTATGATTCCTGACAGCCCAGGATCATTTATTTACTTTTTCAAGTTTGGCAGCCCAAACTTTGCATTCATCAACCTTGGCAGCCCAAGGTCATGCATCCGTCTAGCAGCCTGGTCGGCATCTGTTTATTTACGTTTTCAAGTCTGGCAGCCCAGACCTTGCATTGCATTTTATGATTCCTGGCAGCCCAGGATCATTTATTTACTTTTCCAAGTTGGCAGCCCAACTTTGCATTCATCAACCTTGGCAGCCCAAGGTCATGCATCTGCCCAGCAGCCTAGTCGGCATCTGTTTATTTACATTTCCAAGTCTGGCAGCCCAGACCTTGTGTTGCATTTTATGATTTCTGGCAGCCCAGGATCATTTATTTACTTTTTCAAAGTTGGCAGCCCAACTTTGCATTTATTAATTTTGGCAGCCCAAGGTCATGCATCCATTCAACAGCTTGAACGGCATATGTTTATTTACATTTTCAAGTCTGGCAGCCCAGACATTACATTTAGCTTATCAGTATTTATTTTGTCTAGCAGCTTGGAATCATTTTTAGTCTATTAGTTCAAACACTTTATTTTGTCTTGCAATCTTTTACCAATTTATGTTATCTTTGGTTTAGCAGTTCGAATGTTGCATTTCTTTCTTTTGATCACAAGTTTGAACTCTTGTTTTACCATTTGCAATTGTGTTTCACATCCACCGTTCACCTGCATTTGAACTACGTTTGACCTGATTCCCTTCATTGGGATACATATGCAACTCTTAGAGAGCTTGGTCACATTTTTTTACATATTTACTTGTTTGTCTTTCATTTGGATGATCGCCTCAGTCTGCACTTACATTTTTTTTCACATTTGGGTGAGTCAAAATTTGCTGTTGTCTACGTCTTAGTCTGAAATCTCTACGAGATTCTCGACAAATAGGGGCAAACTGTAGACACCAAATTTTGACACACCATTTATTTTCAAACATTGGAAGGACATGTTTGCATTTTTTGAGACAAATTTTAATTTTTCAATAATCTGCGGGCAAAATAGTAATTTTATATGTAAATATTTTTCTATCAACTTTTGGGGGTTTTAAATTCATATTTTTACTTTTATATGAATTTGTTAATTTTTTATGATTTTTCTGGATTTAATTAGTATTCTTTATATTTTTTCCAACACAAGGGCGAAATGGTAATTTCACCTCGCAAATACCATTTTAGCTCATTTTTAGTTTGAAATTCATTATTCTACTTCTTTAAGCATGTTTCTAAATTTTCTTGATTTTTTCAGAGATGATTACTATTTTTTCTATGAATTTTCATTGCCCAAGGGCAAAATCGTCATTTTACAAATTAAATTTATTTTTCACCAATTTTTGAGTCATAAATGAATTTTCCAGTGTTTTAAGCTTATTTTAATTTTTAGTAATTTTTTGAGGTCAATAGCTATTTTTTTGCAAATTTTCATTGTCCAAGGGCAAAATCGTCATTTTACAGATTAAATTCATTTTTGTCAAATTTGAGTTGAAAAGTCATTTTCCGGTGTTTTAAGATTATTTTTAATTTTTGATAATTTTTTGAGGCTAAAATCTTTTTTTGTGTATTTTCGTTGTCTAAGGGCAAAATCGTCATTTTACACCCCGAACGCGTTTCTATCAGTTTTGAACTCTAGTTTTTATTTTTTAAAATCTACTGTGAATTCTTTTTGAAAATTTACAGATTGCTGTCATATTTCTTGTATCAATTTTTAATTTTAGGGTTAAAAAATATTTTTTTAATAAAATTAGTATTTTTTAATACCGGTGGCATTTTCGTTATTTTATAGCATTCTTGGCCTACAAGACAAGTGGCCTATAAATACCCTTGTAATCAGCAGAAAAAAGCAAGAAAAAATTGGAAAACCCTACAAACACTTTGGTTTTTGTGCTTTAAGAATCAAATCACACATTTTTTTCACCTAAAAAATACACACATACAGACGGTCGTCAATTTCAACTTTCAGTTACTGTTGATCATCATTCTCAACCTTTGGTCACTGTTCATTTTCAATTTCAAAGGCACAATCACTGTTCATCATCTTCACCTTTCAAAGGCCAGCAAGAGAATTCCATTTTCAAGCATTGAAGATTATCATTAGCCTTAACTTTTCTTCATCAGGTAATATTTTAGTCTTCATTCATTTATTTTCTTTACATGTTTTCCTTTAAGTCCGGTTAATTGGTTTAATTTGTTAAAAAAGGTTGGTCTGAAAAATTTTGTTTTCCTGTTTGTGGGATTGACATTTTGGGGGCTGGGTTACTCTGATTTCATCTCCTCCAACTCCTCCCCTGCAATCTGCAACCCACGGCCTTACCCACCAAAGCAGCTTCCCAAATTGCAACCACAACCTCCCTCAACCTGACGGAAACTATCATCAAATTACAGCCAATAACCCAAATCAGTTACAGAATCAACATAAATCACCATCCAAGCCACCATCTCCTCTGTCATCTTCAACCAGTCAACCACCTCCACTATCAACAACAACTAAACCTACCATTAGAGAACCACGCCATCACAAGCCACTGGAAATTACCTAAAGTAACCTCAATTCGCACCAAACAATAACCCAGCAACACCAATTGTGCCACCACCAATGGCCAAAGCGACACCACAAATCTCAACTCCACCAATTTCACCAAAATAATCTTCCAAACCAACAACTATCAGTAAAAACCAAATCCAATCAATCAACAAAAACCAGCGAAAATCACTCCATCGCTGTTACCAAAAATACCAGAACCTCACCACCAAAACTCCATCACCAGCACTAGTAACCTGTCACCAGCAACTGTCTGACCATCTAGAATCACTACACCGTCACCATAATAATGCCCAAACAACAACGGTAAACAGCTTCCCCTATTTCCATCATCAAACACACCAGCAAGACAACCACAACCATAATCACAATAACACAGAAATTCACACACAAATCACAAAATTCATACACAATCTCACACCTGCAATCAATCCACCATTGGTCACACGCATACATAATCAGATTCACACACATACAGATCATACACACACAATCAACCACACATACATGCCCATTTAATCACGCACGCCACCAGATTCAATAACAAGAAGTCCAGGGCCTCTGCCTACCTGCCCATTGCACCACCCATAGCTCTTCCACCATCCCAACTCACCACCTGAATCACTGAGACTCCACCACTACCACCGGGCTGCCCCTACTCACCACCAGCCATTGATCTCCCACTAACACCCCTAGCCTCGCACCATCAGCCCCTGGTCGTCAGCCTTCGACAGCGTAGAAAAATTCCTCCCCCTCCCTCTCACTCTCCCTGCAAATCAACGGCCACTATAGCTCCAGATACTCACACATCACTACCATCCTACCTCTCTGCCCTTTCCCTTTCTGGGCCCACTTCCCATCTTCAATCATCTTCTCCTTCCTCACCCCTCTCACAGAAATCCCTCCTTATCGCTGCACATCATTGCTACAGAGAAAGAGAGAGGGATAAACGAAAGTGAAATAGAGAAAATATAGAGATGAGAGAAGTAGAGGGAATGAGAGACAACAAAGAAATTGAGGAGAACGAAAACAAAAAAAAGAGAGAAATCAGAGAGGGGGGAGTTTCGGTGAAGAAAAGAGCAGAAAAAGAGGAATGGCGAGAAGAGGAGAAGAATTAGAGAGAAAGAACGATCGGAGCAAAGACTGAAAGAGAAGTTAGAAAGAGAGAGAGAGAGGGAATTGGTTAAAATAAAAACACAGAAAGAAGAAAACAGAGAAAGGGGGGAAAAGAGAAGAGGAAAAGAAAAAGATGAACAGAAGAAGAAAGACGATTTGGGAAGGGGAGTAGTGTTTTTATTCCCTCTCTATATATATATATATATATTTTAGTCCAGTTAATGTGTGTTTTGCTTTATTTATTTGTCAAATTAGTTTTGGTTATTTTCTATATCATTTTACTATCCTTGATTTTGCATTTCTGAAATTGATTTATGTAATTAATAGAATGATCAAGAAATTGGATGTTTGACTAATTGTTGGAAAATCGTGGGTTAAATTTTTAGGATTTTGATTATTAAAAAGAAGGAAAAGAGAGACAAAAATTAGAAAAATTTAGTATTGTGTTGTTTTCTTATTTTGTTTAGTTAGTTATTCTCTTTCATCTTTAATTTGTACTAATTTAGTTATGGTTTTCTAGATATTTAGTTTAGTTATTTATTTAATTAGTTTTTGTTAATCAAGGGTGTTTGACCTGGATGAGTGTTTTAAGTGATTTTTAAGTTGTAATCCTTAAAATTTTATTCCACGTTATTTTCTCCGAGGACTTTCTATGTTCTGCAATTTAAGTCCCTAATAACTACAAATTGATCCCCTTAGTTTTAGTTTCTTTCAATTAAGTCATGTAGCTTGCAAGTTATGCCTTTAACTTGCTCAAATTTGCATTTCTTTGCCCCTTACTTGCTGAAATTTATGTTTTGCTCCCCAATTTGGTAGAATTTTACAATTTTAGCTTAAGAATAATGCTTTAAATTATTATTTGGCCCCTAGGTTTGTTTGGATTTACTTTCAAGCCCTTAGTTAAATAGAATTTGTATTTTTATCCCAATTTGTCAATAGTTACATATTTTATGCTTTTATTCTTTTATTGTGGTACCTTGACTTGTTTGTTCATCTTTTTAAGTATTTGTACCGGATCTTCCAAAGAGGTATCCGACTTCTTGTTATTTTCCTCTTTGTGCGCTCCAATATGCTCCAATGTGATTTTATGCATTATTTTATTATTATTTGTTTATTTTTTTATTTTATATACTTTTTGTGTATTTACGTATTTAATTTATTTAATTTTGAATTATTATTATTATTTTGGAAAAATATAATATTTTGTATTTAGTTAGTTAATGTAATAGTTAGATTATTTTCTTCATAGTTTAGCAAAAATTGTGTAATTAGATAGAAAGTGTAATAGATAGGGCATTTCAAATTTTCCCCCTAAAAATTGTAATTAAACTCCCCAATGTAATAGTGAGGGCTTATTTGTTTTTATGTGCTTATGTGCTTATATGTTTTACCGCTTTCTTTAGGATCTTGCATCTAGATATCATGCTTACATGTTAAGTGCTCTTACTTGACCTTACATGCCTTTATATGTTTTATTTGCTCTTAACTCATGTTTTACTATTTAATTCATATTTCATGTTATTCCGTCCCTATACTACTCCAACGCTAGTTGTGTTTTTCTCGTTTTCCCGCTAGTCCAATGCCAGTGGGAATCACTAGAAAGGGCTAGTCCAGCGCTAGACCCTTAGGGCATATTAGTGTTAAGTGCACTCGTGTGCATTTTTACATCACACTTCACACATTTTTAGTTTTCTTTCCATTTGGCATGATTTTATTTATTATTATTATTGTTATCATTATTATTATTATTATTATTATTATTATTATTATTTTGACACATTTTTAAAATGCATGACATCTAGAGTATCGAGAGGGTCAAAATGTTCCATCAAGGCTTGGTCAAAGTTATCGCATTAATTGCAAAATTCGAGTCGAGACCTCGAAGGAGTCACGAGTGACTATGCAAAATGAAATGCAAAAGGAAAAGAAAATAATAACATATAGTAAGTGAAGAAAGAAAGCGGGTATGCAACATGACAGGTACGGGGGACTAATAACTCGTGACTGAATGTTTCTACTCACGGAGGGGGGAATGGCCTGTACGCCACCGCTTTCCACGTGAGTAGGCGACTATTTCTAGTCGAATCACACAAATGTCCTAAAGTCTAAGAATTTTGCATTCATTTGGAAACATCCAAAATGCGATAGAATTTAGGGTTAATTTAGAAAAATTTGATTAAATCTCACAACTAGCCTCGGTTAGGTTGAAAGGGTGCCTTAGGCACAAGCCTTTGCCTTCCCTTTCTTCAAATGTGACTCCTGGACCTTTTTCTCTCGTTTTTCGTAGACCGGAGTCGAAAAAGGATTTTAAATGATTTTCTAAAATTTTAATTTTTTTTGTTAAACGATTTTTCGGGTGACTTGGTACACCCTAACTTAGTTCCAAGTGGCGACTCCATTTTCTAAAATAAAACCCTTTTTCAAAAATTATTTGGCCAAATCTGTCGCACTTTTAGTCCCAACCTTTTTTTCTTTTAACATACCATTTTTTCTTAAAATACACTTTTTCACTAAAATTTGATTTTTTCTCACATACGCACGGTTTTTCTAAAAACTTTTTTTTTCGAAAGGGTCACCGAGACCAGACTGTCTTTTCGGACGCGACAGTCAACGACCCCACTTGCACCCTTTGCTCACGATTTTTAGGACGCGACACTAGGATTAAAGAAAAGCTGCCACAAAAGCTTAAGGATCCAAGGAGTTTTTCTATCCCTTGCACTGTTAGAGGTTTAAGTTTTTCAAATTGCTAGAAGGCTAGGCTTTATGGAATTAAAAAGCACAAACATGACTTTACAACTAGCCAATAGATCAATTAGGTATCCACTAGGAGTAATTGAAAATATATTAATAAAAGTGGACAAACTTATCATCCCAATTGATTTTGTTGTTTTGGATATGGATAATGATAGTTCAATGCCTATAATATTTGGGAGACCTTTTCTAACAACTGTCGGTGCCATTATCAATGTGCAAGATGGTACACTTAAGCTTAAAATAGGGGAGGATGAAGTGGATTTTGGTTTAAATGAAATGATGAAACAACCTTCATCTGCTTTTGACATTTACATGATTGATGAGTTCAATGATAGTGTGCCAATCTATACATTTCCAAGTTTTGGAAGACCAAGAAGGTGGAAGGCAAGAAACAATGACCAATTAAGCATAATTGATATAGCCACACCCAGAGGAGTGGAGTATTCTTTGGGTCATGGTCCTATAAAGTGATGCATACACCTAGGAGTCTAGCTCTTGACTATAAATGAAGCGCTTGTTGGGAGGTAACCCAACATTTTTAATATTTTCGTATGCAACTTGGAACATAAAGATGAAGTTTGATTCAAGATGTTACAATCATGAGTTTAATTCTAAAAGCCCTTCTTCTTTAACATTTCATAAGGTTTAGCATGTGGATTATGTGCTACATGATGCATTTTAGAAGTTGGAAGTGATAGGAGTTACTATTCATAGTTGATAAAATTTTCGGCAAAAAGGTCATTTGGTGATTCATTAAGATTTTATGATGTTTGACCTTGTTTAGATGTTCAATATGCCCAAAGAAACATGTGTGCATTATTAATTTGGAATGTACATTCAAATTTTGCAAACTCATGCAATTTTGAAGATTCATGCTTAATTAATGCAAATTGTTGTGAATGAGATGCAATATTTGAGAGATTGATGTTTACAAATGTGTATTTTCATGATTTGAACTTGATCCAAGTGTTAATTTGTTCAAAAACTTGTTAAACTTTAAGTTGAAGTTGTTGCAGAAAATTGAAATAGCTAATGAAACAGTAACCTGCAAAAAATAGAAATTCATTGCCTATTGCAGGAAGTGATCCGTGAGTCAGATTTGCAAGTCACAACCCATGGATAAACTTTAGAGAGATTTTCCAATCCATGAGTACAACGATTTGCGGCTATAGGCAAGTGAACCGCTAGTACCCTACCCGCGGATCACATGCAGAAACTGTTTTTCAAATTCTTTTTCAATTATTTCAATTTGGTTCTTTTGCAACTTCCTTTACATGATTTGCATACATGTTTTGGACATCTAAATTAGCATTTGAACATGTTCTAATCCTGCATTTTCAATGTTTCATTTTCTTTTTACATTTTGACTTAATGGAATGAAATGGTTGACTTTTTAAATGAAGCAAATTTGAACAAGTTTCTTTTGTGTTTCACTTCATCTATGTACCATTACATTTGCTCATATCACTTGTGATTTAAATTTTCATCCCATTGAACTACATTGCACAAAATAAGTGTGGAGGAAATCATAAGCCTTAAAAGCATGTGATGTTTTTTTTCTAGGCATGCTATACTTTGTTTTTGGCCAAAAAACCCTATATATGGGGAGGGGATGCCAGCCCCTAATTTTATTAAGAAAGTAATAATAAAATAATAAAAGGAGGGGGACTAAACCAAAACCTCCATTACATGAAAAAGTAATCAAAAACTAAATAAGGAGTTCTACTCCCTTACAATACAAGATCTAATTTATGGAATTCTGGACCTATCTAACTCTAAAATAGCTCGAGCTTTAGGAGATAATTAACTAGCATTATAGAAAGTAGCATCATGGTCCAATTGAATGGATGCAAGAAAAGTCACAGCTTTATTTCCTTCCCTCGAAATATGACACACCGAACCTAATACGTGCAGAATTGTGAACGGCCTAGAACTCTTGAAAATCAGTTTGAACAGCTCAATGAATTTGACCTTGATGGAATTTGTCCAACACAATCAAGCCAAAAGTGTTGCTCGAACAACTTGAATGTCTTAACCTCAAGGAAATCGTTCCAAGCTATTAAGAAGAAATCAGGTTGGTTTGCCTTGAATTGATTCAAGATTGTTGAATTCAATCCCTTAGAATAATTGCTAGACCTCTACCTATCAAAGGAAGCAATCTACTGGGAATTAATCTAATTGGACCTAAATCAAACCCTTTGAATAATCCTAAGCTAGTTGTTTGGTCGCCACGAGATCACTCGATATGACCAAGAACAGTTCTAATCCAAGAACCACAGAAGAACTCTCTAAAAGAGAATCTCAATATTATTAATCACACAATGACTTAATTAAAATTCGGATGAACAGTACCTAGCCTTTTATAGGCTTACAAACTCTTGTAAAGAAAAGTCTAAAAGCTTAACTAAAGTAAACTACCAAAACTCTAAATCTAACATAAGTAGAATACTTAACAAAACATAATTTAGTGACTTAAAATACTAAAATTCGTCCAAATAAAATAAAAATAAAAGAAAATTCGTTCAAATATATGTCTTGGGCTGGCTGTCCTCTTGTGGGCTTCAATTGGACTTGTTCTCTCTTTAAAAACAAACTTGATCCACAACCACAACAAAAGCCAGCCTATTTGGACCATCTTGG
Source organism: Mitragyna speciosa (assembly GCA_024721245.1). Lineage (NCBI taxonomy): Eukaryota > Viridiplantae > Streptophyta > Magnoliopsida > Gentianales > Rubiaceae > Mitragyna > Mitragyna speciosa. The sequence goes on along the minus strand of CM045552.1, from coordinate 18,797,888 downwards.
ACATTTTGAACCTTTTAGACTTAAAGCCTTCTTTGAAAATATGCTTGATCCAAAGCCAATAAATGATCTTTAAGCCCAATTTCCTCCTCAAAGAGTCGTGATCCACCTTAAGCAAATCCATCAATACACGCATGAAGGTTGGATGACTCCTTGAACTATGAATTCTCCAATGACTATTTGGAACGACTTCAATAGGCCTTCCATGATACCTATCATTCCCTCCCCCTTGAAAAAGATTCGTCCTCGAATCACCTACATCATAAACACAACAATAAGTACTTTTGAAACTAATGTAGCCATTATTTAGGAACATCAAATCTTTAAAGGAAGGACTTTCCCTAAAATCAATATGCAAGTTTTCATCAAAGAAGATCAAGTAATACTCATGTATATAGACTAAAGCACATCTCAAATCAGCATAAAATCTTACATGCACATGATCTCTAAACACCCTATGCAAGTCTGAGTAAGAAAATCTCAACACAAGATAGAAATCATATGGGTGATTAACATAATCTTGCACAAGAAAGTTAAACAACGAATTAAACTCATGCATGCTAGTAACCAAATATGATGTACTCAACTCAATGACACATGAATTTACAAGCATAAGAAGTACAAAAGAAAAGTCATCAAAGTCATCCTCTAAGAAGATAGGCAACACACGATTTTCATGCAATCTAACAATAGAAGAATTAAACTCTTCAGAATCTAATGTAATGCATCCTAAACCACTAGACAAGGACTCCAATATGATAGAAAAACAAATTAAAATGCCAAAATCAGAATTTAATCCATAGAGGTTAAGGCAAAACACTATACATATTGAATACCTACTAGAATGCATGAAGAAAACAGAATAAACACCTGTAAAATCTCGTAAACTATAATGCAAAACAATAGAAAAATTAGATACACTATGCCAACAATCAAACATATAATTCATAATCCAATTTTTATTGATGGCATAGGGCAAGAAAACTCCCTCAATGCTCAAATCTCGACCATGATTCACTTGAATACCAAATCTCGTCAATTGAGCATCATCCCAAAGAAGAAAACAGACTTCAAATTGTATTTCTTCTTCCACACTTTGAACTTTAAGTGGCTGCATAAAAGAAACAAAAGCACTAGGAAAACAAGTGTTAAGAGTGTTAGCAAAATAATCTACTTCATTGTACAAGGGTACAAGAAGCTTTGGTCTCACAAGTAAGACACTCTTATTCTCACTCTTGCTATTTTTCACTCCCTTTTCTTTTACAACTTCAGTTTGTTTCCCTTCATTCAACTCACCACATTCATTCTTTTCAAGCACTCTCTCATCCTTTTTAGAATTCTTTACTTTTGCTTGTGCTTTCAAAGAATTCTTTCTCTCTTCACAATCCCTAGCTATGTGTTAGTGTATGCCCTAAAACCAAGTTAGTTTTTGGGATTTTTATTACGCTTATTTTGTGTTATACTTAGATATGTGGCATTTTCTTTGTCATTTAATACTTGTTATCAATATTACTTGTTTATTTGATAAAGTCCATAGAATATTAACTGTGTATAAGAGATTGTAAGAGTTACAATGATGAGACTCTTATTACACATTAAGTTATATTCTTAAATATCCCTAGTCGTAGTATTAATGAGATTGGACATCATTAATATGGGAAGACTAGCACATACTTTGCCTCTACTTATGGTAAGTAGTAGTTGATCTCGTCAATTATGGCGTGTGACACCTAAGCTGGTATGTGGATGCTTGTTAGAGAACAAGTTCATTGGATTGATCCGCCAAGAGTTAATATTCATAGTGCTAATGAATTATACTCTTAATGGCAATGGTGTAAGTGATCCTTAGACTTGAGATTACCATAGTATCTTGAGTGTGGATTGCTATGCTTTGACTCTATTGCTCGGTGCTCGTAAAAGAGTAGCTCATACGGTAGAGATTGGGCATAGTATGAAGCATGGAAGGATAGTGAGTAATCGATATAGAATTCACCACTCCTTTTTATAGGAGAGTATATCCCGGATTGGCCACTTGTTGAAATATGGCTTAAAGAATCTTTTGCGCAAAAGTGAAAGTATGACTTGAAAGAGTTTCAAGGTTATACTTTTATGGAAAGTTATATTTTGGGAACAAGAAATCGTTAATTAGTCATTTGAAGAGTGTGCACTACACTCTTGGACTAATTGGGATATAGTGTGGTGAAAGGATATTAATTACACGGTAACATTGTCATTGATAGGTGTAGTCTACCATATGACTTTCCTATTCACTTGGGTGGTCATGATGCATTGCTAGACGCCACTCATGATCTATAAGTGCAAATTAATTAATTAGTGAATTAATGATAAATTAAAGTGTTAATTTATCTGTCTCTTAATTAATTAATTAATGAGTTATAATTTGAACTTATTGCCAACGTGAATGGAACCTAATGGGTCACACACAATAAGAACATGGTCTTTGGGTTAAATTGTTATTAAGATAAGTATATGATACTTATGGGGTTAATTTATGTGATAAATTAACTTAAAGGACTTAATTATAAATATTCTAAGTCTTGATGGAAATTAGCTTCCTAAAAGGAATTAAGAAGCTATTTGGTTTCCTTTTGGAATTGGTTTCCTAAAGGAATAGGATTAGCTTAAGGCAAGCTTCCTAAACTTTCTTGGTTTCCAATTGCTCTTGTTTCCTTAAAGACTAGGATACTACATCTATAAATAAGTCCATGCCTTGACTCTTGGAAGATTGATGAAACACAAGATAAAATTTAGAGAGAGAAAAATTGAGAGAGGCGTGTTTTCTCCCAAGAAAAACGCCACACCCTCTTCTCCCTAAGGGTTAGGGTTTTGTCTTCCTCCTCTTCTTGTTCTTGTGTTCTTCATGATATTCAAGGGAGCTAGCACTCAAAAGGCAAGGCAAGCAAGCCCAAAGGTTCCTAAAGATCATGTTCGTGTGGATCCCGTTGGAGGCTCGACACTTGGAGGGCTTTTCATGGTAGATCAACACCTTCATCAAATAGGATCTTGCCATTTGAAGCATAGAAACCTTCTATGCTTGAGGTATTTGTGCTAAACACCCTTTAATCGTATAGATTACATCAAATAGATCCATGGCTAAGGTAATAAAATTTTAAATTTTCCGCTGCGTTACTCCCCTTATTACCTTACACTATGCACACTTCATCTTCATATGCTTCTAATGGTGATAATGGCTTAAGTGATATCTTTTGACCTTGCCACTCAAAAGTGTACCTATTCTTCAATCCATTGTACATGGCATTTCTATCAAATTGCCATGGACGCCCCAATAGTATATAACAAATATGCATAGGAACAACATCACACCACACTTGGTCATGGTAAGTACCAATAGAAAACTCCACTTCCACTTGCTTAGTCACCTTCAAATCAGAATTATCAGCTAACCATTGCAAATGGTATGGTTTAGGATGTCTCCTTGTGGGCAATCCTATCTTTTCAACAAAAAGAACACCAGCCACATTAGTGCAACTTCCATTGTCAATTATCATACTACATACCTTATCATTCACATTGCATTGAGTATGGAATCTATTTTCTCATTGCACTTGATCACCATCCTCTCTAGGTGCAAATCCAATTGCCCTCCTAGTAACCAAAAATTCCCCATGGGCGACACCAATGTCTTCATCACTTTCTCCCTCCAATGGTGGCATATCTTCATCGCTTGAAGATTCACTTTCATACTCACCATCATCTCTCATTAGCATAACTCTCTTGTTAGGGCATTGAGAAGCTATGTGACCAATGCCTTGACACCTAAAACACTTCAAATCCCTACTCCTTTATGATGCCTCGGACTTATTCTTTGTTGGTGGCATTGAAGACTTTGCTTCATTCTTAGAGCTCATGATCTCTTTGGCCCTAAAAGTGGAACTCTCTTCCTTCTCCTCAAATGTTGCATTATGCCTCCATCTTACTCCACTTGATGAGTTTGAACCACTCCTCAATCTTCTTGCTTGGAGTTGCTTTTCTACTTTGATGGCCATGTCCACCAAATCCCTTATCTCCACGTAGTGTTGCAACTCTACCCTCTCACTAATTTATGGATTAAGACCACCCATGAATCTAGCCATAGTAGCTTCTCCATCTTCATCCAAGTTGGCACGAATCATCAACATCTCTATCTCTTTGTAGTACTCATCAACAGACATGGTTCCTTGTCTCAATGTTTGAAGCTTCCTATGAATATCCCTAGTGTAGTAACTAGGTACAAAACACCTTTGCATGATGGTCTTCATCTCTCTCCATGTACGCACGGGCTCTTCTCCATACCTTCTTCTATTCTTCACAAGTTGATCCCACCATATGCTAGCATAATCAGTGAACTCTACGGCTACCAATTGCACCTTTTTCTCCTCAGAATAGTTATGGCATTCGAAGATGTGTTCAACTTTACGCTCCCAATCTAAGTAAGCTTCAGGATCAAGTTTTTCTTGGAAGGATGGTATCTTTATTTTGATGCTTCCCAAGTTGTTGTCTCGGGTAGGTGGCATTCTCCTTCCTCTCCTAGTAATGACATCCTCGTAGTCAGACATATCACCTTCATCTTCTTCAAAGGGAATTCCAGAAGCCTTAGAACAATTTGGCCTCTCAATGCTATCAATTCAAGCATGTACACCCTCCATTGCATTGGTGACAGCCTTATTCACCTCCTTAAGCATTACCACCATCATGTACTTCATGTCAAAAGGTGGTGGCGTACATGACTCTTCTTCTTCTATAGACATGATGTAAAACCTGCACAAAAAAGGTTAGTAACAAAAGAAGATAATAAGAGAAATAGACTCACCACTCCCTTAGTGTATGCACTCGTACTCTCGTGTATCACTCAAGTTCAATGGCTTTTTCCCTCTAATGAGTTCACCACTAAGCCTTTTTCCACTCTAGAGAGTCTTCTTATAAGGCTCTTGATACGAATCCTGTGACCATGATTCCTATCATTCAAGCTTCACCAATGGATATCATCATTCTGTGCAAATTGGAGGTTTCAAAGTGTTCAAGGCATAGCAACAGAGCATGGGAGATGGCTCATTTAGCATCCACTCAAGGGGCCAAAAGTTGGTGGTCACGTCTAAGGTTGAAAGTACGAGGTAGAATTTTCAAAGGACAAGACCAGAAGCCAGTTGCTGATGTTCTGACGGAGGCTGCACTCCAGGTAGTCCCGCGGCCTTCCCCCATGACCTGGATCAGAATGCGTGCCAAGGCCATAATTGCTTCTGACCAAGGCCGCCCCATAGCCTTACCCGCGGCCTTCGTCCGCAGCTATGAAATTTTATTGTTTTAATTAGTTTCAGTTTAATTTTTAAGTTTTATTTAATTTAAACTTTTCATATTTAGTTTTAGGGTTTGTATGCCTATATAAGGCTAATTATTGTCATTTTATTATTAATTCCAATGTTGAATTATGATTTGAAATCAATGAATTGATTTTCTCCCTTTGAGGGATTTCGTTAGTTCTTGGGATGAGAACTATTGCGTGGCATTTCAAGAGTGATTCTTGTTAGGTTTTCTATATCTTAAGTTCTAATCAACAGGTGTGATTAGGGTTTAGGTTTCCCTCTTGTTAGATTCAATTGGTTTCATTCCATGGGGTTGGATTGGGGTCGAGTGATTCAATGAGAGTTTGCATTATTTGATAATTTGATTCAGATCTGCGGGAGGATTTGAGTTAGATTATCACCTTGATCTTCAAAACGGTCCTTTGGAAATGTTCCTGTGACACACGAAAAGGGAGATCAACCCCGATTGTGTCAAGTGGTATCAGAGCTATTAGATCTTGAAAGAAAATCAGGTTTCTTTGTTGTGTTTAACCCACTTGGGTATATCTCTTCATTATCAATCCGTTTGGATATATCTTTTAATTTTTGTGTTCGAGTTGTTTAGTGTTGTTCTTGGTTCAAGATTTGATTTTTCTTGAATCAAAGTTGTAATTTTTTGCTGTTGATCTGGGGAAAAAAAAATTTTTTTGCATCACTGTTCACGTACTGTTCGATGCCACTGTTCACGCCGGAAACACTGTTCACGCAGCTTAGTGTTCACGCCTAGGGTTTACTGTTCACGGCGGGTATTGTTCATCCTAAAATTTCCAGTTTTTTCTTTTGTTTTGTTTTTGAAGATGATTTTTTTTTTTTTTTTTGTGTTTTGTGAGTTGTTTGGTTTTGTTAAAAAAAAAAAGAGGGTTGTGAGATTGAAAAAAAAATAAAATAAAAATTGAGTGGAAAAAGGCAAAAGGTGAGATTTTTAGAAAAAAAGCCACAAGTTGGCATTGCTTTGTAGAATATGGCATTTGATTGTAAGGAATTGGTGCGAGAGTTGTCTGCAAGTTTGAAGAGATCTTGTGAAAAGATGGATCGTGAGCAGAAGAGTCAAGCCAAATCAAGATCTACATGCACTCGTTCAAGGAAGATGGATGTTGATGCCATTGTATCTGATTGCATGAGGACGATTAGTAACACTTTTGATTCCATTATTGCTGAAAAGGAAAAGAATCGTCTCAAAGAGAAGGAGCTTAAGGGAGTGAAGATGTCACCACCAATGGAGACCATTGCAATTGAGGAACCATCTTGCGAGTCCAAGGAGGAACAAGATGCCAAGGAACCATTGGAGATGATTCATCCACTAGAAGAATCGTGCAAAGCTGCAACACCATCTTTGGAGGAGCACGTTGAGGTTGAAGACGATGCACCATTGCCATTAGAAGAGCCACAAAGTGTTGAACAATCCCTTGTGATCGTACCTTGTTGCTTATCTACTATGGGCAACGATTCGAGGACGAATCGTTTTGAAGAGGGGGAGTTTGATACGAATCCTGTGATCATGATTCCTATCATTCAAGCTTCACCAACAGATATCATCATTCTGTGCAAATTGGAGGTTTCAAAGTGTTCAAGGCATGGCAATGGAGCATGGGAGATGGCTCATTTAGCATCCACTCAATGGGCCAAAGGTTGGTGGTCACGTCTAAGGTCGAAAGTACGAGGTAGAATTTTCAAAGGACAAGACCAGAAGCCAGTTGCTAATGTTCTGATGGAGGACGCACTCCAGGCCGTCCCGCGGCCTTCCCCCACGACCTGGATTAGAATGTGTGCCAAGGCCAGAATTGCTTCTGACCAAGGCCGCGCCTAAGGCTGCCCCACGACCTTGCTTGCGGCCTTCGTCCGTAGCTATGAAATTTTATTGTTTTAATTAGTTTTAGTTTAATTTTTAAGTTTTGTTTAATTTAAACTTTCCATATTTAGTTTTAGGGTTTGTACGCCTATATAAGGCTAATTATTGTTGTTTTATTATTAATTACAATGTTGAATTATGATTTGAAATCAATGAATTGATTTTCTCCCTTTGAGGGATTTCGTTAGTTTTTGGGATGAGAACTATTGCGTGCCATTTCAAGAGTGATTCTTGTTAGGTTTTCTATACCTTAAGTTCTAATCAACAGCTGTGATTAGGGTTTAGGTTTCCCTCTTGTTAGATTCAATCGGTTTCATTCCACGGGGTTGGATTGGGGTCGAGTGATTCAATGAGAGTTTGCATTATTTGATAATTTGATTCAGATCTGCGGGAGGAGTTGAGTTAGATTATCACCCTGATCTTCAAGACGGTCCTTTGGAAATGTTCTTGTGACACACGAAAAGGGAGATCAACCTGGATCGTGTTAGCACTTAAACAAGAACTTTCTCAATTGAACCTTATCAAGTCACCTCATAACAACCAAAACAATTAGCTCAAGAATAGAGTAGAAATAAATAAGAATATGGACAAGAGATTAGGGTTTGATACAAGGAAAATTAAAGAAAGAGTAAAACTCAAGATTAGACTCAAGAAAACATGGAATAGGAAACTCTAATGTGTGGTATTCTTGTGTGAAAAATTTTGATTTTTAAAACTTTCTTGAAAGAAAATAATATTCTTGTGCAAAAATAAAAACTACTTTCCAAAAAAAAAGAGCACACACAAGAATAAGACTTTCCTTAATCCAAAAGTCACCCCCACTTTCCTTTTGATAGGATCCAAGGAGCACCTACATATGTGAAGCATTGCCTAGCACGTTTCAAGCTAAAAGGAGAGTCATTCATCAATGATATAGTCGTGCATGAATCCTATCCAAGTGTTGCATACGAGTTGAGCATGAATGTTGGGCTTGAGTTACGTGATGATCAAGCTAGTAGATTGGGCCAAGGTTTAATGTATTGACTTTGGATCAAATCTAATTATAAAGATAGCCCAATTGAAGGTTCTAAGTTGTCCATAACAAGCATACAAGGGGCTGGTTACTTGGGCTCACTTGGAGGGCTCTTAAACTTGCAAGATGGAGGCCCAATAGTGCACAATGGAGACGTCTAGCCCAAGGAGACTTTTATGGACGAATTTTTAATATTTTCTAGAGCTTATTTTGTGTTTTGTTAGTTTTCCAAATTGTTTACAAATTGTTGTAGTTAATTTTCCAAATAGTTGAGTATTTAGTTTTTAGTAGTTGTCTTAAACTTCAAGTTCTAGAATTCTCTTGTAAGCCTATTTATAGGCCTTCATAATTCAATAAAAATATCAGATTATTCCTCAAAAATTCGCATGAATAGTGTGTGCTCTTTTTAAGAGTGTTTTCTTGGTTCTTAGATTAGAACTACTCTTGTCTTATCAATCCTTAGATTGTGGCGACAACAAACCCTAGCTTAGAGTTCATTCTTTCGCGTTTGATCAAGTCTTTAGAACTTTAGTTTAGGCATATTGAACTCGCTCACATTGGTCCTAAATTAGAGTTTTAGAACTTAGTTCTTCGTTGGAGAAGGGTTCGAAGCATACAACTTGGATTCATCAAGCGGTCTTGGCAATCTTGCTACCCTTGAGCACATCACCTTTTCCTTTTCACACAGCCTTAGCTCTTAAAGAAAGTCAAATACTTTCCTTTTCCACTTGAAAAATCATCCTCAAGCCTTAGGAAACAAAGACTTTCCTTTTTCTCACAACAGTCTCCTTAGTTTCCTTTTATCTTGTCACAGCTTTCCTAATCCTTTAGGACTTGGATTTCCCTTCTATTTAAGCACCAAAACAGCTTCTTATTGCCCTTTTTTAAAGATCAAACAAACTGGAAAAAGTTCAGAAAATTCGTAGCTATCAATCTGCAAAAATTCCAGCAACACAATTTGTTCAAGATTCAAGAAACATGTTCAAGAACTTGCTCCCACCAAACCCCAAGAGAAAGCTGGTTCAAGAACTCAACAAATAGGTCCTAAACAACCTGAAAAACGTGTAAAACATCCCCAGATTTCAGAATCATAACCCACTCTCAACTTCCTTCAAGAAAAGACAACACACTCAACTAGAAGTTCAAGAACAAAATTTCAGCAATTATATGGTTCAAGAACTCCAAGAAGGTATTCAAGAATCTCAAGAAAGTGTCCAAGAATTTCAAGAAAGCCCAAGAACTTGTTCAAGAACTTCAAGAAACTCAAGAACTCACCAAGAAAACAAGACAAGCTACCAAGAAATTCAAGAAATAATATGGACAGCTTGTAAACCTTCAAGAAACACACCAAGTAAGTCCAAGAAATTCAAGAACTCACTTTTAACACCAAGAAAAAATCAAGAAGCTTTGAATAAATGATTGTGCACGGTTTTTGTTTGTTGTGCACTCCTTTTTACTCTCTTTTGCCTCCTTTTTCTTTGTGCTTTTGGCTCTTTCTTTTTAAGCACACAATCTGCCTTTTTTTTCTTTTTTTTTTAAAACGATTTTTCTGCCTTTTTTTTCCCTTCAAGAACAATACAAGAATGACTCAAAACTTCAAGAAAATTGATTTGTGAATGTCTTAAGTTCAAGAATCTTCTTTACTTGAGAGTTTTTAACACAAGAAAATCAAGAAAACAATAAAAATAGTCAAGATTCACAAAAACACCACACAAGACCTAGAATTCTTAATTAGAAACAATTAAGAATGACACAAGAATTTCAAGGAACAACAAGAACACCAAGAACACAATTAGGACAGCAAGAAAAAACAAGAAAAAAAAGAAAAATGATTTTTTTTTGCACGAAAGAACAAGAACAACAAGAAGGTCATGAAAATTTAAAGGAAAAAAAACAAGAGGGATATATCCAAATTTTTAAGAAGAAGATCTTAAAAAAAATTGGATTGGAAGAACCTGAATTTCAAGAAGCCAAGCTCTGATACCAATTGATACGCGTGGAATTGTGAACGGCCTAGAACTGTTGAAAATCAATTTGAACAACTCACTGAATTTGACCTTGATGGAATTTGTCCAACACAATCAAGCCAAAAGTTTTGCTCGAACAACTTGAATGTCTTAACCTCAAGGAAATCATTCCAAGCAATTAAGAAGAAATCAGGTTGGTTTGCCTTGAATTGATTCAAGCTTGTTGAATTCAATCCCTTAGAATTAATTGCTAGACCTCTACCTATCAAAGGAAGCAATCTAGTTGGAATTAATCTAATTGGACCTAAATCAAACCCTTTGAATAATCCTAAGCTAGTTGTTTGGTCGCCATGAGATCACTCGATAAGACCAAGAATAGTTCTAATCCAAGAACCACAGAAGAACTCTCTAAAAGAGAAACTCAATATTATTAATCACACAATGACTTAATTAAAATTTGGATGAACAGTAGGGGTGTCAACGGGCCGAGTCCGGGCCGGAATTGAATGTTCCGGACCTGGACCCGTTTTTGTGTTGAGGTTCCGGACCTGGACCCGGGACCCGACGGGTCTTGCATTTGGTTTTCCGGATCCGGGTTCGTTCGGGTCCGGGTCCATTCGGGTCCGGGTCCGGGTTTTGAAAATATAAAATATTTTTATATATTTTACAATTATTATTTATTAAGTATCGAGTATTAGAATTGTAAAATACATATGTATGTATATTATAATTGTTATTTATTGAGTATTATGTATTAAAAATTTAAAATACGTATATATAATTTATAATTATTATATATATATATACGGGTCCGGGTCGGGTCCGGGTCGGAACATGACATTCCGGATTCGACCCGTTTTTTATTAAGAAAAAACGGATCCAGATCCGGGTCCGGGTAAACGGAATTTTATTCCTACCCGAACCCGGAAAAAATCAACGGGTCCGGGTCGGGTCCGGGTCTAGACCCGGACCGTTGACAGCCCTAATGAACAGTACCTAGCCTTTTATAGGCTTACAAACTCTTGTAAAGAAAAGTCTAGAAGCTTAACTAAAGTAAACTACCAAAACTCTAAATCTAACATAAGTAGAATACTTAACAAAACATGATTTAGTGACTTAAAATACTAAAAATTCATCCAAATAAAATAAAAATAAAAGAAAATTTGTCCAAATATATGTCTTGGGCTGGCTGTCCTCTTGTGGGCTTCAATTGGACTTGTTCTCTCTTTAAAAACAAACTTGATCCACAACTACAACAAAAGCCAGCCTATTTGGACATTTTGAACCTTTTAGACTTAAAGCCTTCTTTGAAGATATGCTTGATCCAAAGCCAATAAATGATCTTTAAGCCCAATTTCCTCCTCAAAAAGTCGTGATCCACCTTAAGCAAATCCATCAATACACGCATGAAGGTTGGATGACTCCTTGAACTATGAATTCTCCAATGACTATTTGGAACGACTTCAATAGGCCTTCCATGATACCTATCAGAACCTTGTATCACAGGCAGTTGTTGATGAATTTGCACCAAAATGTTGCACAAAGGCCATTTCGAAATAATATCTCCTTTAATCAGCTAAGCCAAAATAGCAGAATCTGATTCAAACACCACATTACTCTAACCTTCTTTGACACACCATTGGACAACAAATAAAACAACAAGGCTCTTAGCTACTAATGCATCAAACTCTTCAAATTCCTTGAAAAAGGCACCTAACATGTTACCCGCATTATCCCTTAATATGCCTCCCCCAGAAGCTTTGTTGGCCACCACACTAGCATTTGTGTTAAATTTTAAAACACCTAATGGAGGATTCTCCCAAGACATTGGAAAAGTGCGTTGTTTAGGAGGTGATTTAATCGAGAACATCCTTGCTAAACCATTTTACAAGTCGTCCCCAATCCAAGAGGTATCAATCAACCCTTTGTGAGAAAGAAGAAGAAAGGATTGATCAACCTCAAAGATAATTTGATTGGCAACAAGTGGACGATTCCTAAACTTGGCTATGTTAACACTGTGTTTCTAAAGCTACTAATTTACTTTCTAACATAGCAGTTGAGTGTTTTTTAGTATTGAATCAAGGTTAAGGAGCAAAAGTGGACAACAAGAAGAATTGGTGAGGCATTGCAAAAAAGGACTTGTCAAAGTTCAATGCACTTCAAAGAGCTACAAGAATATCAACTTGTGGACTCATTAAACAAGTAAGGGGAGTATCCTTGTTCTATTTTTCATTCTTATCTTTTCCTTTACACATTGAGGACAATGTGACCTTTTAAGTGTGGGGGAAGGCATAAGAACATGTTTGATTGGGTTTTAAGTAATTGTGTCAAGATATTGTTTTAACAAAATGGGGCAAAAAATTTTCATTCTTTATCATGCTTTTATACCATGAACTTGTTAAATTCTCTTACTTTTTGAAATAATATATGCAATTTTGATGGAATGGTTTCTACAAATATGAAAAAATAGTTATTATGTGATTAGAAGTTTTGTTTTTAAGAAAAGTATATATTATAAAATGGTTGGAATTATGAATTGATTTGGTATGTTTGATTTTAAATTTCTCTTCTTTACTTAATTTTGCATTACTAAGTGGTAGATATGGACAAGAAGTATGCTTATAAAATATTTGAATAAAGAGGCAATTATGTTATGAAGTTAAAAAATATTTATATCTCTCTACACCAATGATTCAAATTGCTTAGTAACCGTGAATCTTCATCATAAAATGTCAATTTTTGCATCAAATGAGAATTGAATTATGAGTATGCATAGCAAGTTGATTGAAGGTGAATTGTCAAGTAATAAAGGATCTCACTAATAAATGTGGACCTTGTCAAGATGCCACTCGCAGATCGACGTTGGCCAGTAGCTTCTAGGGTGTGCAACTTGCACCTCCTTATGGCTGTTTTTATAGACATTTTCAAGTGAAGACAAGGGTTTTCAAGTTGGAGATCACATTGGAAATATAAATGAAGACTTTTGTGCAAATTTGGGATCTCCAAGCAAATCTTCATCATTTCCATGTATTAATTACACATGCAAGTTTGAAAATGACTTGAAGATCAATTATCCATAAATAGGAGTCATTCATAGCAAGTTTATAATCCAAGTTTTTAGTATTAGTTAGTATTAGAGTTAGTATTCTTGAAGAGAATAAATAGAATTCTCTCAAACACAATAGAATATTGCTCTTCATATACGAATCTTCTCGTACTTCAACAATTTGATAAAGAAATAGAAGTTGAAGACTTGTCTATAAGCCTTCCTCAACTCTATGTTTTACTTTCATAGTTGAAGCATGAATTCTTGTATTCTTGTTGAGTTTGTTGGTGTCTCACTAGTCACGATTCACTAAAAGCTTCATTGAGAATATAGATGAAGCTAATGAATTCAAAAGCATGACTTGAATTCTCAAAAATATAGACACCAAATTTTGACCAATGATGCGCACGGAATATGTAGACGGTCAGGAACCTTGTATTTCCAAGATGCAATTCATTGAACTCAAAACCTTATTTGATTTGTGAACCAAAGAACCCTTGACATTGAGTTGTTTTGCCTTGATTTAACCTTCTTTGATGTATATGAATCTATAGGGGACGAGACAAACCTATAGAATCCTAAACAAAACAAGATGGATTAACTTTAAGCTAGGTTTTGGTCGCCACAAGCAAGGCTGATATGACCAAGAATAGTTCTAAATCGATATAGAACCATAAAGAAGAATCTCAATTAAGAGAAAACACTCAAATGTTATTCATAAACTCATGCTAAATTCGTATGAACAATAACATGCCTATTTATAGGCTTACAAAGAAAAGTCTAGAAACTTAAAATAAAATAAACTACTAAAACTAGTTGTAACCAATCACAATTAGGTAGCTAACTAAAAGTTACAATTTGTAAAGACTTAAGAAACTAATAAAAAACATAAAAATTTGTCCAAGACCAGATCATGGGCTTGATGTCCCTCAATAAGCTCCATTGGGCTTCCATTTAGAAGCTTGAAGGGCTCTCTAAGTAAGTCCAAGTAACCAGTCCTTTGTAAGATTGTTTTGGATAGGTTAACAACTTCTTTTTGGCCTTCTTTGTATATGAACTTGATCCACAACCAGTGCTCCACTCCTTGGCCCAATGTGCTAGCTTGATCATTGTGAACTTCAAGCTTGTAAATTAACTCAAACTCATGTATATCCATCAACTAGCAAGTATGCACAAATGATTCAGCCATGAACATCAACTCTTTAAGCTCATCTTGAATCTTATAACCTTCCTCCCCAAGCTCACCAAGTTTAGGTTCAAGTCCAACAAATGTAGGTGCTCGTTGGTTAGTATCAATCCCTCCTTCTTCGAAAAGATTCGTCCTTGAATCTTCTACATCAAGTAAAATAACATATGTAACTTGAGGATTGAAAGATTGACAAATATAATCATCAAGAACATTTAGCACATAAAAATTAGATAGCTTAATGCAAGAATAAACACAAGTAGTTAAAGACTTATCATTCTTGCAAGATGAAACACTAAAGAGCTAAAAAAATGCAACTAAAAGGTGCAAGGACAGATTCATGCTTAAGAATGATGAATTTATTTAAATTGATGAACTTATTTAAATGAATTCTATCCCTAAAAACATGCAAGAGAATGAACATACATGAACTTCTAACATGATAAAAATGAATTTCAGAAAAGAAAACCCTATGGACATCAATTTGAAAAGCAATAGCAATGTAGAAACCTAGAATCCAAGCATGGAGACTCAAAGAACAATGTAAAACAAACTAAAAAACATAAGAGTTATCACTAAATAAGACGTTGAAGTTCATTGGACAGAATGCAAAGAAAAACATATAGACCATAAGTGTTATGGCATGACAAAACACATAAAACAAGTTGAAAGTCATGCAAAGAATGATGAAATAATGCTAGAAAACTTCTGAGATATATTGCACTAGGTGAATCTAAACATGCTAAATGCAAAACATAACCATCTACTATAGTAGAATAAACACATAAAATAGAATTAAGATGCAAATTAAAACTATTAAAACAAAAATAACACAAAGACTTAGGCCACAAATCAGTAAAATCCAGGGCATTTGCACTTTGTAGCAAATTTTCCTCAACGGTTTTGCTTTTTGTGCCCAAGGAAGGACTTCCAACATCCAAGTAGCATGTATGTGGCATTTTTCTTTGAAGATCAACTTGCAAAAGTACCACAAAAAACACTAGGAAAAGATAGGTTAAGTGAGTTAGCAAAGTAATCCTCCTCTTTGGAGTACATGGATATAAGAGTTACTGACCTAACTAGCAACACACTTTAGATTTTGTCCACTTTTCCCCACTTTTTGAGAATGTACATCTATCATGCCATGGCTAATTTCTCCCTCACTTTGTATATGTTGTGATACACACGGATGAACGTGGATATGCTTAAAAGACCAAGTATGAATTTCAAACCTTTCCTCTTGGATGAATAGCCTCTAGAATCAGCACCAAAGTCTTGAACACGCAAGATGAACAACTTGAAAATTCAAGGAAGCTTTGAACCTCCTTATGGAACGAATAAGAACTCAAGGAATCAGCACCTAGAAGCTTGATCAAACCAATAAGGCAACTCTACGCTAGGGTTTTGAACTTGGAATCACTCTACAAGAACCAGCTCACTCAATCTTACCAAGGCTTATAGCAACACCAATCTGTGAGAGTAAATGTAGAGGTCAAAAATAAGTATGCTTAGAGTATTTTGTTCAAGAGAGTAACAAAGAGTAACCAAGAATCAAGAAGAGACACGATATAGACACCCTAATGTGTGATATAATTGTGTGATGTTTCTTGATTTTTAATGTTCTTTGGAAGAAAAATAACCAAACTTATGCAAAAATAATATTCTAACAAAACACTAAGAATAAGAAGAATAGAACCTAGTCAATTAAACTTTCGTACGTGGCGTTGTTCTCTGTCCAACGATCTGTTTGTTTCAACAGGTCTACTCGGTTGCACAAGGACAGTATTCCAGCCAAATATACTTCAGTTTAATTGGTTTAGTTCGTGTGCTTGGCTTTTATCACCTTGCACGCCTTTTTCACTTTCTTTTGTGTTGCACGACTTTTCTTTGTGCAAGACTTTTTTTTTTTAATTCAAAACCCAAATAACCCACAAAAATCAAACAAAAAAAAAGTAAAATTCACCGAATGAACAGTGAATTCCGATGAACAGTACCGCCGTGAACAGTAAACCCTAGTGTAAACAGTAGCCGCCGTAAACAGTGATGCTACAGTACGTGAACAGTACGCGAAATTTTTTTTTTCTCAAGAATCTTCAACCCTAGGATGGCAAATCCAAGAAATGAATTCTTTTAAAAGATTTTTGCACAAGAATTCCAAGAAAACAATAACAACAGTCAAGAAAATACAAAATACCACACAACTGTAGAATTCTTGATTGAGAAGCAGCCAAGAACGACTCTAAACAAACCCTAAAGCGCGAATTTAATAAGGAAACAACGAAAACTAAAGGTTGAAATTTTAAGAATGTCAAAGACGGACAGAAACAAAATTCAACGTAGGCAAACACAATTTGAAAAGAAAAAGACAGCACGAAACAAACAAAATATTAGGGCTAGGCACGAAGCTCTTGCCTTAATATCACGAAACAATGAACAAAGGGATATATCCGCAATTCCAAAGGAACAAACGGATTGATAGAAACTGGAAATTCAAAGAAGTTGGCTCTGATACCAATTGATGAGATCGCGCGTACGGAAGACTACCAAGACCCTTGGATTTTAGGCTTACTACTCGTTGAACTCAAGACCCCTTAGATGGATCTTCCAAGAACCCTTGAAGTGGAGTAGGTTACTCGAACTTTTCCCCTTGAAGATGCCCTCGATCCTAGAAAAACCAAGATGAACCGAATTGAGCGCGTTCAATCGTTCAAACCTAATTCTCTAAAGATCTTGAACAAAATCGAAAGGAAACTCTAAGCGAGATTGGATGGTCGCCACAAGCAAAGCTTGATAAGACCTATGGCGGTTCTCAATCACCAAAGAACCAAGAAAATTCTGGAGAGAATTTCACTCAAAATATCATAAACGTTCTGTCTCATGTTGTTCCCAAGAAACCCTTATATAGGGCGGCACAAAAAAACATAACCAAGAAAGTACTTTACCCTAGTTGTAACCTAATATTCGACTATTAAAGATTACAACTCTAAAAATTGCATAAAACAACTAAAACAAACTTTCTGATGGTACCCGCGGCACCTATCCGCGGCGCGGGTACAGGGCGCGGGTTCGGTCAGAAAGTTTGGCATTCCAACCACTTCACGAACGAGCCTTCTGATGGTACCCGCGGCACCTATACGCGGCACGGGTTCATGGCGCGGGTTCGGTCAGAAGGTTTGGCACTTCATTCCCATGCTTGATTATCACACGTATAAGCTCTTCTTGATCCATATAAATGGCCTTTTCAAGTCCGCCAAGTATAAGTCCAAATTCAATAAGTATGAGTACTCCTTGGATCACATCAGTCCTAGATACTCCGATCATTAGTGTCCTCTGAATTTCTATTTTTACTTCTTTAGGGTCAAGTGTTAACAAAGTAGTTTTAGTTTTAATTGTGGTAATTTGTTCTCTAAATAATAGGGGATTTTATAAAGGGTCTAGTACTTCTTCACCTTTCCTTGTGGGATCGAACCTAGTTACCTATACTCAATAGCGATTTGTCCTCTTGCAGATATAGGTGAATTAGGCAATTTTAATTTGATGGGCCAAACGCATCTAGAGTCTTCTCTTAGCATAATTATAACCCTACCAGTAGGGCTTGGGGTGCTCCATAGTCTCTAAGTGCAACTTATCTACAAATAAGGTACTAGCAACATTAGTACATGAACTACTGTTAATGATCATGCTACATAGCTTATTAATCACAGTACAACGTGTATGAAAAATATGCTCTCGTTGTAGATTCTCCTCATCTTCCTTAGGTTGCACATTCAATGCCCTCCTAGTGACCAGTAATTCTCCTCGGTCACCACCAAAGGAGTTTACTTCTTCAGTATCAGAATCATACTCCTCATGCTCCTCCTCATAAGTTGGATTAGTGGTCACCTTTGTTTTCCCCTTAATGGCGGACTCCACATCATCCATGTGGCAATACATCCTTCTCAACTTCTCTTGCATGGCATTCAATGTAAATTGGATGTCCTCCATTGAAATATTTCTTTGCTCAGCCATGGTCAAGTAAAACCTACAAAAACAAGTTACCACAAGATAAACAAAAATAAAGGAAATTTCCTTACCACTACCTTAGTATATACACTCAACCCTCGTGTATCACTCAAAGAATTGTGGCTTTTTCCCTCAAATGTGCTCACGCCTAAGCCTTTTTTCACTCTTGAGTAGCTTCTTTGTATGCTCTTTGATGGTAGAACCAGCTCAAACTTTCTTGCAAAGCTCCAAGAAGTTAAACCACAAGAGTAAATGTAGAGGTCAGAGAAAATAAGCTTAGACTAATTGTTTGATCAAGAGAATTCAAGAAAAGATGGAATAAACAAGACTTGACTGAAGAAGACACAAATTAGAAACCCTAATGTGTGGTATTCTTGTGTGAAAAATTTTGATTTTTAATGTACTCTTGAAAGAAAATAATATTCTTATGCAAAAATAAAAACTACTTTCTAAAAAGATCAAGCACACACGAGAATAACACTTTCCTTATTCAAAAGCCAACCTTACTTTCCTTTTCCTTCTCCACACGGCCCTAGCCCTTAAAAAAAGTCAATCACTTTCCTTTTTCACTTGAAAAACCGTCCCTAAACTTTAGGTTACAAAGACTTTCCTTTTTCTCAACAACAATCTCCTTACTTTCCTTACCAACTTAGCTTGAACAATTAGGAAACCAATCACCCTTAGGTTTTGACTAAGTCTACTAAGTCTCTTTGTTTCCTTTTCTTTCTTTGGTAACAATTTTCCTTATTTCCTTTTTCCTTATCAACAGCTTTCCTAATCCTTTAGGACTAGGATTCCTCTTCTATTTAATCACAAAAACAGATCCATATTGCCTCTTTTTATGATCAAAACAAGCTGGAAAATTCAAAAAAATTCGTAGGTAATAATCAACACAAAATTCCAGCAAGTCAAATCAACAAAGATTCAAGAACCAAGTTCAAGAACTTGATCCTATCAATCCCCAACAGAAATCTGGTCAAAAAACTCAACAAAACAGTCCAAAAACTCCAGAAAATCGTGCACAGCTTCCCCCTTAATCAATATTCAACAAGATGCTCAAGTTTCTTTCAAGAATACAACATTACTCAATCAAGAAGTTCAAGAAGTCAAATTCCAGCAACAATGTAGTTTAAGAACTTCAACTTATGAGTCAAGAACTTCAAGAAACTTATCAAGATGTTCAAGAAACTTGTCAAGAACTACAAGAAAGCTCAAGAACTTGTCCAAGAACCTCAAGAAATTCAAGAACAAATCTGGACAGATTTAAAGAATTTCAAGACACACCAAGTAAGTCCAAGAACTTCAAGAACTCACCAAAAAACCCAAGATTAATCCAAAAACAATTGAATAAAATTATTTGAATGGCTTTTAAACCTTGTGCAGCCTCTTTTATTCTCCCTTTTCTTTGATTTTTCTTTGTGCTTGGCTTTTTCTTTTTGAGCACACCTTGTTTTTTTTTTTTCTTTTTTCGTTTCTTTTTTTTTCCACCAAGGACAACACAAACGACCCAAAACCTTCAAGAAACTTCAATCCAAGGCTTGTTTGTCCAAAAATTATTTTTTCTTGAAAAAGTTTTTTAACACAAGAAATTCAAGAAACACCAAAAACAGTCAAGATTATTAAGAAACCACACAATACCTAGAATTCTTGATTGAAGACAATCAAGAACAACACTATAACCCTAAAAAGAATCAAGAAAGCACATGAACAAGACACAAAACAGACAAGAAACACAGGGATTAATTTGGATTAATAAGAAGACACGAAAAACACAAAAGAAGACAACTTGTTGTCCAGTCTTGAGGCACATTGACAATGACTCCAAGAAAGAAAAATAAAGAAGCAAATTGCAAGTTGTTTAACTAGGCTTGAAGCTCTTTGATAAACAACAAAAAGAAAAAAAAGGGATATATTCGAATTTTTCCAAAGGAAAAATTGGATTGAAAAAACCTAGAATTTCAAGAACAAGCTCTGATACCAGTTTATCTGTGCAGACGAACGTGGATTTGCTTAAAAGACCAAGTATGAATTTCAAACCTTTCCCTTTGGATAAACTAGACTCTAGAATCAGCACCAAAGTCTTGAACACGCAAGATGAACAACTCGAAAATTCAAGGAAGATTTGAACTTCCTTATGGAATGAAAAAGAACTCAAGGAATCAGCACCTAGAAAGCTTGATCAAACAAATGAGGCAACTCTAAGCTAGGGTTTTGAACTTGGAATCACTCCACAAGTTCGGGGGTTGTTCTTAATCAGCAAAGAACGAAAGAAGCACTCAATTTGAGAACTCACAACATTATTAATCATCAAAACTTATGAAATTCGTATGAATAGTACCCTCTATTTATAGGGTTACATAGATGATTCTAGAACCTAGAAATTAAAGCAACTACTTAAACCTAAACACTAACTAATTAAAACACTTAACTTAAAACACTTGTAATTGAAATAAAAGTCTAAACAATAAGTAAACTAAGTTCTAAAAATACCTAAACACGTCCCAAATAAGCCTTAAGTTGGACGTCCAAGTCACTAAAGTCCAATGGGCCAAAATGCTAACTCGACAATGATGTTGGGCTTCAATCTCCAATCCAATATTAGATGGGCTAAACGGCTGAACTTTGATGCTTCATATGGACTCTTGAGCAGCCCAAAAACAAGTGGTAAGCCTTTGTAATAAGTTGGACTTGGCCCAAGTTGATCTTTTTCCAAGCAAGCCCAATAGCAATTTTTTGCACGGATGAACAACTTGATCACTAAATTGTAATCCTTCTTTGTAGTTGAATTTGATCCACAACCAAAGCTTGATCTCTTGGCCCATCTTATACACTAAAAAATCTTGAACAATGAATCCAAAGAAAAGCCCAAGTGTACGTGAATCAGTAAAACAATAATGAAGCTTGAACGTCCCTTCCATGATCAACCATGAATTGATCTCATCAAGGCCCAAACGAGTTGCTCCATGAGAAAATCCAAGCATCATGATTGAGGTTGCACCTTGGATCACATCATGTTGGCTCTCTTTTTTCCCCTCAAGGAACTCACCATCCTCACTTATGTCTTGTACATTCTCTTCTTTTTCATCTTGAGTGCATTCTTTGGCTTTATTTCCAAAGATGATGTTTCAACCTTTGTTGTTTCCAAGGGTGCTTTAAGATCAACTTCACATGGTGGTATGGCGGCCTCACATGTCTCCTCTTTTGCTTGTGTTTTCAAAGAACTTTCCCACTTTTTGCAATCTCTTGGAATTTTCTCTCTATCCTTATTTGCCTCAAGTGGTGACAAAGGATTTAACTTTACATTCTTCCCATTCCACTTGAAAGAGTAGTTATGGTTCACCTCATCATACTTGGCCTTATTTTGAAGTTGCCATGGATGCCTCAAAAGTATGTGACAAGTCTCCATTGGTACCACATCACAAAGGACCTTGTCACAATACCTGCTAATGCGTATCCTTCGAACTATACCAAAAAAACTCTAGGCAAGTGCACCTATCACTCTGTAGTATAGTATAAGAGAGCATCGAATATCGTCCCACAAGGATTGACTAGTACTATTATTCATGTAAGTTCTATTATCTAGCTTAATGAGCACAAATGGACCTTTAAAAGTAAGAAATTAGAAAAAAAACTAAAAACTTATCGAATCTATTGGAGTCAAAAGGGAACGATAAAGGAGAATGAGAGTTGACAACAAGAATGACAAATTAAGTCTAGACGTGGTATCCCCTAATTGCCTATTCAATGAACCAATTCCGAATTAATGCTTTTACCACAACTCGATTTGAACCCAAAGCCCCAAAATTAGACCGTAACCTTTCTCAAGAGAAACAATCTCTACTCTCTTGGTTGGCCAATTGGAATCTCTTCGCAATTAACACCCCAATTAGATGCTTTAGGATCATTGGACTCTAATTCATTAAGTATTTTTCCAACACTCAACAAATGGGAACAATTCATGGAACCCTATCTCTAGTGGCTCATTCAAATTGTCTTAATTTGTGAAGTGGTCTATTCATGTGTAATCTCTCAATATACTCATACAAAACCAACCATAGAAACAAGGATGCATGCAAAATCCCAATTCCATTAACATGATAAATCACAAATTAATCCAAATCAAGAGAGGTAATTAGCATAAACCAAAAATCAATCCATCAATTACACAATTGGGTTCAACCAATCTAGACTACAAAGAATTACCCCATCAGAATCAAAGAAACTACATTAATTAACAAAAGAGAAATGTAAAAACTCATTTTAATTGAAGTCCTTCAAATCCCCCTTTGGTCAATTTCTGCAATTTTTTCTTGGTGGAGAAGATTCAAGCTCTTTTTTTGCCCTTTGAAGCCTCCTCTTCTTCTCCCTTTTCTATCTCCCTCAAGAATCTCCAATTTTCCTCTTTTTTCTCTCTAAGGAATCCTAAGAGAAAGATAGATGATGGAATCCCCAGTCAAAATGCTAGTATCAGTTGTTAAAATGTTGCAAGTTCGCATCCAGAAACCGTGCGCGTGTTTTCCTGTTGATCTCCTGCGGTTTCTTCAAATTTTTGAGAAACCGCAAACTAGCCCTATGGAAAACAGTGCGTGGTTGGCCATATGATTTCTCTTCTTTGCATTGCTGCGTGCACTCTCACGCAGTTTTGTCCACATTTGCTCTCTTGATGGAACCCGTAGAGACAACCGCGTGCAGTTGATAGTTGACCTTCTATCGTAAACAGCGTGAGAGACCGTGCACATTTTCTTCGAAGCAATCTGTAGTTCATCATTTTGCTTCACAGTCATCCTTTTATCTCAACAATCTCCTCGTCTTTTTCTTCATTTCTGACCGTCATCTAGTCCATGATCTTTTTCCCTACAAAAACTTATCGAATAAGTGCAAGTACATGGCTCAATTATGCTCCAATATGAACTTTAATTGGCAAAATGAAGTATGTCTAGAAAATGACTGGTTTGACCCAAAATTACTAATTAAAAGTCCTAAAATACCTACCAAAACCACTACTCAGACACTCTAAAACATATGTGGATAGACCACTATCAACTTCTTCACAGTTAAGCCGTTGCTTGTCCTCAAGCAACTAGACTATACAAACCTAACAACCGACTTAATCGGGGCAATTATAGCAATCTATTTCAAAGAATCCTTCTTCAAAAGGACTACATAGATATACATCATACCATTATTCATCGTATTCAAAGTACTCATAATACAAGGGGGAGTAAGAGCAATTATATTTTGAATTTAGCCACTTCAATGTGAGACTAAATCCTTGTAAGTAAATCAGTCCCATAGGTGGCAAATAATATAAACAAGTCCAATTAACAACCACAAATAGTAAAAGAAATTTATCTTCACTTTGAGTTGGCCCTTCATTGAGACATGAAGTACTCTTTTGACGTGAAAATCGACACTTTGAGGTGAAGAACCCCGGTTACTCGATGCTTCATTTGCTCAACTTTCTATGCATACGCATAGTTTTGGTGACTTTTGACATGAAAATCGACTTTTCCAAGTGAAGATTCCCTGTTACTCGACATCCAAGACTAGCGGAGTATCCCCAAACTTCACACATTGTTTTCTTTTTCTTCTTCTTTTTTTTTTTTTGCAATTATAATCGTCCACATATGCTCCATTTGCCATTTATTTCAATCATTTAGCCTACAATAATCAAGTAGGGTCTAAATATTACATCAATCTCACTTAAATTCTCACATAATTACTCGTAACTCCACCTAATATACTTTTCCAAAATAAAAGACTACCAATGGTGTGATAGTGACCCATAGTCTTCTTTTCGAAATGCTTCTAAGAAATAATTTGGATAATGTGCACCTTGAAGTCTGAAAATGTTGATGATTTACTTGGAAAAATTTTTGAAAAAAATTTTTGACAAGTCTTCACTAAAATAGGGTCTAACTCCCTGTCAATCAAAACTCAATCAACAAAATTCACCAATACAATCATTTCAATGCCAAACACTACTACTACCTTTTATTCCCTCCTCCACACTTAAGATTTACATTGTCCTCAATGTGAGAGAAATATAGAACAAAATATACGAAAAAGGAATAAATATGAATAGAGAAACTAACATCCCACTTTTTCACGTAGTAGGAGGCCTTTGTTTAGATGAAACTACAGCTTCGCCACCCCAGTGACGAGAGGAGTTCAACTGCAGTCACATGGCATAACAAAATTATCCAAGTGTACTCCGAGTAGTCTAAGTAGTGTTAGAAAAATCAACTGAAAATGTATAAAAGAAAGTTAAAACAAGAAATAGATAAAAAAAGAAATAAAATTAAAGTTGGTTATAATTACAGGCCAATTTAAAGAAGCCAAACAAAATAAAGAAAGCACATAGAGCGAGTGGGGATCCAATCATAAACAAGTAAGAAAAAGGGGTAAGCGGGACTAAGCATCTCTGAGATTGCCTCCTAGATCTCCTCCAAAGCCTCCCTCATGTGGGCTACCCTATGGTGGAGGAGGCTACACCTGATAAAAGCTCTGGTGCTGCTGAGGGCTTGTATCATCTCTAACTGCTCGTCTAATCTACTCACAATCGGAGCCTCCATCCCCATCATATCACTGTGCAGGCTAGCCTCCATCATGTCCACTCTCCCCATCAACCGAGTCTCTACTGTGTCCATAGCTCCTTGCAACCTATCCCACTCAAATGGAGCAGCAGCTGGCAGGCCACATAGAGCACGTGTCTGGCGAGGTGGTGGTCTTGAGGATGAGGGGCTTGCGTCTCCCATGTCTGTGCCTTCATTCTCCTCTTGCCCTTTTCTTCGTCTCCCCCTTTTGCCAGCTCACTCTGTAGGATTCAGCGTCCAATAATAGTAGAAATGAGTCGTGCGTCTAATTTAAACTTCACAAGCATGGTAGTATTGACATAATTATGCAATGTCATCCCTATTGCCTCGGCACCCGTAAAATCAACTTGTGCTTCTTGAAAGAGGTGAGTGAGTAAGCAAGGAAGTTCAAAGCAGTTGTTGCCCTTCTTTTCCCTGGCTACATTCTTCATATAGGATATCCATATACTGTGCAGGGGATGGTTGGGTTTGTCCGTGTCACCATCAAAGAAGATGAGCTCCAGTGGGTACATGTCAGAAGCACGCACCTCATTCTTGCTGCTTTTCCTTTGGACCACATTGCAGGCAAAAATATAAAAGTGGATGTGCTACAGCGGTTGAAAGTTACTAGCCAAAATCTTCTGCTCCTTTATCATTCTGAACTCGACCGAATACACGTTGAACCTTGCAGCTGAATTATGCAGTGTCCAAGTTGAGCTAACATAGAAAGCTTTCTTCATATCTACATCTCGCCCTCCATTCCAACAATGAACGGCCTAAGCTGTGGTTTCCCAATAAATCTACATCCTAGTGCCTGTCACTGTGGACTTGATGTAATTGCTGCTATATTTATCTTTTTCTACCATGTTGGCATAAAATTTCCTGACAGCTCAGGGTAGATGATGTCTGGGAGACTGAGAATGGGGTGCCATCCTATTTGGCCAAGGTGCTCGGAGAGGTGAAAGTAGTTCTCTATCTCAGGTACCACACTTTTCTCTTTTAGAATTTGTTTTCCTCGGCGGGCTACACACCTACGTTAGTTCTCCAAAGAGGTAAATCGCATGTCATCGTAGCCTTGTGCTTGTTTGGATCTCGATCCACTGGTAGAACCAGTATTCCTCCTCTTCCTGGATGATGTTGAGGGCATAATTTTTTTTTTACCTGAAAAAGTTGAAGAGTGATTTACCATTATGTCCAAAATGCAGATTCAATGGCATGTTCTTACTATTCAAAAGCACAATCATAAGACTAAAGAATGGTGTCATTGTAAGACCCTCTACTTTCCACATATATACCCACCACACGCAAATATTCAAACTTTCAATAGCAAACATTATGCGGTTTAGACCTTATTTGTTCATTTAAGCCCCACGTCACTTCGACATCTTAGCAATTCTATCATAAGAAAATGTATAATCTCACCACATTCAAGTCTCCAAATCATTAGTCAGATACAAGTAATCCTCAACACCAATTAATTTCCAACAATCACATAAAATGAAAATCTCCAACTTAAACTCATTGCCAACTAAGTCAATTATTCAACCTACTGTAATGTTTTATGGCTTAGATACATGCAAATTTAAACATAGCAGACTCCATTTCAAGCCAAAATTAAGCAAATCATCCAAAATTCTAAAATTTAACCATCCATGTGCAACTAAGGCTAGAATATGATTAACCCATGAATTGAATCTATCTTTGCAACCATAAGCATGATTATTCACAAGTATCAACACAATTTTCCACACAAGCATTTTAACAATAGTTCCTGTAATTGAAAATATCTTAAAAGAAATTGCACAAGCAAGTCAAGTATCTTCCTTAGATGCAATGAAATGTAAAGGAGAGTAGTTGGAATACCTAATGGAGGCACAACTTGAAGCAAAGATTGAACTTTTCCTTAGGAAAGTTAATTCTCCCAAAAACCCTCTTCTTTGCCCAAAGAATGCAATAAAAACTTGTAAATCTAAATAGGAATGGGCCGGAAGTGAGGTGTGTGTGCAGTGTTCAGGGATGAAACATGGTGAAAATCAATGGAAAAAGGGTGAAATTTTTCGTTAGTGAGAGTTGGAGAAGAAGGGAAGGAGAAGAGGAAAAGAGGGAAATGCGGAAGAAGGTTGCGTCTGTCTAGCTTTTTTAAAATCCCAAACATAAACCGTGCACGGTTCATGTTGAGGGTCCGCCAAAGTCGGTGGTGGCACTCTACGCCATGGCCGTCTTCATCATGTAAGCAGTGATTGCAATAGGTAATGGACTAGGTTCAGGCATGCCACCGTTCACCATCTCGTCTAGAAAGTAGATATCGCTAGCCCTAGACTCGTTGAGACTGCTCTGCCTTGGAAAGACATTGTGACCAAAGATATAAATGATAATGTGATAGGGGGCATCAAAATCTTTGGCGTAGTACATCTCACGATTATCAAATCTTGCCTCTTTGCTGTGCACTCCAAACTTCGCAGCTCCCTATTGGACAGTCCATGTGCCCCTCCACTGAATCTGTCTAATATACCGTACTGGGGGTCCGTCATTCCTACACCCAAGGATTGCAGCCAAAGATGCTCGGTTGAGCTCAATCCATGTGCCGCGAACAGTAGTGGTCAAGCTTGAAGCACTGTACTCAGATTTATCCATATTCGCGTAGAATTCACGCACTAGCTGAGGGTAATAGAAATTGGGAAGCCTCAAAATGGGGTCCCAACCTAACCGGGAAAAATTGTCGGTAACATGGAGGATGGCGTCCATAGCTTCATCCATATTTTTTTTAATAATCAATTCACCACGCTCATGCTTAGTATACCATTGAGCATTCTCGAGAGAGGTGAAGCGTGTGGTATCCCATGGGGGAGAGCGACTAGATGATCCTTCACCGTGGGCTCATTTGTATGCCACGTATTTCCTTGGCATTTTGAGTACCTGAACGGATCAAGGAGGAAACCCAATGAACATACTGAAACCAAATTAACACCCACAATATGAAGGAGACATTCAAGATAAAATCTGCCCGTGTATGCCCAAAAAAAGAATGATAATGCTTTTGCATGAGAACGCTAATCATCAAAGCACCAAGTCATACCACCATTCAAAGTACACTCATGGTAATTGGGGTAGGAATATGCACATTATATTGAGAACAAAACAATGTGACAACCAACGTGAGAAGCAAAGACACATACTAGCTGTAGACATTCATTGGTTAGCCTATGTTAAATTCATCAAAATTACCCAAAAATAAACTAACCCACACTTGAACTACCTACAAACGAATAACTAATGCATAGAAACATGCATTCTTAGCACCCAACAATGGAACAAAGTCATGAAAATCCCAATCGTTCTATGAGAGCACCAATCCACAATATAATTAGACATTGGGAATTTCCAACCTAATTCAACAAAATTATGCGCAAACCACATAACCCACAATAGAATCTCCCCCAAAACATCAATAAAAACACAGATATAATCACTCAATCAACTAATAACATAAATACAAATAGACAAAAGTTTAGTCAATTGAACAACCAATAACATAAATAATAAAAAAAATTGAAAGTCCATACCTCATGAGTAGAGTAACCTAGGTAAAGAATGCAAGAAGAATGCCTTAAATTGCAAGCAAAATAGCCAAAATAAAGCCCACGAAAATTGGCCCTAGAAAGTCAAGAAAATTTGCCCAAATAGTAGAAAAAAATGGGAAGTGCAAGGTGGGTTATGTAGGGGAAGATGTGTGGGATGTGAATTGAAGGAGGCAATTGGGTGATAATGGAGGGGATGGAGAGTTTGGGTGGAGGGGTTAGGGTTTTGGGAGAAAGGGGGAAGAAAGAAAGTGCAGAAAAATTTTCAGAAAGAAGGAAGTTATATCATCCACGACTTCATCCGTGGGGTCATCTGCGGCATGGATGAAGTCGCGGATAGGGGGCAGACGCTTCCTAGAATGATCCGCAGTCCCACCCGCGGCACAAGTGGGGTGCGGCTGACCATTTTTTTTTTTTTGGCTTTAGACACTCATCCGCGACATGATCCGCGACGCGGATCATGGTGCGGATGGGGACAGAAATAAGGTCAAATTTTTTTGTTCCCATCTACGACCTCATCCGCGGCGTGGATCAAGGCACGGATGGGGACAGACGCTTTGACTTAACTCTCTAGGTTTCACCCGCGACCTCATCCGCAGCGTGGATGAAGGCGCGGGTGGCACCAGAGAGTTTATTTTGCTGCACAACTTAACTCCCCAAATATCTATCCATACTATGCCAAATAAAGATGCATATTCTACCAAATAAATGAGAGAAAACAACTCTAAAAACCAAATTAAAGTTCAATCACATAATGAAAATTGAGTGAAAACTCCCTTTTTAACCCGAATGTCTCCCTTTCTATCCTCAAATCTTGTCATTCAGGTATAAGCTCTTTCCTATAGCTAAAGGCCTGCACCATAGACACAAGAAAAGATAATACACTACTTAACAAAATCACAGATACCTAACTAAAATAATAATACCAAAATAAAGGTTGGGTTGCCTCCCAACTAGCGCTTTGTTTAACGTCGTTAGCTCGACGCCTGTAACATGCTTTAGACTTGTGGGTCATCGAGGTAATAAACCTCCCTTCCTTGTTCTTTAAAATCACCACTTTGGTAGAGCTTTAGACGATGGCCATTGACCTTGAATGTACCCTTCTCCTCATGTGAAATCTCTACTGCACCAGAAGGAAAGACCTTATTAACTACGAATGGACCAGACCACCTAGACTTAAGCTTACCTGGGAACAACCGAAACCTCGAATTAAATAGTAGAACTTGATCGCCTTGCTGGAATTCCTTGGCTCTTCTAATCCCTTTGTCATGCCAAGCCTTTGTCCTCTCTTTGTAAATCCTTGAACTTTCATATGCCTCTTGCTGCCATTCATCTAGTTCATTCAATTGAAAAGTTCGCCTTAAGCCTGCATATTGCAAATCAAGATTAGTAAGTTTAATTGCCCAATACGCTTTATGTTCAAGCTCAACCGGCAAGTGACAAGATTTACCATAGACTAGCCTATATGGTGTAGTGCCAATGGGGGTCTTATAGGCAGTTCTATAGGCCCATAGAGCATCATCTAACTTTACTGACCAGTCTTTACGTGAATGCTCTACTATTTTCTCAAGAATCCTTTTTAACTCTCTATTGGTAACCTCTACCTGGCCACTAGTCTGAGGATGGTAAGGGTAGCCACTTTATGTGTAACACCATATCTTTTAAGGACCTTATCAAATTGCTGGTTACTAGAAATGTGTACCCCTATCACTTATTATAGCTCTGGATGTGCCAAATTGGAAAATAACTTTTTGAGAAATTTGACCACTACCCTAGCATCGTTAGTTGGTAAAGCCTGAGCTTCTACCCACTTAGAGACATAATCTACAGCTACTAGGATATACTTATTCCCAAATGACACAGGAAATGGGCCCATAAAATCAATACCCCACAAGTAAAAAATCTCACACTCAAGTATATTAGACAGGGGCATTTCATCCTTAGATGAAAGGTTACCTGATCATTGGCAATTATCACATTGTTCAACATACCTCTTGGCGTCCTTGAAAAGTGTGGGCCAATAAAAACCTGATTCGAGGACTTTGCGTGCTGTCACGTTAGCATGATAGTGTCCTCCAGCTGGTCCTCTATGGCAATGCCCCAAAATGGACTCTGTTTCTAGGTGAGCCACGCATCTCCTAATCATGTGATCTGCACAAATACGAAATAGATGCGGGTCTTCCCACAAGGTAATGACGTAAATCAGAAAAGAATTTCTTCTTTTGCTGATTTGTCATACCTTTAGGAATGACCTATGCAGCTAAGTAATTGGCAAAATCAGCAAACCAAGGGGAATACACACAAGAGGGATTAATTAGATAAAGTTTCTCATCTGAAAACTCGTCGTTTATTCTTCCTCGAAGAGTGTCCCTCTTTGGTCATTTTCCAAGCGAGAGAGGTGGTCTGCTGCCAGGTTCTCAGCTCCCTTCTTGTTCTTTATTTCGATATCGAATTCTTGCAACAACAGAACCCAACGAATCAGTCTCGGTTTTGCATCATTTTTGTGGAGTAGGTACTTTAGTGCTGAGTGCTCAGTGTAAACAATAACTTTAGACAAGATAAGATACGGTCTAAATTTATGAAAGGCAAACACTATGGCAAGCAGCTCTTTCTCAGTGGTGGTATAATTCTCCTAAGCATCAGTTAGAGTCTTGCTTGCATAATAGATGGGTTGAAAATACTTATCTTTTCGCTACCCAAGTACTGCTCCCACTGCACAGTCACTAGCATCACACATTAGTTCAAAGGGTAGGGACCAATCTGGTGCTACCATAATGGGAGAATTTAGTCAATTTCTCTTTCAAGATAGAGAAGGCATGCATGCAATTCTTATCAAAATAAAAAACTGCATCTTTTTCAAGTAATTTGGTTAATGGCCTAGCTATTTTCGAGAAGTCCTTAATGAACCTCCTGTAGAACCCAGCATGGCCTAAAAAACTTCTAATTGGCCTAATAGATGTTGGGGGAGGTAATTTTTCTATTGTTTCAATTTTTGCTCTATCAACCTCTATGCCTCTCCTAGATATCTTATGCCCCAACACAATGCCTTCTTTTATCATGAAGTGACATTTTTTCTAATTCAATACCAGATTAGTCTCTTCACATCGTCTAAGCACTCTACTCAAATTCGTCAAACATAAATCAAAGGAATCACCAAAGACAGAAAAGTCATCCATAAATACCTCCATAATGTCCTCAACTAGTTCATCAAAAATAGCGAGCATACACCTTTAGAAAGTTGCTGGGGCGTTGCACAACCCGAATGGCATCTTACGGTAGGCAAATGTACCGGATGGGCAAGTAAATATCGTCTTCTCTTGGCCCTCCGGGGCTATTGGGATATGGAAGTAGCCCGATAACCCATCCAGGAAACAATAATATTCATGCCCAGACAGCCTTTCCAGCATCTGATCGATGAAAAGGAGCGGGAAATGGTCTTTACGGGTTGCATCATTCAACTTCCGATAATTGATGCAGACTCGCCATCCAGTGACAGTCCTCATGGGTATTAGTTTATTCTTATCATTTGGGATGAATGTCTTGCCTCCTTTCTTCGGCACTGCCGGCACTGGGCTCACCCAAGAACTATTAGAGATAAGGTAAATAACTCCAGCATCCAACAATTTAATTACCTCTGATTTAACCACATCTTTCATGTTAGGGTTTAGCCGTTGCTGTGGTTGTACTATTGGCTTGAAATCTTCTTCCAGTAAGATCTTGTGGGTGTAATACGAGAGACTAATTCCCTCTATATCCACTATTTTCCATGCCAATGCCTTTTTATGGTCTCTTAGCACCTTCAACAATCTTTCCTTCTTGGCACCATCTAAGTCTGCTGCGATGATCACTGGTAATTTGGAGTCCTCAGCTAAGCATGCATACTCGAGGTGCTTGGGTAGTTGCTTCAACTCCAACTCGGGTGGCTCTTCGATTGAAGGCTTGAGGTTACCACCCTTTGAAGCTCCAAGTTCGTCATAAGCCTTTCTCCTTCTCACTGTCT
Organism: Mitragyna speciosa; assembly: GCA_024721245.1. NCBI lineage: Eukaryota > Viridiplantae > Streptophyta > Magnoliopsida > Gentianales > Rubiaceae > Mitragyna > Mitragyna speciosa. The sequence continues at coordinate 18,765,316 of CM045552.1, read as the reverse complement.
GTCTAGCATCCAAATGCATTATCTGATGGACAACTTCGGGGTTGGTTGCACTGGACCTTTCTCCTTCTATGATGCAAGCCTCTAATGGGTCATCTAGTGAAATTTCTTACACAAAAAAGGAAGACTCATCATCAATTATGTCCATGAAATAACAGCTATCGTCCCTATCTAGAGGGTACTTCATGGTATCAAGGATCCTAAACACTACTTCTTCATCCTCAACCCTTAGAGTTAATTTCCCAGCATGTACATCAATTAATGCTTTAGCAGTTGCTAGGAAAGGGCGTCCTAGGTTCAAAGGAATCTCTATGTCACCTTCCATATCTAATATAACAAAATCAACTGGGAAGATGAATTTATCAATTTTCACTAGCACGTCCTCTATGATTCCGCTAGGATATTTAATTGATCTATCAACCAATTGTATACTCATTCTAGTGGTTTTTGGTTCACCCAACCCCAATTTCCTAAACATTTCATAAGGCATTAAATTTATACTAGCTCCTAAGTCAGCTAGAGCCTTATCAACAAATAAACTACCAATATTACAAGGGATGGTAAAACTCCCTGGATCCTTGACTTTCTGAGGTAGTTTATTCTAGAGGACGGTAGAGCACTCCTCGTTCAGTGTCACGATAGACAACTCTTCAAGCTTCCTCTTGTTCGTTAGAAGATCCTTCAAGAATTTGGCATACTTGGGCATCTGCGCAAGAGCCTCAACAAAAGGTAAGTTAATCTGTAATTGCTTAAATAGCTCTAGGAACTTACCAAATTGTGCATCTTGATGATCTTTTTGGAGTCTGCCAGGGTACGGTACGGTAGGCTTGTACTCTCTAACCTCCTTCTTCTTCGGCCTTTGATCATTATTGAATTCCTCTTCAGGGCCCATCCTGTCTTTAGTCTGTTTGTCATCAACTCCTTCCTCCTTACTCAGCCCTACCTCGGAATCCTTTAGCTCTTTACTGCTCCTCAGTGTAACTGCTTTGGCCTATTCCCTCGGATTATTTTCTATATTGCTTGGGAGTGCACCTTGTGGTCTCTCTGAGATTTCTTAGCTATCTGACCAATTTGATTCTCAAGGTTATGGATCGAGACTTGCTGATTGTGCAGAGACGTCTCCATCCCTTGCATGCGACTCTCTGAGGAAATGATATATCTTGTTATCAATTCCTCCAAATTTGATTTCTTCTCTTGTGGAGGTTGGTGCTGGTATCCAGGTGGGGGCTGTGGTCTTTGTTGTCCTTGATTCCCCCAAGAGAAATTGGGGTGATTCCTCCACCCGGGGTTATATGTAGTGCTGTAGGTATTGTTCTGTTGCCTCGGTGCATTGTTCATGTATTGGCATTGCTCCTCCAAATGATCCGTGGCACCGATTGCTTTGCACTATTGGTTATTATGCCCTCCTCCACACAGGTCACACTGCATCAATTGGGATTGCCTCTGTGCAATTGTCATCCCATCTATCTTCTTACTCAATGCCTCCACCTGGGCTGCTAGAACTGTCACTGGTTCTACATCATAAACACCAGCTGCTCTATTAGGTCAGGATCGTGTGGATTGCCATTGATAACTGTTCATGGCCATCTCCTCGAATAGTTCTTGGGCTTGCTCTAATGTTTTGCTATTCAGTGTCCCTCCTGCTATTGCATCAATCATCTACCTAGTGGCTGGGTTGAGCCCGTTGTAAAATGTCTGAACTTGAAGCCAAGTGGGAAACCCGTGATGTGGACACTTCCGCAAGAGCTCCTTAAACTGCTCCCAAGTGTCATATAATGTCTCTGACTCTATTTGGGCAAACGAGGATATGTAATTCCTCATTTTTATAGTCTTGGCGGGTGGAAAATATTTGGCTAGAAATTTCTCTGCCATTTGGTCCCATGTCGTTATGGACCCTCTTGGAAGGGAGCTCAACCATTGCTTTGCTTGGTTTCTAAGTGAGAAGGGGAATAACCTCAGGCGAATAGCATCATCTGAAACTCCGTTTATCTTGATGGTGTCACAAATTTTTAAGAAATTTGCCATGTGGGCATTCGGATCTTCATCAGGCAGGCCGTCAAATAGAATGAGTTGTTAGACCGTTTGAATTATATTCGGCTTGATCTCAAAATTGTTAGCAGCAACTCTTGGTCTGGTTATGCTTGATTCTGTGCCCGTGATAAGGGGTCTAGCATAGTCTGACATTATTCTTTGTCTCTCTTGCTGCTGTGGTGGTGGTGCATTGATTGGGTTGAGAGGATTCTCATTGAACAAAGGATTTTGAATGTGAGCTTGGGGGTTGTTTTCTTCAGCCATTTCAACTTGTTCTCTATGTTCTTAGTCAATCTCCTCTGCTCTTTGCAAAAGTCTCTCCTTGAGAGCTCGACGGAATGTCCTTTCAACCTCAGGATCAAAGGTTAACGGAGTTGAACTGCTACTCCTAGTCATGCACTAGTTTAACTCCTGTAGTAGCAGTGCAAGCCAACCAAATTAATAAAGAATTTAACAAATTAAGAAGAAAAAATAAAATAATAAAATAGTGAAAAAAGAATGAAAAATGCAATGACTAGATTAGTAAAACTAAGGCTTTCCTAATATTGCCTAGTCCCCGTCAACGGCGCCAAAAACTTGATATCCTCTTTGCAACACTGTAGATACACTAGGCAAGTGTATCGATCGTTCCGTAGTATAGCGTATAAGGAGTACTGAGTGTCGTACCCACAGGGACTTAGCAAGTACTAGTAATTACCCGTACTTTATTATCTAGTTTAATTGATATGATAGATTGTAACAATAACAAACTAGTCTAAGTAATAAATGAACGAGAATGCTAATGAATCAAACGCAGGTGGTTGAAAAAGAAGGGAATGCAGTAGTTTAAACGCAAGACTTAGAAGTGGAATCCCCCTAACCCCGATTATTAGCTTTAATTCGTGCCCAATGGATTACTCAAGTTCAATTGACCCTAAAATCCCGTTATTAAGTTGTTGTCTCTCTCAAGCTTACAACTTCTATCCCTAGGTTGATTGATCGGAATCTCTTCCCAACTCAAAACCCCTGGAAGATGCAATAGAATCAATGGATTTCATCATACAAATGGATTCACATCCACATAGGAGAACTTATGGAATTCTATTTCTAGCAATTCATGCAAGTTCTTTTACTTGAGAGTTGTTCTACATCAATTGACTAATTTCTCAATTACTCAACCAATACAACTATTAAGATTGAATTCGTTCACAAAAACCCAATCCAATTCATCAATAAACTCACAAGTAAACCAATTAAAGATGAGATTTTTCCATTGAAACAGTAAATCAAAACATCATAAACAAAGGTTAGGGTTCAACCCTTCTAAGTCTTTAAACAAATCTCCTCCATAATAAAGGGAGAAAGTTCAACAAGAATCAAAGAAAGCAATGAAAAACCCATTCTCATGTATTGTTCTTCACTCTTCTTTGTTGCAGAAATTCCCCTTATGCTGCTGCAATTCTTCCTTTTTCTTCAACTCTTGAGTTTTCTTCTCTTGCGTTCTTCGTCCGTTCTTCACCTTTTTTTGCCCTAGAAGAGCCCTTTTTTTCTCTAGTTTGTTCCCCTCTAAACTTGGGTTCTTTTTCCCCAAACTTTGCCTTGAAGACATATTGAATCGTAGGTTTACGCCATTCATCCACGGCCTCATCCGCGGCGCGGCCGAGGCTGCGGATGAAAAGTTGTCTGGGTCTGGTGTCACCCGCGCCCTCATCCATGGCGCAGGTGACACCGCGGATGCCGATAGAAGGTTTAATGTGCATCGGCCAAGTTACTGTCCCCACCCGCGACCTCATCCGCGGCGCGGATGAAGGCACGGATGGGAACAGAATCTTTGATTCCCTTCAGCCATTGTTTTGTACTTGTAATATCTCTTCCCCATTTCGCGTACATTCAACCATCCTTTGGTATTCGGCAGAAGAAGGTGGAAAAACCTATAAAAACATGGAAAACAAGCCAAATGAGTAGCTCTCTTGTCAAATTCATTCAAGAATCCAAAAGAAAGAAAAACCACAATTATAAAGCAAAACTTGTAACGAAAAAGACGTAAACCCTAGCCTAAACACAGCTAAAAACCAAGTCGCTTCGGCCATTATCAGTTGTTCATCTTGCTTGTTCAAGACTTTGGTGCTGATTCTAGAGTCTAGTTCATCCAAGGGGAAAGGTTCAAAATTCATACTTAGTCTTTCAAGCAATTCCACATTTAACCACACGTATCAAATCCACGTTTCATCCTACAAAAGATCAAAAGTTTCTAAACGAAAAATGTGCAATAAAACATGTGTGTGTCTTCTTGCGACTTAATCTTGAGAAAAAATACTGAATATCAACTGTTCAAGGAAATGCGTGAGGGGACACGGGCGGTTTCTTTGGCCAAGTTTCTAGAATCAAACCGCATGATAATCCATGCACGGTTGGTCACACGGTTTGCCTAACGCGCACATTGATAAGAAATAAATTTACCAATATTATGATATATATTATTATATGTTTTAAATATCATTCTAGCATAATTATAGTACTTCTGCTACAAATGACTCATTTTCCAACAATTGTTAAGAATTAGGGTTGTGATTTGGTTTAGGGTTTTTAAGGTAGAATCTTTCCTTGAGCAAATTAATGCACAACTCCTTGGAATAGTTGCAGGTTCATCACACTTAAACTTATTTGGATCAGTTGGAGTAAAGAAAGACCAAAGTCAAAGGTGATTCAAAGAGCTAGGGTTGGATGAACAACTTAAAGGAATTATTATGCAAAAATAATGGAGAAATTTGTGTGTTCAAAAATAGGAGAAACAACTATTTTATCATTTTCCACATTTTCAATTACTTTCTCACGCACACATGCATTGTTTGCATTTACTTGCTCTTGTTCAAGTACAAAGGTAGAATCATCAAGGATTTCTTCATCATTTTCACATTCATTTTCATAACATTCATGCGTAATTGGACAAGTGAGAGGTTCTACATGTCGAGCTTCATATTCCATTTCCACAATTTTAACATTTTCATCACATGCATGTTCATGAATTTCGTTTTCATGCTCAAAATCATTATTATGCATAGAAGTGTCATCATGAAAATGTAGTGGATTATCATAAGATTCTAAATGTGGTTGAATTAGTCCACAATCATATACCTCATGATTTCCACCACACATGGAATAATTATAAAAAGAATCATAAATCTCATATTGATCCATGTTTTCCAATTCATTCCCACAAGCACCTCTTTGAACTTTAACTTCATTTTCATCAAAAGTAAGATTATTTATGATTTGATCATTGATTTCCTCATTCCTACTTTCAACTACTTGATCTTGAACATGTATTTCAATACATGTTTTTTTTTTTTTGGCAAACCCCCTTCAGGGGTGGGGATGCCAGCCCCGAATTTTATTAATATTAAAAAGAAGTACAAGAGTTGGATGGGGCCAAATGGCCCTCCATTACACAGAGATAATGAAGGAATTCAAAAAAGGAATTACTTCCTAACAAGCTGAAGAGAAAATAAACAAGGAGTAATACTCCCTTACATAAACCTGTCTCAATGAAGGGAAACCACTGCTATCTAGAGTAACTAGTCTTCTTACAAATTGAGGTAACTGTTCGTGATTGAAAAGTTGAAAACTAGGCAAAGCTAATGATGCCAAACTGTCTGCAACCATATTTGCTTGATGGTAAACATGAGCAATGGATGTATGTAACGAGGAATTAATCTGCCTTATGCGAGAAAGAACGTAAAAAAGGTGCCAGCTACCCTTCTTTTTATTCTTGATAATCTGAACCAAAGCTTGAGAGTCCACTGCCACTATGATGTTAGAGTATCCATGATTAGCTGATAACTCCATGTATTTCAATACATGGTGACTCTAGGTTAGTTTCATTTTCGTTTTTCATTATTTCCTCATCCTTAGAGTTCAAGGCTTCTTTAATTCTAGCAATATGACCATCAATATTCCTACTTATTTCGTCAAATACATCATCTTTTTCATATCTTTCACAATTTGAACTAGCCATACTCCTAGTTTCCTTAGCAAAATTTTCAATGGCTAAGTCCAAAGAAGATTTTTGTTTCACATAAGTAGGTTGAATTGGTTGATGCCATTGTTCATTCCAATCATAACTAGAAAGATTTATCCACTCGTCATTATCATTATAAGGATAATAATCACATTGAGGTGCATAAGTGCAATTTTTTCCATATTTTACATAATTATTATAACCACATTCATGCTATGAATGATTTCCTCTACAAGTGGTACAACAAGGAAAATTTTCACTAGAATCATAACCAAATCTCTTCATTAGCATGCATTCCAATGTATCTATTTGAGATATTAACACTTGCAACTTATCATTAGAAGACATACCTTCGTGAATACTAGGTTTGTATTCATTATAAGTCCAATAATTATTCCATTTAGAATTGCCTTCCATATATTAGATGAAATGCTTGAATGACTTTAACTTCAATTTCTCCTTTCTTTCACTTGAAGTTGATTTGGTACCTACAAATACCAAACAAGAAAGATTAAAACAACAAAAATAAAACAAGTCTAGACTAATAAAGCTAGCTATTGCCTTGATATTGCCTTTATTTTCTTAGTTTCCCCGGCAATGGCGCCAAAAACTTGATTGTGAGGTTTAGGTACTCTCAAAATTAGGCAAAATTCACACAAACAAGTAATAAAATTTATAACCTAATACCCATTTCCACAAGTGCATGGGTCAAATGTAGTAGGGAAAGTATTAGGTCGATCCTACGAGGAAACAAGAATTTGCAAGCACCAAAGCTACTAACTTACTCTATTATCTAGACAATACATCAAATAGGTGGTGTACAAAATAAGAAAATTCAACTACTTGAAGTAAAACAAATGGAAGAAATTCACAAATACAAGTAATAGGGTCTAGAATCCACTAATTGTCACTAATATGATTAAATGGATTAACACCTTGCTATGTTAATCTTGTCTTGCTTAGGATTGCAACTCCATATGAAATCAAGAATTGTTTTTACAATGAATTGATTATAGTTCAATTATGTTCATGATGAACTCTTGTGAAATGCATGAATTGTGATATTAAACAGCCTCAATCCACCTGCTTGCACAACTACTTGCATGTGTATAGAATATAAGTTTCACCTACCATTTTCCAATGTTATAAGCATTTCTTATTGTCAAATAACATCTAAATGATTTACAATAGTTGATCAAGCTACTACAAATGTTAAACCTTGATAGATGAACAAGCAGATACAAGTTATAGCAAGTGTAATAACATTCAAATCATATAATTAGCTTCATCTAACCCTAAGACATGTATTTTGTTAAACATAGCTTGTATGAATAACATACAACAAAAACAACTCATAAACAAGTAAGAAATTAAAGTGCTAAGGTAAGAAATGCTCATTTGTTGGTAGAACATGGTTCCAAAGCTTCATTTCTCATTGATATGAATTGATACACATGAATCCTCTAAGATTTTTCTTACAAGTAATGAAAATTCTTCTAAACTACGAAGAAAACTACTACTATATGCTACTTGGGAGTGCTTCTCCCTTCGAGACTTATTCTAAATGTCTTGCAAGAGCTCTCTATTTATAGACAAATTCACCCTAATAATCTAGACAACTTGCATGATAATTTGTAAGAAAAGTTGTCTTGAAATCAGAAAAAGATTTCTATTGAATTTTGCAATGTTTCCTTGGGTAGTGAAGGTGCAAGGAATCTTTAAAAAGTCATCAAAAGGGGTTGGAAGATAAGCTGCAAGTTGGAACCATCACTTTCTGGCCGACATTCATGATCCGCGGTTAGATACGTGGGCAGTCGGTCTACGAATTGTGATCCATGTATTGCTCCCAGAAGAAGGCAAAATCAGCTTTTTTTCAAAACAAAAAAGTTGTAGCCCTTTGAATTAGATTTCGAAAACCACTAGAATCAGGTCATTTAGAGTTCTAGATGCAAAGATATGGCCAAAATACTGAGACATGGTTGGGAGAGCTTTGTTCTTCAATAATTTGGATTTTTAGAATTCCACCAGAATCATTTCAATCCAATATTTGTAGCTCAAGTTATTACCAAAATACAGAAATGTGTCATTGTTACCGACACCTAGTTTTCTCCAATTCTTCACTTCTATTACTTCTTTGCAATTCTCTTTTGCTTGTTATGCCTCTTATGCCCTTGAGACCTTTTTGTGAGGTTGATCCTTTAATTCCATGGTGAATTTTGATGAGAATTTTCCAAAAGTTGAGCAAAACAATCCTTCAAGTTTGAATATAAAAGTTATTCTATTGAAATTCGCAATCCAATCATTCTTGAATCCACTGAGAATAGGATGACCTTTATTCCAATTGATCCAAATTATGATTGAATGTATAAAACCTAAAAGAATGTACAAAGATTGTGTGTTAATTTTCTCAAAATATAAATTTTGCTTCAACACCCTAAAAATCGGGTAAAAATCTTAATTTTTAGGAAAATTTTCAAATGGAAGAACAATTATGAATTTGAGCCATTTTTAAATTAAAAACAGTTAGAACACACTTAAAACACACTAAAAATATATATAAAATACTATGCTAAAATAGGTAAAATTATCACTTATCATCCATCAACAAGATAAAGGTAAAGTATCGTCATCCTATTCCTAGGTCAGATGATGTGCTTGATGAATTACATGGCTCTTCTATTTTTTCTAAAATTGAATGAAAGAAGGTGATGAATGAAAGAAGTGGTTATTATCAAATTTGAATGAAAGAAGGTGATGAATGAGAGGCTACTCTTAAAACCAAGTATGGATTGTATCAATGGCTAGTTATGCCTTTTGGTTTAACTAATGCACATAATACATTCATGAGGCTTATGAATCATGTGTTTTGAGCTTTTATTGGTAATTTTGTGGTAATCTATTTTGATGACATTCTAGTTTATAGTAGATCACTTGAAGATTATGTTGAGCACTTGCATCAAGTTTTCTATGTTTTACGTGAACATCAACTTTATGAAAACTTTAAAAAGCGTTTGTTTTGCATGAAAAGAATTTTTTTTCTTGGATTCATTGTTAGTAGTCAAGGTGTACATGTTGATTAGTCTAAGGTTCAAGCCATACGTGATTGGCCTATACCTAAGAATGCAAATGATGTTAGATCTTTCCATGGCTTAGTAAGTTTCTATAGAAGGTTTGTGCGTAATTTTTCTACTATTGTTACACCTTTAAATGAACTTGTTAAGAAAAAAGTTTTGTTTAAGTTGGAAAAGAAACATCAAGAGGCGTTTGATGCTTTAAAGAAAACATTGACTAACACACCTCTTTTGTGTTTACCTAACTTTGATAAAGTGTTTGACGTTGAATGTGATGCTTCTGGAGTGGGTATAGATGTTGTTTTTTATGTAGGATTCTAAGCCCATAGGATACTTTAGTGGGAATTTAAGTGGGCCAACCTTGAAATATCCCACTTATGATAAAGAACTCTACGCATTGGTTAGAACTCTATAAACATGGTAGCATTATCTTCTTCCTAAAGAGTTCGTGAACTATTCTTACTATAAGAGCTTAAAGTTTTGAAAGTCTCAAGGTAAGCTCAACAAGAGACATGCAAAATGGTTGGACTTCATAGAGTCCTTTCCTTACACAATCAAATACAAGCAAGGTAAGGAGAATGTGGTTGTTAATGCATTGTCTAGGAGGTATTCTCTTATCACCACTCTTCAAACTAAGTTGCTTGGTTTTGATTGCATTAAAGAATTGTATGAGCATCATGGTGATTTTGCTAGAGTGTGGTATCTATGCTCTAACCATGCTCATGTGGGTTTTTATAGGCATGATGGTTTCTTGTTTAAAGGTACTAAATTGTGCATGCCTAAGTGTTCTATGCGCGAATTGTTAGTAAGGGAGATTCATGGGGGTGGTCTTATTGGACACTTTGGTATTAAAAAAAACTTTGCATGTTTTGCATGAATATTTCTTTTGGTGTAGTATGCGTGCTGATGTTGAGGCTATTTGTGCTGAGTGTATACCATGCAAACAAGCTAAATCACGTGTTTTGCCCCGTGGATTGTATTCACCTGTAGTTGTTCCTTCTCAACCTTACGTATATATTTCTATGGATTTTGTTTTAGGTCTACCAAGGTCACAAAGTGCTAAGGTTAGCATATTTGTTGTTGTTGATAAATTTAGCAAGATGGCACACTTTATTGCATGTTCTAAGACTAATAATGCCACTTACATATTTGATTTATTCTTCAAGTGCGTTCGTTGGGCCAAGAGTTTGTGCAGTGGTTATGGATTAAATATACATTCAAAGAAGGTCCAATTAAAGCTTCTAAGTGGTCCATAACATGTTTCTAAGGTGCTGGTTTGGTTGGATTTCTTGGAAGGCCTTTTAAAGATACAAGATGGAGGCCCAATGGTGCTTAAAAGGAGGCGTCCAGCCCATGAACAATTTTTGGACGAATTTTTAAGTTTAATTCTTTTATGTTAAGTTTTCTATTTTGTTTACAAGTTGTAACCTCTTCAAAAATTACAATATTGTGTTAGGTTACAACTAGTGCTCTTTATTAAGTTTCTAGAACTTTTTACAAGTTGTTATGCAAGCCTATTTATAGGCCAAAACACTGTTACGAATTTTAAAAGTTTGATGATTAATAAATTTGTGAGTTCTCAAATTGAGTGCTTTCTTTTGTTCTTTGCTGATTAAGAACAACCCCCGAACTTGTAGAGTGATTCCAAGTTCAAAACCCTAGCCTAGAGTTGCCTTAGTGGTTTGATCAAGTGTTCTAGGTGCTGATTCCTCGAGTTATTGTTCGTTCCATAAGGAGGTTCAAAGCTTTCTTGAATTTTTGAGTTGTTCATCTTGTGTGTTCAAGGCTTTGGTGCTGATTCTAGAGTTCATCCAAGAGGAAAGGTTCGAAATTCATACTTGGATTTTCAAGCAATTCCACGTTCATCCGCGCGTATCAATTGGTATCAGAGCTAGTCTTGAAATTCCTGGTTTTTCTAATCTAATTTTTCCTTCGGTGAAATTTGGATATATCCCTTTTTATTTTTCTTTAATTCCTTCTTGAGTTGTTTTTCAAAGTGCTTCGTGCCTAGCTAAACAACTTGTGTCTTTCATTGTGTTTCTTCTTTGTGTCATGTTTGTTTAAAAAAAAAATTCGTTCCTTATAATTTTTGTTCTTGTGCTTTCTTGAATTTCTTTAGGGTCTTAGTGTCGTTCTTGATTGTCTTCAATCAAGAATTCTAGGTTTTGTGTGGTTTGTTGATAATCTTGATTGTTTTTATTGTTTTCTTGAATTTCTTGTGTTAAAAAAAAAATTTCAAGAAAATTAATTCTTGGACAAACAAGCCTTGAATTGAAGTTTCTTGGGGGTTGAAGGTGTTTGTGGTGTGTTTTGTGATTTGCGTCTGAAAAAAAATTCCAGAAAGAGGCATGCAAAAAGGAGTAAAGGAAAAAGCCAAAGCACCAGAAAAATGAAAAAAAAAGGAATAAAAGAGGCTGCACAAGCGAAAGAGCCGTGCAATTAATTTTATTCAACTATTTTTGGATTGTTTCTTGGTGTTACAAGGGGTTTTCTTGAATAATCTTGGACTTACTCGATGGATTTCTTGGAGTCTTGAAACTGTCCAGATTTTGTTCTTGAAATTCTTGAAGTTGTTGAACAAGTTCTTGAGTCTTGTAATAAAGTTCTTGAACTCCATTGTGGCTGGAATTTTGTTTCTTGAAGTTCTTGATAGTCAACCCAATTTTTCTTGAAAGAAGCATAAGGTGTCTGCTGGTTCTTGGTTTGTTTGCAAACTTTGGACGATTTTTAGGAGATTTTTGAGTTGATTTGGTGTGATCTTGCTTCAAGTTTAATAAACAAACTTGTAGGAGCAAGTTCTTGAACTCTGTTCTTGAATCTCGATTGATTTGACTTGCTGGAATTTTGTGTTGATTATTAGCTACGAATTTCTGAAATTTTCCAGCTTGTTTTGATCATAAAAAGGGCAGAAAAGGAGCTGATTTGGTGTTTAAATAAAAGGGAAATCCTAGTCCAAAAGGATTAGGAAAGTTGTGACAAGGAAAAAGGAAAGTAAGGGCAAGTGTAAACCAAAAAGGAAAGTGCTCTGTTTTACTTGAAAGCAAGATCCATGTGCTAAGAGCAAAATGAAAGTATAGTAATTTTTGAATAAGGAAAGTTGTATTCTTGTGTGTGCTAGTTGTTTTTGGAAAGTAGTTTTTGTTTTTGCACAAGAATATTATTTTCTTTCAAGAGAACATTAAAAATCAAGATTTTTCACACAAGAATACCACACATTAGGGTTTCCAAATTGTGATTTCTTGAGTCAATCTTGATTGTGCTTATTTTCTTTGAACTTCTCTTGATCAAACAATTACTCTAAACTTATTTTTCTTTGACCTCTACACTTACTCTTGTGGTTTTGAATTCTTGGAGCTTTACAAGGAAGGTTGAGCTAGTTCTTTTCATCAAAGGATATACAAAGGAGCTACTCAAGAGTGGTAAAAGGCTTAGGGGTGAGCACATTTGAGGGAAAAAGCCGCAATTCTTTGAGTGATACACAAGAGTTGAGTGTATACACTAAGGGAGTGGTAAGACAATTTCCTTTATTTTTGTTTGTCTTGTGCTAACTTATCTTTGTAGGTTTTACTTGACCATGGCCGAGCAAGGAGATATTTCAATGCAGGATAGCCAATTTACATTGAAGACCGTGCAAGAGGAGTTTAGAAGGATGTATAGCTGCATGGATGATGTGGAGTCTGCCATTAAGGGAAAAACAAAGGTGACCACTAATCCAACTTATGAGGAGCATGAAGAGTATGATTCTGGTACTGAAGAAGTAAACTCCTTTGGTGGTGATCGTGGAGAATTATTGGTCACTAGGAGGGCATTGAATGTGCAACCAAAAGACGATGAGGAGAATCTACAACGAGAGCATATTTTTCATACACGTTGTACTATGCTCAATAAGGTATGTAGCATGATCATTGATAGTGGTTCTTGTACTAACATTGCTAGTACCTTATTTGTAGATAACTTGTACTTAGAGACTGTGGAGCATCCCAAGTCCTACAAACTTCATTGGCTTGATAATCAAGAAGAGATCAAAGTGACTAGACGTGTGCTTGTTACTTTCTCAATAGGCAAGTACAAAGATGAAGTTTGGTGTGATCTTGCCCCAATGCAAGCATGCCATATTCTCTTAGGACCTTCTTGGCAATATGATAGAAGAGTTTCATATGATGGATACAAGAACAACTACTCTTTTAAGTGGAATGAACGAAAAATTGTTCTTAATCCAATCTTGCCATCCGAAGCTCATTCTGATCAAGTGAAGATTGCAAGGGATTTTCAATTGCAAGCTAAGGAGAAGAATGAGGAAAAGAATAAGAGGGAAGTCGTGCAAAGTAGAAAGAGCGAGGAGAGTGTTTCTTCTACAAGAGCAAAGAAAAGAGAAAGCAAGAGTGTTTTGCTAGCCAGATCAATAACTCTTGTATCCTTGTACTCTAAAGAGGAAGTGTATTTTGTTAACTCACTTTAGAACTCTTTTTCTAGCCTTTTTGTGGTGATTTTGCAGGTTGATACTCATGGAGAGACGCTACATGATTACTGTTTTGTAGTGAGTTGTCATTCAAGAAGCTTGGAAGTTGACAAAACCATGGTGAAGGAGTTGAAGCCAAGTTCAAATGCCACATTGAGCTTGACAACTATGACGGATTCAACTGATTTGTGGCCTAAGTTTTCACATTTTAGTTGTTTTAATTTGCAACTTAGTTCATTCTTGCATATTTGTTTTGTTAGTTTAGACGATTTGCATTTAGCATGTTTAAATTTATCTAATGCAATTAGTCCAAATGATTTTCTGGTGTTTAATCATTCTTTTTTGAACATTTTTCAGTTTATTTTATGTGATATATCTTGCATTATTCGTGTGTTTTTGTTACATCGTTTGAATTATTCTAGTGAGTTGATTGATGATATTTTTCACATTCTAGGGCTTATTAGGCATAATTCATATGATGCTCATATTTTTAGTTCACATGATGTTTACTTAGATTCTTTTCATAAGTCTTTGTTCAACCATAAATTTTATCTTGTTAGTAATTGTTATTTTGAGTCCAATTATGGTTGCATAGACTTTGGAAATCGTGTTATTCTTTTCCATGTTTTTAGGGATAGTTTGCATCTAGATATATTTATTCTTCTTAAGTTAGAATTTGTTCTTGCATCTTATGTTTCAACTTGCATTGAGTTTCGCATTCTAATTCATATGTCATGTATATCCATCATTGGTGTTTATTTTTCTATCAATCCTTTAGTTACTTATGTTAGCTTATATGATCTCGTAGATTCGAGGAGGGATTGATGTGATCCTAAGAGTGCTTATAACCTTGATGCTTGGATATTCTCATGGAGCAACTCATTTGGACCAAGATGCGATCAAATCATAGTTGATCATGAGGGGAACATTTAAGCTTTGTGACTACCATGGTATAATTTGTGACTTTGGGCCACTTAATGGACTTGGTGATCAAGCTATTCAAGTGTGTTCGTTGGGCCAATAGTTTATGCATTGGTTATGGATTAAATATATATTCAAAGAAGGTCCAATTAAAGCTTCTAAGTGGTCCATAACATGTTTCTAAGGTGCTGGTTTGGTTGGACTTGTTGGAAGGCCTTTTAAAGATGCAAGATGGAGGCCCAATGGTGCTTAAAAGGAGGCATCCAACCCATGAACAATTTTTGGACGAATTTTTAAGTTTAATTCTTTTATGTTAAGTTTTCTATTTTGTTTACAAGTTTTAACCTCTTAGAAAGTTACCATATTGTGTTAGGTTACAACTAGTGCTCTTTGTTAAGTTTCTAAAACTTTCTACAAGTTGTTATGTAAGCCTATTTATAGGCCAAAACACTGTTACGAATTTTATAAGTTTGATGATTAATAAATTTGTGAGTTCTCAAATTGAGTGCTTTCTTTTGTTCTTTGCTGATTAAGAACAACCCCCGAACTTGTAGAGTGATTCCAAGTTCAAAACCCTAGCTTAGAGTTGCCTTAATGGTTGGATCAAGCGTTCTAGGTGCTGATTCCTTGAGTTCTTGTTCGTTCCATAAGAAGGTTCAAAGCTTCCTTGAATTTTCGAGTTGTTCATCTTGCGTGTTCAAGGCTTTGGTGCTGATTCTAGAGTCTAGTTCATTCAAGAGGAAAGGTTCAAAATTCATACTTGGTCTTTCAAGCAATTCCATGTTCATCTGCGCGTATCAATTGGTATTAGAGCTAGTCTTAGAATTTCAGGTTTTTCTAATCCAATTTTTGCTTCGGAGAAATTTGGTTATATCCCTTTTTATTTTTCTTTAATTCGTTCTTGAGTTGTTTTTCAAAGTGCTTCATGCTTGGCTAAACAACTTGTGTCTTTTCTTGTGTTTCTTATTTGTGTCACGTTTGTTTAAAAAAAAATCATTCCTTATAATTTTTGTTCTTGTGCTTTCTAGAATTTCTTTAGCGTCTTAGTGTCATTATTGATTGTCTTCAATCAAGAATTCTAGGTTTTGTGTGGTTTCTTGATAATCTTGATTGTTTTTATTATTTTCTTGAATTTCTTGTGTTAAAAAAAAACTTTTCAAGAAAATTAATTCTTGGACAAACAAGCCTTGAATTGAAGTTTCTTGGGGGTTGAAGGTGTTTGTGGTGTGTTTTGTGATTTGTGTGTGAAAAAAAAATTCCAGAAAGAGGCATGCAAAAAGGGGTAAAAGAAAAAGCCAAAGCACCAGAAAAATAAAAAAAGGGAATAAAAGAGGCTGCACAAGTGAAAAAGCCATGCAATTAATTTTATTCAACTATTTTTGGATTGTTTCTTGGTGTTACAAATTTCTGGAACAATCTTGGACTTACTTGGCGGATTTCTTGGACTCTTGAAACTGTCCAAATTTTGTTCTTGAAATTCTTGAAGTTCTTGAACAAGTTCTTGAGCTTTCTTGAGGTTCTTGACAAGTTTCTTGAAAGTCTTGTGATGCGTCTCCTTCAATCTATACCAAAGAAACTCTAGGCAAGTGCACCTATCGCTCCATAGTACAGTAACAAGAGCACCGAATATCGTCCCACAAGGATTGGCAATTACTAGTATTTACTTGACTTCCATTATCTAACCTAAGGAATGCAATTGGACTATTAAAGTAAGAAATTAAGAAAAATCTTATCTAATCCACTAGAGTCAAAAGGGAACGATAAAGGAGAATGAGAAGTAACAAGAAGAATGACAAAATAAGTCTAGACAAGGAATTCCCCAATTGCATAATCAATGGACCAATTCCGGACTAATGCTATTACCGAAACTTGACTTGAACCCAAAGTCCCAAAATTAGACCGTAACCTTTCTCAAGAGAAACAATCCCTATCCTCTTGGTTGGTCAATTGGAATCTCTTCACAATTAACCCCCCAATTAGAAGCCTTAGGATTAATGGACTCTAATTCATTAAGTCTCTTCCAACACTTAACAATTGGGAGCAATTCATGGAACCCTATCTCTAGTGGCTCATTCAAATTGCCTTAATTTGTGAAGTGGTCTATTCATATGTGCAATCTCTTGATATACCCATACAAAACCAGCCATAGAATCAAGAATGCATGCAAAGTCCCAATCCCATTAGACATGAAAAAATCACAAATTAATCCAAATCAAGAGATTAATTAGCATAAACCAACAATCAATCCATTAATTACACAAATGGGTTCAACCAAATCTAGACTACTAATGATTACCCCATAAGAATCAAAGAAACTACATTAATTAACAAAGGGGGAATGTAAAAACTCATTCTAATTGAAGTTCTTCAATCTCCCTTTGATCAATTTTCTGCAATTTCTTCTAGGTGGAGGAGATGCAAGCCTTTTCTTTGTCCCTTGAAGCTTCTTCCTTTTCTCCCTTTTCTATCTCCTTCAAGGAGCTCCCCTTCTTCTCTTTTTCCTTCCAAGAACCTTAGGAGAAAGATAGATTATGGAATATTCCGTCCCAATACTCATATCAGCTGTTAAAATGATGCAAATTTGCGTCCAGGAACCACGTGTGTACTGCAAATTAGCCCGATGGAAAACCGCGCATGATTGGTCATGCGGTTTCTCGTCTTTGCGCTGCCCAACGTACTCTCATGCGGTTTAACACATGTTTGCTCTTTGGATGGAACCCGCATCAACAACCACATGCGGTTAATCCTGTGGTTGACCTTTTGTCCGGAAGCCGCGCGAGAGAACCGCGTGCGTTTTCTTCGAACTTGTACGCAGTTTAGCATTTTTCTTCACAATCTACCTTTTCTTCTCAGCAATCTCCCTGCCCTTTTCTTCAATTCTAATCACCATCCTATCCCTGTTCTTCTCACTTGCACAAATTTAGCGAATAAGTGCAAGTACATGGCTCTATTTTGCTCCAATATGAAATTCAATAGACAACAAGAAGTAAGTCTAGAAAATAACTAGTTTGACCCAAAACTACTAAATAAAAGTGCTAAAAATACCTACACAAATTGCCACGTAGACACTCTAAAACATGTGTGAAAAAGCTATTATCAACTTCCCCCATACTTAAGCCGTTGCTTGTCCTCAAGCAACTAGTCTATACAAACCCAACAATCGACTTAGAAGGGGAACTTAAGCAATCTAATTCAAAGAACACTTTCTCCAAAAAGAATTACATGGACACATATCATACCATCATTCTTCTATTCAAAGTACTCATAATACAAGGGGAAGCAAGAGCAATTATACATTGAATTTAGTAACTTCAACGCGGTATTTTCACCCTACTAAATCTTTGCTAGTAAATGAGCTCCATAAGTAGCAATTGACACATAAGAGAGTCCGTTTAACAACCATCATTACTAAAAGAAACTTATCTTCACCTTGAGTTGGACCCTTCATTGAGTCATGAAGTACTCTTTTGACGCGAAGATCGACACTTTGAGGTGAAGACCCCCCCATTACTTGAGGCTTCATTTGCTCAACTTGGTATGCATACTCATAATTTTGATGACTTTTGACGTGAGAATTGACATTGCCAAATGAGGATTCCCGGTTACTCGACATCAAAACCAGCGGAGTAGCCCCCGAACTCGCACTTTTTCTTTTTCTTTTCTTTTCTCCTTTTTTTTCGTTTTTTTATTTGTGTGCAATTACCCTATATGTTCATCAATTAACCTACAATAATTGAGTAGGGTCTAAATATCCCATTAACTTCATTAAATTCTCACATAATTACTCAACTTCACCTAATATACTTTCTCAAAATAAAAGACTACCGATGGTGTGATAGTGACCCATAGTTTTTTTTTTCAAAAGCTTCTAAGAAATAAATTGGATAAGGTGCACCTTGAAATCTGAAAAAGTTGATGTTTTACTTGGAAAATTTTGACAGAGTCTCCCCTAAAATAGGGTTAACTCCTTGTCAATCAAAGCAAAAATTCACCAATACAAAACATCTCAATGCCAAACAATACTACCACATTTTATTTTCTCCCCCATACTTAAGATTTACATTGTTCTCAATGTACGAGAAAGATAGAACAAAATACACAAAAAAGGAACAGATACGAATAAAGAAACTAATACCCCCCTTTTTCGCATAGTAAGATGCCTTTGTCTAGATGAAGACTACAGCTTTGCCACCTTGGTGATGGGAGACGTTCAACTACAACCACATGTATTTCAAGTAGTCTAAGTAGTGTTAGGAAAAATAAATAAATTGAAAATGTATGAAAAATCAAAACAGGAAATAGATAAAAAGAAATAAAATTCTAGGTGGTTATAAGTACAGACCAATTTAAAGAAGTCAAATAAAGTAAAGAAAGCACATAAAGCAAGTATGGATCCAAACACAAATAAGTAAGAAAAACGGGTAAGCGAGTCTAGGCATCTCCGAAATTGCCCCCTAGATCTCCCCCAAAGCCTCCCTCGTGTGGGCTACCCTGTGGTGGAGGAGGTTGTGCTTGATAAAAGTTCTGGTGCTGTTGGAGTGCTTGAATCATCTCAAACTGCTCGTCTAATCTACTCACGATCCAAGCCTCCATCCCCATCATATCACTGCGCAGGCTAGCCTCCATCACATCCACTCGTCCAATCAAGCGAGTCTCCATTGTGTCCAGAGTTCCTTGCAACCTATCCCAGCCAAATGGGACAGCTGATAGTGAGCCACGTGGGGCACGTGCCCGGCGAGCTAGTGGTCTCGAAGAGGATGGGCTTGCTTCTCCCATGTCCGTGCCTCCTTCCTCCTCATCGCCGCCTTCTTCTTCATCTCTCCCTTCTTCCATCTCACTCTGTAGGATTGGGCGTCCAATAATGGTAGAAATGAGCTGGGCGTCCAATTTGAACTTCACTAGTGTGGAAGTGTTGACATAATCATTTGATGTCATTCCTATCGCCTCGGCACCCGTGAAGTCAACTTGTGCTTCTTGAAAGAGGCAAGTGAGTAAGCGAGGAAGTCCAAGGCAATTGTAGCCTTTCTTTTCCCTGGTTACATTCTTCATATAAGATATCCATATACTGGGCATGGGAAGCTTGTGTTTGTCTGCATTGCTGCCAAAGAAGATGAGCTTTAGTGGGTACATGTCAAAAGAACGCACCTCATTCTTACTACTCTTTCTTGGGACCACATTGCAGCCAAAGATATATAAGAAGATATGCTGCAGTGGCTAAAACTTGTTGGCCAGAATCTGTTGCTCTTTTATCCTTCTAAACTCAACTGGATATACATTGAACTTTGCAGTCGAATTGTGTAGTGTCCAAGTCGAGTTGACATAGAAAGCTTTCTTCATATCCATGTCTCACCCATCGTTCCAGCACTGAAGGGTATTAGCTATGGTTTCCCAATAAATCTGCATCCTAATACCCCTCACTGTGAACTCGATGTAATTCCCACTGTATTTATCTTTTTCTACAACATTGGCATAGAATCCTCTGACCAGCTTAGGGTTTTTTTTTTTTTTGGCAAAAACCCCGTACACGGGGGAGGGTCGCCACCCCAAGATTTTATTAATGTCAAAGAAAAATATACAAAGTTGAGGGGGACATAAACCTTACCTCACTTATTAATCGAAGAACATAAAAAAACCATTGAAAATAAATAAGGAGCACTACCTCCTTTTACAAAGCAAAGAAAATTAAATCATCTTTCTTTTAAACCTAAAAGATGGAAATCCAAGCTGATCTAGTCTAACTGCCCCACGGACTGCTGCTGGAAGATCTGAGAAGCTATCATAAAGAACCTCTGAACTCACTTGAAGACCATCATTTGATAAAATATCAACTGGATGATTAGCTTGTCTGTAACAGTGTGTAAGGCTGATAATAGAATGGCTAAAGTTCTTTAACCTGTCAAGTAAATGACGTAAAAACCAAGGACAAGACATATGGCCATTGAAAATATTGACCAAGGTAAGCGAATCTGACTCCAAATAAATCATCCGATAGCCTCTCTGACAACATAGGTGAACCCCACGAATCAAAGCAAGGAATTCTGCCTCCAAACTGGAACCAAAACCTAAAGGGCTTGCAAAGCCAAAGATAATCTTACCCCGAGCATCCCTAAGAATTCCTCCTCCTCCACACAAGCCCGGGTTTCCCTTTGAACACCCATCAGTATTTAACTTGAAATAATTTATTGGAGGATGCCATCTTACCATTTTCACAGTAACATGCTTCTTCCGACTTCCAATGCAACTATAAAATTCAGACCACGTTCGAGCATTAGAGAGCGGACCAAATTTTAGCTCATATGTCATCTTTATATCTACAAAGATCTTTTGAGCAATAGGTTCCCAAGACTGCACACTACCTGCAAAATAAAACTCATTTCTTGCCTTCCATAAGTGCCACAGGATTAAAATTGGGGAAATCCCATGAACAAAATCAACATATGGACTTGATGAAGGTGCAAGCCACCATTCCATTAAATGTCTGTGAAAATGACATTTCCTGGAAATCAAACCCACGGAAGCCCCAAAATAATCCCAAATGTAACTTGGAATATCCCCAAAACTGAAAATATGATCCACAGACTCCGAAGAAGGTGATGCACAACAAAAACACATTGAGGGACCATGGAAACCAAAATTTTGAATAATGTCAGCTACTGGTAGTCGCCTTCTCAATAATCTCAGCATGAAAAAAGAAATCTTCCCCGGTATATAAGTATCCCAAATCCTTCGAAACATAAAACCAATTGCTCTACATTGGCGCACACAATTAAATGCAGAAACTAAAGAGAACAAACCTGATGACGTCAACTTCCAGATAGGTCTATCAGGGTCATGATCCAGAGTACAAATATTTCTCTCTGCCAACTCTTGCACCTCCTATCATTCTCTTCCAAATCAATGAGTCCGTCTGATGAATATGCTCAGGAATAGAAGAGCCTCTACAATATTTGGTCTTCATGAATTTCGCCCACAGAGAATTCTGCTCTCTGAATCTCCACCACAACTTGACAGAAAAGGCTTGGTACACATCCTCAAGAGATTTGATGCCAATCCCTCCTTCCTCAGTAGGAAAACAGAGCTCCCGCCATTTAATCCAATGATGCTTCATCCCCACTGCGTCTGCACCCCACAAAAACCTAGAAAAAATTCTCTCCAAATGACATAGAACACCTTTAGGTGGAGTCACGGCCGTCAAAATATGTAAAGGAATAGAAGTTAAGACATGTTTAATAAGTATTAAACGTCCACCAATAGATAAACAGCGATTTTGCCAAAGCAGCACTTTTTTAGATATACTTTGAACAAGATCAGAAAAATATTCTCTTCTACCTCTCCCAACATATAGTGGGCAGCCCAAGTATCTCACAGGAAAATGTCTCTCAGAAAAACCTGTAATTTGTTTTATAGCCCCTTTCCGTGAGCTTAGACAATTCGGATGACACAGAAAGCCACTTTTCTGAATATTAATCTGCTGGCCCTGAGCACCTCTCATAGCTTCTTAATGTATCCATGATTAACTGCAAGGACCTCCTGGTAGCACCTGAGAAAATAATAACATCATCAGCAAAAGATAAATGGGTTATCAGTGGGCACCTTGGTGGAGCACTAAAAGCAGAAAACCTCCTATTATCTGGAAGAGAATTTAGTGCCCTAGACAAAGCCTCTGCTGCAATCACAAAAAGAGCAGGTGAGAGTGGATCCCCTTGGCGAAGTCCCCGAGAAGACTTGAAAAAACCTCTAGGAGCACCATTAATAATGATAGAAAACCAGCAATTCGAAACCAAACGCCACACCATGTCTATCCATCTCTCTCCAAAACCAAAAGATCTAAGGACCTTCAACAAATAACACCAAGACACCCGGTCATAAGCTTTAGCCATATCTAACTTTAGAATTGTATTGCCTCCCCTATTTTTTTTTCCTCATTCCACCAACCAATTCTTGGGCAAGCAAGAAATTTTCAGTCATCAATCTCCCTTTTACAAAACCACTTTGCTGCATGGAAATAATACGAGGGAGAATACCTGCCAACCTATCAGCCAAAATTCTAGACACAATTTTATTGAAAAAATTGCATAAGCTAATCGGTCGAAACTGAGCAAAAGTTTGTGGGCAGGTTACCTTAGGGATTAAAACTACCAAAGTAGAGGAGATACTCTTTGGCAATTCTTCACCACAAAAGAAACTAGTCACTTGCCCGAAACACATCCTCCGACACCACTTCCCATGCTTGCGTGAAAAATTTTCCCATAAAACCATCAGGCCCAGGTGCACTTTCCCCATCCATTGAGAACACAACGGCTCGAACCTCTTCCAAGGTTGGAAATCCTTCCAAAAACTCAATATCTTCATTAGTAAGCAGCTTAGGAATAAAACTAACAATTTCATCAGAACAAACCTCTTCTTGAGTGAACATAGATGAAAAGAATTTACATGCCTCCTCTGCAATACCATTCTCATCAGATAGCCATTCCCCATTAGATCCCTTTATGCGATGGATCACCGCCTTCAATCTTCGTTCTGCGACAACTGAATGAAAATATTTGGTGTTCTTTTCCCCTTCCCTCCACCATTTAACTCTAGCTTTCTGACGCCAATAATTATCTTCCACACAAAGGGCTTTGCTCAATTCCATCCTAGTTTGCTGCAGATTTTCCAATGCTTGCCCCGATCCCTCCATATCAAACATCTGTTCAGCCTCAGCAGCCTTTTTCTCCAGCCTTTTAACATTTTGAAAAATATCCCCGTAGGTTTGGCGAGACCAACTTTGAAGAGCCTTCTTTACATTTTTCAGCTTTTCTGCTAAAATCTTCATAGGATAACCCACATAGTTAGTTTTCCAATTTTGCCGAACCAAATCCATAAAGGACTTATGAGAAGTCCAAAATTGTAGAAATCTGAATGGCCTTGGCTTATCATCCAATCTAGTCTTCCCAGTTAATAGCAAAGGAGAATGATCAGAAGGATCCCGCGCCAAATGCTGCACAGAAAAATCAAGCCTCTCAGCAAAGGTTTGATTAAGCACAACTCTATCAAGCCGTTTCCAGATTCTTGCCCGACCATTTCTGTTGTTACACCAAGTAAATGGAGATCCAGAAAACCCTGCATCAAAAAGCTCCACATCTTGCAAAAAATGTAGAAAATCAAGTGCTTCATTTATTTGAAAAGGTCTCCCCCCTTTTTTCTCCTCCGCCTGAGTAACTAGATTGTAATCCCCCCCAACAAGCCATGGAGATATATGATCATTCTCAGCCCTCAATACATTCCACAATCTAGACCTGTCTTCCCCATCACAACTTGCATGCAAGAAAGTCAATTTACAAGGTAATGAAAACATCGCATTATGGACAGCCATAGAAATGTGTTGTTCACTTTCTCCAACCATCGAACAAGTCATAGAGCTTCTAAAAAAAACCCACATAGATCCTGAGGAGTTATACAAACCATTCTCCATCCCTAGTTTCAATTTAATCTGATCAAACCGCTCTACTCTAATTTTGGGTTCACAAATAGCAACAAGTTGCAAATTAAAACTTCTAATCAACTTTTTCAATCGTCTCAAATTAGGGGAGCGAGATACTCCCCTTATGTTCCAAAACAGCATATTAATCATTTAATAAATTTTCAGAGAAATGATCTATCGTTTTTGCCTTAGACCGGAGAACCCTATCTGAATGAAAAACATTTTTTAAACCTTTTTTCTTACCCGGCTGTCTACCAGTTTTGGTTTCTTCGTGTTGAAGCACATCATGCATTTGAGGAAGAGACACTTCAAGATTGCAAAACTCTAGGCACTTATCCAATTTTTTTGAAGGTGAAGGAAGGATTTTCCGACTTCCTCTTGGTGATAAGCTACCAGCTACAGCTTCAACTTCCAACACCAACTCTTGTTGAATTCCAGACTGAAAAAGCTCTCCAAGTTGCTGTGACTGCTCAATGAACATCTGTTCATCCTCCAGCCGAGTCACCTGCAAGACATTACAGGGGCCTGACTGCAACTCAAGCTGCTGGCATTGTTCTGCACCAAACTCAGCTCTACTATCAGAAACCCTTTCCTTTGAACCCTCCAGCAGATCACCAGGAGCAGCCTGCTGGGTGTGAACCGATCGAGTCCCATCATTGTTGGGATAGTCAGTAACATCTGCATGAGAACCTGCGTCAATACCAGGTACGATACCAATACCCTCAGCCTCGTTATTCACCTGCAAAGAAAGGATAGCAGCAGCAGCATCTCCTATATTCTGAGTCACAAGCAGAGAGCTGGACTCTTTATCATTATCCAGACTCCTTTCAGACGTACTTGTGGGCTGTTTGTCCTTCTGCAGACCCTTGGTTGGGTTCATCACTTCCATAACCTCCATTTGCTTTGATTGCTGCTCATTAGGACCTGTAGGGTTAGCCTTCAATTGTTGCTTGGGCACATATTTCTTCTTTCCCGCCTCCTGTTGTGCCCCCTGCAATCAGTCTCCTCAGCCTCCTTTCCGTTTCTCTTCAATAATCTGCAGCTATCCTCAGCATGGCCTTGCTTGTGACATTTGCTGCAATAAGGAGGCAAGTCTTCATAATGAATTCTTTGCCAAAAACCCTCCTTTCCCCCTGCAATCCAAACTCTATGAGGTAATTCTCTTGTCAAGTCTACATCCACGCATACCCTTGCCACGTTTGGCCTACTCAGATTTACAGTAGCAGCGTCTAACTTTAGAGGCTCTCCAACTGCGCTTGCTATCATAAACAAAGCTGCTTTATCGAAAAAATGCACTGGAAGGCCTTCCAAACCCACCCATACTGGAGCGTGAGATGGTTCAATATCCAGACGAAAATCAGTGTTCCATTTGAAGACTCGCATTGGAAACTCAGCGATGGACCACAACCCTCTAAGCCAGCAACGAAGGAAATCTTCTTCCAAGTTGAATCTAATCAGAACATGGCGTTGGTCAAGAAGACCCAGAGAAAACAATCCGACGAACCCAATGGAATTAAATGATTTGCGAATTTGATCCATGCTTGGTCTGCCATGGGAAAATTTTCCAACCAGAGCATATCGAAAAGGAGCAGCAAGCTTTTCAATCTCTTCAGAAGAAAAAGTCACAGATGGCTCACCCCTATAAGCAGATGGAGCCTTAATCTTCAATGGAGAAGGTTGTTTGTTCATCACTACATCAGCAAAGCTACGGTTAATGGCTGAAGGTTGGCCCTCAGCCTGCATCTTCTGCGAGGAAGCCATAACAGCCCTACGCAAGTCAGAGAAAAATCAATGGAAAGACCATCTTGGCATGTAGATCAACCTGGAGTCGGTGAGCCGCCAGCCAGAATGTGGCCGGAAAGAGCAAACTGAAATTCAAATTTAAATCCCACAAAACTTGGAAGAAGAAGATAGAGACGTGTTAAATGTGAATATCATATCTTATGGGTAAATTGATAAGAAATTTCTCTGACCAGCTTAGGGTAAATGACTTCTGGGAGACTGAGAATGGGGTGCCATCCTATCTGGCAAAGGTGCTCGGAGAGATGAAAGTAAGCCTCTATCTCCAGTACCATGCTTTTCTCTTTTAGAATTTGTTTTCCTTGGCTAGCTTCATACCAACGCTGGTTCTCCAAAGGGGTGAACCGTGTCTTATCGTATCCTTGTGCCTGTCTAAATCCGGACCCACTAGTAGAATCGACATTCCTCCTCTTCCTTGATGATGAGGCCATTTACACCTGAAAAAGTATGTTTCACCATTAAGCCCAAAATACAGATTCACTAGTTTTCCCACATTAATACTAATCACACACAAGTGCTCAAGCAAATCATCACATATAATTCAAGCCACATTTTGTTCAATTAAGCGCCATGTCGATTACTTACCAATTTTTACTATAGGAAAAGGCATGATCAAACACCACGTTCAAGAAATTACTCAACTATCATAAAATACCCAATCACTAAGTAATTCCCACAATGACATAAAATACAAATCTCCATATTGGAATCATTGCCCAGCAATTGATTTACAGAATAAAATGTCATCTTATCTCACTCAACTACCAGCCAATTCAAACACGTATAACTCAATCTCAAACCAAAATTACCAACATCAAGCACTATTGGCTAAAATTCCTACCTTTAATCATCTAAATCGAAATGAGGCTAAAAATTGACTAACTCATGAATTGAATCTAACCAAGCAGACATAAGTATGAGAAATCACATTCGAATTAACCCATTAAAGTATCAACACAATGTTTCACCACAGTATTCTCACAATACTCGAAGAGAAATTGCACAAATTAGTCAATTTTTACCTCAAATGCAATGAAATAAACACAAGATTAGTGGGTTTACCTAGTACAAGCACAACTTGTGGTAAAGGTAAGAACTTTCCCTTTGGAAGAATGGTTCCTTCCAAAAACCCACTTCTTTGCCCAACAAAAAAAAAATGCAACAAAACTTGCACAATCTAATTGAAGAGGGGTAGAATGTGATGTGAGTGCAGTGTTTAGGGTTGAAAAATGGTGAAAATCAAGGGAACAGAGGTTGGGGTTTTCGTGCGTGAGAGAGAGAGGAAGGGAAAGAGGGAAGAAGAAAGAGGGAAATGGGAGAGAGGATTGCGTCTGTTCTATTTTTTTTTCAAAACCCAACCATAACCCGCGCGCGTTTTATGAAGAGGGTCCGCAGTTTCTCGCACGGTTTCTTCATAACATCATTCTGTGGACAACCCGTGTCATTACCCGAGCGCGGGTGGTCACGCCGTTTATCATACACAATAACATTCAAGAGACACACGCGCAAGGGTGTACGCATGGTCCCTTGTTTTAAAAAAAATCAAAACTTTCTGGACACGAACCATGGACCAAAACGCGCGTCTCTTTACCTGCGGTTTATCTAATGAAAATGAAACGTATGAGAAAACGCGCGAGGGTAAATCCACGTTTCTTCACACAAATATCAAAAGCTTCTAGACATGAACCGTGGATGGAAACGCGCGCGTTTGTACCCATGGTTTTTACAATGAAAATGAAACGTTTGAGAAAATGCGCAAGGGTCCACGTGTGGTTTGATTGGCAAAGTTTCTAGAAACAACCCGCGTAAAGAACCGCGCGTGGGTGGTCACGCGGTTTGTTTCTCACGTACATAACCACGGATGTTCATGCCTGCACGTTTCAATTGCCAAAGTTTTTGGACACGAACTGCGTGAGGAACCGTGCACGACCTGATCCGTGGTTTTGGTCCAGAAGAAATAGAACAAACATGCGGCAATGAACAACACTTAGCCAAATTTTCACCCAATAACACCCAATCCTAGTTCTCCTAAACATAGACATGTATCTCACACTCTCAAACAAGCACAATGGCACATTCAACCAGTGAAAAATAAGAAATTTAAGCACAATTCAGTGACTTTTTCAACAAATTGGTGCACTTCCCTTTTTTTCTCGTATTGTATCCCTTGCGCAGTTGTGAGTCTTAATTTCTCCAAATTGACCTGCAATCAAACATGAACCACTTTCACAGACCAACATATTAAAGATTATTCTAAGGAAAGAAAAGAAAAATTAAGAAAGAACACTAAAAATTGGGTTGCCTCCCAACAAGCGCTTTGTTTAACGTCGTTAGCTCGACGTTCTTCAAACAATTTATGACTGAGGACTAATGAGGTAGAGAACCTCCTTCTGTGGCTCTTTAATATCTTGGCCTAGGTATGGTTTCAACCTTTGTCCATTCACCTTAAACATCCCCTTTTCCTTGTGTGTAACCTCTACAACACTAAAGGGAAAAACTTTGTTCACCATAAATGGGCCGGACCATCTCGATTTCAACTTAACTAGAAAAAGACAAAGTCTTGAGTTGAATAACAACACTTTGTCTCCTGGCTTGAATTCCTTGTGATGCTTGATATTCTTGTCATGCCATGCTTTCATTCTTTCCTTATAAACTCTTGAATTCTCATACGCCTCACGACGCCATTCCTCAAGTTCATTCATTTGCAAGATCCTCTTCTCACCTGCACATTGTAAGTCAAAATTCAGAAATTTAATGGCCCAATAAGCTTTATGCTCAAGTTCCACCGGTAAGTGACAAGACTTCCCATAAACTAATCTAAATGGTGTCGTTCCTATGGGTGTCTTGTAAGCGGTTCTATGGGCCCATAAAGCATCATCTAAATTGATAGACCAATCTTTTCGAGAACGCTCTACGGTCTTTTCTAAGATCCTCTTCAATTCCCTATTGGTTACCTCGACTTGACCACTCGTTTGGGGATGGTAAGGGGTAGCTAACTTGTGTGTGACACCATACCTAGTTAACACCTTTTCCATTTGTTGGTTGCAAAAGTGAGTACCCCTATCACTTATAATTGCTCTAGGAGTGCCAAATCGGGTAAACAATTGTTTGAGGAATTTGACAACCACTCTAGCATCATTGGTAGGAAAAGCTTGAGCTTTTACCCATTTAGAGATATAATCTACCGCCACAGGATGTACTTATTCCCATACGACACGGGAAATGGCCGCCATAAAGTCAATGCCCCAAACATCAAAGATTTCACAAACTAATATGCCCAATTGGGGCATCTCATCTCTATGAGAGATATTACCTGACCACTGGCAACTATCACATTGCTCCACATACCTCTTAGCATCTTTAAATATCATGGGCCAAAAGAAACCTAAATCTAATACTTTTCGGGCTATCCCATTAGCATG
Source organism: Mitragyna speciosa (assembly GCA_024721245.1). NCBI lineage: Eukaryota > Viridiplantae > Streptophyta > Magnoliopsida > Gentianales > Rubiaceae > Mitragyna > Mitragyna speciosa. The sequence continues at coordinate 18,736,155 of CM045552.1, read as the reverse complement.
ATAATGACCACCTATCGGCCCCGCATGACAATGCTTCAAAATCAACTCAATCTCTAAGTTATCCACACACCTTCGAATGATATGATATGCACAAATGCGAAACAAATACGGGTCATCCCAAAGGTAGTATCTTAACTCAGAGAAGAATTTCTTCTTCTCTTGATACGTCATTCCCTTGGGAAGAACCAGCGAGGCTAAATAGTTAGCTATGTTTGCAAACCAAGGTACATGAACATAAGAAGAAGAAATTGCATAAAATCTCTCAACAGGGAAATCATCACTGATTCCTCCTTCAATTAAGTCTTTTTCTTCATCATTCTCGAGACAAGAGAGGTTATTAGTTGTCAAATTTTTCGCTCCTTTCTTGTCTTTAATTTCAATATCGAACTCCTGTAGCAACAAAATCCATCTAATGAGTCTTGGTTTAGCATCATTCTTGCTTAAAAGATACTTGAGTGCTGAGTGATCAGTGTGCACTATAACTTTAGACAAGATAACGTATGATCTAAATTTATCAAAGGCAAATACTATCGCAAGTAATTCCTTCTCCGTTGTGGTGTAGTTTTCTTGAGCCGCTGTCAAGGTTTTGTTTGCATAATAGATAGGTTGGAAGTGCCTATCCCTTCTTTGTCCAAGTATTGCTCCAACTGAAACATCACTAGCGTCACACATGATCTTAAAAGGTAAAGACCAATCGGGAGCAACTATAATTAGGGAGTGGGTCAATTTTTCTTTCAAAATTCTAAAAGCACTCATACAATTGTCATCAAAATCAAAGACCGTATCCTTTTCAAGCAATTTGGTTAGAGGTTTAGTTATCTTTGAAAAATCTTTTATGAACCTTCTATAGAACCCCACATGCCCAAGGAAGCTTCTTATTGCCTTAACTGAAGTTGGTGGGGGCAATTTCTGTATAACCTCTATCTTTGCTCTATCCACTTCGATGCCTTTTTTAGAAATTTTATGTCCCAAAACAATTCCCTCTTGAATCATAAAGTGACATTTCTCCCAATTAAGCACCAAATTTGTTTCCTCACATCTTTTTAACACTCTCTCCAAATTTTTCAAACACAAGTCAAAGGAATAACCAAAAACGGAAAAGTCATCCATAAATACCTCCATGATGTCCTCGACTAATTCATTGAAAATAGCTAACATGCACCTTTGAAACGTGGCCAACGCGTTACACAACCCAAAGGGCATCCGGCGATATGCGAAGGTACCATAAGGGCAAGTGAATGTTGTCTTTTCTTCATCATCTAGCACTATGGGAATTTGAAAATACCCTGATAATCCATCCAAGAAGCAGTAGTACTCGTGACCGGCCAATCTCTCGAGGATTTGACCGATGAAGGGCAATGGGAAATGATCCTTCCAAGTGGCATCATTGAGCTTTCTATAGTCGATGCAAACTCTCCAACCCGTGACAGTTCTCATTAGGATCAGCTCAATCTTCTCATTTGGTACCACCGTCATCCCTCCCTTTTTAGGTACCACTTGCACTGGAGTAACCCATGGACTGTCTAAAATGGGGTAGATCACTCCCGCATCAAGCAACTTTATCACTTCGGCCTTGACCACCTCCTTCATGTTTGGATTAAGCCACCTTTGATATTGCACTATCAGTTTGAAATCATCTTCCATTAGTATCTTGTGGGTACAAAAGGAAGGACTAATGCCTTTAATGTCGGAAATCTTCCATGCAAGTGCTCTTTTGTGTTCCTTCAAGACTTGTAAGAGCTTTTGCTTCTTCTCATCATCTAGACCCGTTGCGATAATCACCGGTAGTTTGAAATTTTCCACCAAGAAAGCATATTCCAAATGCTCCAGTAACCTTTTTAACTCAAGCTCGGGTGGGTCCTCGATTGATGGTTTGAGAGCTCCTCCTCTTAATCCCTCGATTTCTTCATAAGCTCGGGTACCCTCATATGGCCTTTTTGCTTTTAGGTGAGCCACTTGTTCTGCTATAGTTGGTTGGGGTGTGACAGCCCCACCTTGCCCAGAGGCGCACCAAAGGGCTTAGCGGACTGCCTGCCTAGCTCTCGCCAGGGCTCGATGCACGCACTCACATGAAAATCCAACCGTACTTAACTTAAAATAAAATAACATGAAGTGACATGGAATAAAATAAAATAACCTTTTATTATTTAACTTGAAGATACAAGTCATATTAAAAAGTTACAAGTCATAATGTACATAATTTTTTTCACAATAATAGCCTAACATAGTGCGACTATTACAACACTAAAACACTTATAATAACCCAAAAACCAGTTGATCCAGCTTTAAATTTTCAGTTGACCTGAGTAAAGGAAAACAAATAAAATGGAATGAGCTATAATAGCCCAGTGAATGTCCAATTCATGCAATCATACCAAGCACTCATGATTTAGGTCATTAAAATAATCAATAAATTAAATAAACAATATACGAGCAATTTAATTCACATGTAGTCACTGGCAGATACAGGGCTCAACTACGGAAGCAAGCTTAACCGTAGAGGAGCAGGTACTGATCATGTCGCCACGATATTTAAACCGAGATAATAGCTCAGGTCTTTATCAAGGAACACATTAGTTTTATCAATCACAAGCCCTAACCGCCAAACACCTTATAACCTCCGTACAAGCTACCACATCCGGGGGAGAAGAATCTCAACCCTGGAGGGCCAACACACAATCAAGAAAGTTCATTCCGGAGTTGGCCTCTTTGAGGATTCACAACTCAAAAGGAAAGAACATCACACCCTAAAACACCCAGCACCTTATGTCCTCCCACTTGCAGCCCGGTTGACTAACCGTGAAATAACAGTGACGTTAGTCACGGTAGTCTCACACACACAAATAACATTTTAAATAATAAAGGCGGTAACACATTGTGGAATAGATGCGATAAAGTACACATCTTTCCTCAAATAACACATGTACTCACATAATATTTGCAAGTTAAGCATAATAGTCACAAAATAAAATTATCACATTCCATGCATCATGCACACATAAAGACACTCACCTGGTACCTAAGAAAATATCTCGTAGAAAGGTCGGGTCTCACTATTGGATCCTGCAATTTGAAAGAAATAATCTAATGAAAAACTCAATTTAAACCCTAATTAATCTAGTAAGAAAATTTCAAGAAATACCCCATTAAATTCTAGTTTTTTTTTTTTCTAGGGTTTAGGGTTTAGGGTTTAGGGTTTAGGGTTTAGGGTTTTCATTCTAGGGTTTTTATTTTAGGGTTTTCTAGGGTTTTTCTAGGGTTTTTCTAACAAAATTTGGGCATTATTTCCCCTTGATTTTCGGCCCTTCCAAACTTGTTTTTCATCAAGATTTCAATCATCCAACCAATAATTCATCAAGTTCTACCACTTCTTAGTTCAATCCAAACCCAAATTCAATCAAAATCTCACTAAATTTCAAGGATTAAGCTCCAAGAACTTTCACCCAAATACCATGTTCTTCATGAAATTTCAAGGTTCCAATACCACATACTAGTCTATTTAACCACAAGAACACTTTATCTAACAAGTACATATCAAGTTCTAACTAATTTCTTCAAGTAATCTTAACAAGAACTTGGTATTAAACTTGAATAAAAACTAATTAAAACATGAAATTAATAATGTAGGTTCATGGTAAATACCTTAGATATGCTTAGAATTTTGCTTAGAAAAGATAGAAGTCCACTTCCTATGGTGGATTTGTTCCAATTTGAGAGATGAAAGTCCAAGAAATTTGAGAGCAAAAATGGGGAAAGAAGAAGAAAGGCTTGGCCGGCCAAAGTGAGAAGGAAAAGAGAGAGAAATAGGCTAGGAAAAAGAAAAAGAAAAGAAGAAAAGAGGGGAAAAATGGTGGTCCAATTAAATCCTTACAAGAGTAAAGTAAATAGTTAGTCATTTAATGCAAGAATGGCCACTTGGATTAATTTAATTGATGAAAATTAATAACTCTCATCACTTATATATATTAAATAAATAGACATAAATTATTAAAGCAAATTAGGACAAAATAGAAAGAGGAAAACCGGCCACAAGAAGAAAAAGAAAGAAAAGAATTTCGGCCCCAAAGAAAAGAAGAGAAATTTCGGCCAAAAGAAAAGAAAAGAAAAAGAAGAATTTTCGGTCAAGGGAAAAGAAAATAAAGTGAGAAAATAAATGAGATTTTCAAGTAAAATTGAGTTAAAATTCAAGTAATCAAAAGACTAGAATATAATAAAATAAGCTAATCAAAATTTGAACACTAATATAAATTAAATGGTCAAATGAAATTATTCTAACTTTAGTACTTAGGTATTCTTGCTTACTAATGAAACCTTTAATTAAGTAACCTAACTAATTCAAGAACTCTTCCAAGTAATAAATCAAGGTCTATCACTTAACCCTAATTAGAGAAAAAATGTATCTTATGTGTGCATTTTCTAGGGTGTTACATGGGGAGTCGCCCCCTTCCCTTGAATGATGCATGTCTCCAATAGATCATCAATAATGACCTCTTGCAAAATATTAACCAATTCAATGTTAATAGTATCCATATAAAAGAAAGTATCATCTCTATCTAGAGAATGTCTCATAGCTTCTGGTATCCTAAAAATCACTTCCTCATCTTCTACTCTAAGGGTTAGCTTTCCATCTTGAACATCAATTAATGCTTTAGCCATAGCCAAGAAAGGTCATCCCAAGATAAGGGGGATCTCTGCATCGTCCTCCATATCCAAAATCACAAAATCAACCGGAAAAATGAATTTGTCAATTTTAACCAATACATCCTCTATAATCCCCTTGGGATATTTTATGGACCTATTCGCCAATTGAATGCTCATCCTAGTGGGTTTAGGTTCTCCTAATCCTAATCGCATGTACATTCCATAAGGCATCAAATTTATGCTTGCACCTAAGTTAGCTAAAGCCTTATCAATAGCCAAACTACCGATATTACAAGGAATAGTAAAATTTCCTGGATCCTTGAGTTTCTGAGGTAGCTTGTTCTATAAGATGGCGGAGCATTCTTCATTTAGCCTCACGACTACTAATTCTTTGCGCTTTCTCTTGTTTGATAATAAATCCTTTAGAAACTTGGCATACTTTGGCATCTGTGAAAGAGCTTCAACAAAAGGAATGTTAATATACAATTGTTTAAAGAGCTCTAAAAATTTACCAAAGCGCTAAGCCTGATTGTCCTTCTGAAATCGGCTAGGATAGGGGATTGGGTGTTTGTACTCCTTTACCACCTTCTTCATGGGTTCCAAATCTGTCTTCTTGTCCTCATTGTTTTGTCTCTCCCCATCTTCTCCTTCATCTCTCTTTTCCTCAACCAGTAATTCCTTAGCCTGCCTTGGTTCCTCCTTTTTCATTTCCTTGCCACTCCTTAAGGTGATTGCTTGTGCTTGTTCTCTTGGATTGGCCTCGGTGTTGCTTGGCAGGGCCCCTTGAGGTCTTTCGGACGTCAACTTTTCTATTTGCCCAATTTGATTCTCCAAATTATGGATGGATGCCTGTTGATTCCTCAGAGAGGTTTCCATACCTTGCATCCTATTTTTAGATGTGTTGATGTACTTGGTTATCAATTCCTCAATGTTTGATTTCTTCTCATATTGAGGTTGAGGCTGATATCCCGGTGGTGGTTGTTGTCTTTGTTACCCTTGATTTCCCCAAGAGAAGTTTGGGTGATTCCTCCAACCCGGATTGTAAGTGTTGCTGTACGGGTTGTTTTGTTGCCTTTGACTATTGCCCATGAATGACATTGCTCATTTGGTTTTTGCATTACATTAATTGCTTGGCACTCCTGGTTATGATGTTCACCCCCACATAGATCACATTGCATCACGTGCAATGGTCTTTGACTCACCGATTTGCCATCAATCTTTTTGTTCAAAGCCTCAACCTGGGAATTCTGGGAAGAAGTGGCATAAAAACAAAAAAAATAAACAAAACTCAAATGAAAGAAAGAAAAATACTAAAAAGTAAATAATGGCTAGAGTAATAAAATGCAAGTTTTCCTAATATTGCCGAATCCCCGGCAACGGCGCCAAAAACTTGATGCGTCTCCTTCAATCTATACCAAAGAAACTCTAGGCAAGTGTACCTATCGCTCCGTAGTATAGTATACAAGAGCACTGGTGAGTCAAAGACCATACAAAAAGAAGTTAATATGACAAGGTTTCATGGGTTTTTCTGATACAGGTATTACGTGCTTTTGGATTTGGAGAGTGTTGGATTGACATGGTCTGGCGTTTGATTTCTAATTGTTGGTTTTCTGTATTAATCAATGGTGCTCCGATTGGTTTCTTCAAGTCTCATAGGGGTTTGTGGCAAGGAGATCCCCTCTCACCTTCTTTGTTTATTCTTTCTGCTGAGATGTTATCTAGGTCTCTTAATCTTCTTAATACACGTAGTAGCTTTAAAGGATTCTATATTCCAAATGGTTGCCCGGCTATTAATCACTTAGCTTATGCAGATGATGTGATGATTTTTTCATCTGCTACTTCTAATTCTTTGAGATTGATTTTGAAGGTGTTGACTCATTATCAGCAGGTTTCTGGTCAGGTGATTAATGTACATAAAAGTTGTTTTTTGGTGCATGATAAGCTTTCTCGGCAACGTAAACAATTGATAGCTCAGATAACAGGTTTTTCTGAAGTTTCTTTTCCAGTTAAATACCTTGGCTGCCCCTTGTTCTATGGGCGTCGAAAAAAGGTGTTTTTTGCTGATTTATGCCAAAGAATACAACAAAGAGTTTTGACGTGGAAAGCTCGGCTATTATCTTCGGGAGGTAAACTCATTCTTATAAGACATGTCCTTGCTTCTATGCCTCTGCATATATTGTCATCTGTTAGCCCTCCTAAACAGGTCTTTCATGACATGGAAAGAATTTTTGCTGCCTTTCTATGGACTTCAACGGATAGGTCTCGAAAATTTAATTGGATCAAATGGGGTGATCTTTGTAAGCCGAAGAAGGAAGGTGGAGTGGGGCTGAGGTCATTGAAAGACATTTATCAGGTTTTTTCCATTAAGTTATGGTGGAGATTCCGGCAACAAGAATCTTTATGGGCAGAATTTTTGATGGCTAAATATTGCAAAAAGAAACACCCAAATGAGGTAGAACTAAAGGCGATGGACTCATACACTTGGAAAAGAATGTTGTTGGTTCGGGAATTTGTGGAATCACATACTCAGTTTTTAGTTAAAAATGGAAGGTGTAATTTTTGGTGGGATAACTGGATTGGAGATGGACTTCTCGCACACCAAGTTGGTGTTCGAGGGAATCATGCCATTGGAGATTTTGTCTCTCACGGTTCATGGGATTTACAAAAACTTCATGACATGTTACCTCAACAACTGGTTCAAAAAGTACTTATGAAGAAGGCCCCAACATCTACTCTTTCGGATACTATGGTTTGGAAGTTAACACAACATTGTAAATTTTCTCTTTCTTCGGCATTCATGCATGCAAGGAGAGCTGCTCCGATGTCTTTTATGTCCTCCATGATTTGACATAAATGTTTACCTAAGAAAATATCCTTTTTTATGCTTCACTTGTTGAAGATGAGGTTACCAATATTCCCAATCCTCTATAATTTTGGTGTTCATGGACATCGAAATGCTTTTGTTGTGCACAATCGCAAGCTGAGTCCATTGATCACCTTTTTGCTGATGGTGGTTTAGCCCGTTATACTTGGATGAGATTTGCCTTTGTTTGTGGTATACGGTTTACAGGATCTTTTATTCGAACTACTTTGGCAGATTGGTGGTTTGGATATAAGCACAATATATTTTTAGGCTTTATTTTTTGAATTTTGCCTTCTTTAATATGCTGGTTTTTATGGAAAGCTAGAAATTTGGCTTTTTTTGAAGAGGTTCTTATTCCAGCAGAGACAATAGTGTCTTGGATTTTTGATGAATTGAGGAATTTATTCTCTATACAATTTGGATTCTATCTGCATCAAATTCCAACTTCGTGGGCTGTTTTTTATAGTTGGGTTTCGAAGCTCTCAAGTCGACCAAGGATCATTTTCATTCGCTGGAATAGACCATCTCATGGAGAATTAAAACTGAATACAGATGGTTGTTCCAAGGGGAATCCAGGAGTAGGTGGAGGTGGAGGTGTCCTTAGGGATGATTGTTGTAATTTGATTTTTGCTTTTGCTTGTCATTTTCATCACGTAACAAGTTTGCAAGCTGAGATAACAGCTTTATTAACTGGGGTTAAACTATGTTGGGAAAGAGGTTTTGATAATTTTCATGTGCAAATTGATTCTTTGTTATTAGTAAACATTCTTTCTAGGAAGTTTGCTTGTCCATGGACCATTGCTGAAAGTTTGGAGATGCTGTTGGAATTTTCGGATGCTTTTCTTTCAGTTTCTCATTGTTTTTGAGAAGCTAATAAATTGGGAGACATTTTATCAAATGAAGGATGCTCAACTGGATCATTGATTATTTATAACACACAGCTAGAGTTGCCAAAACTTGCTAAGGGAGAATTGTGGCTTGATAGAATCGGCTTTTATTCTATTAGAATTATTTAGGTTTTTCCACTTATTTATAGTATGATGTAAAAGGAGTAGTACTCCTCATTTATGATATTTTTTTGTAATAACGAGGTAAGGTTTGATCCCCCTCAGGTTTTTATTTTAAATAAAATATAGGAGTGGCGCCCTCCCTCGTACACGGGGTTAGCCAAAAAAAAAAAAAACAGAGCACCGAATATCGTCCCACTAGGATTGGCAATTACTAGTATTTACTTGAGTTCTATTATCTAACCTAAGGAACACAATTGGACTATTAAAGTAAGAAACTAAAGTAAATCCTATCCAATCCACTAGAGTCAAAAGGGAACGATAAAGGAGAATGAGAAGTGACAACAACAATGACAAAATAAGTCTAGACATGATATCCCCTAATTGCATAATCAATGGACCAATTCTGGACTAATGCTATTATCGAAACTTGACTTGAACCCAAAGTCCCAAAATTAGACCGTAACCTTTCTGAAGAGAAACAATCCCTATCCTCTTGGTTGGTCAATTGGAATCTCTTCGCAATTAACCCCCCAATTAGAAGCCTTAGGATTAATGGACTCTAATTCATTAAGTCTCTTCCAACACTTAACAATTGGGAGCAATTCATGGAACCCTATCTCTAGTGGTTCATTCAAATTGCCTTAATTTGTGAAGTGATCTATTCATATGTGCCATCTCTCGATATACCCATACAAAACCAGCCATAGAATCAAGAATGCATGCAAAATCCCAATCCCATTAGACATGAAAAAATCACAAATTAATCCAAATCGAGAGAGTAATTAGCATAAACCAACAATCAATCCATTAATTACACCAATGGGTTCAACCAAATCTAGACTACTAATGATTACCTCATAAGAATCAAAGAAACTACATTAATTAACAAAGGGAAAGTGTAAAAACTCATTCTAATTGAAGTTCTTCAATCTCCCTTTGATCAATTTTCTGCAATTTTCTTCTAGGTGGAGGAGATGCAAGCCTTTTCTTTGTCCCTTGAAGCATCTTCCTTTTCTCCCTTTTCTATCTCCTTCAAGGAGCTCCCCTTCTTCTCTTTTTCCTTCAAAAGAACCTTAGGAGAAAGATAGATTATGGAATATCCCGTCCCAATACTCATATCAGCTGTTAAAATGTTGCAGATTCTTATCCAGGAACCGCATTCGTATCCAGGAACCCCACGCGTGTCTGCCCATTGATCTTCTGCTGTTACTCAAATTCTCGAGGAACCGCGGATTAGCCCAATGGAAAATCATGCGCGATTGGTGTAACGCCCTAGAAATTCACATCAAAACCCATTTAATTCATGTTATGTCCGTTAGTAGAAAAAAAAAAGAGAGAAAAGAAAAGAAAAGGAAAACCGAAATGCATTTTATAAAGAGATTTCTCTTATTTAGGGTTTAGTGTTAATCTTTGATTTATTAGTTGGAAGATTACTTAAGTAAATTAGGTTAAGTAAATGAGATTCTTTCATGATTAAGTGGGACACCTAAGTACCATATTTGGATTAATTTCATTGGACCATTAGCTTATAATAGTGTTTAATTTTGACTAATTTATTCTACTATTTTCTAGTCTTTTGACCAATTGAATTTTAGCTCAATTTTACTCAAAAATTTCACTTATTCTCTTGCTTTATTTTCTTTTTCTTGGCTGAATTTTCTTCTCTCTTTTTCTTCTTCTCTTGGCCGAAATTTCTTCTTTCTTTTTCTTTTCTTCTTGGCCGAATTTTTTTTCTTTTGCTTCCCACATGGCCGGCTCTCTCTTCTCTTGTTTTTCTCTCTTTTTGCTTCAATATTTGTACCATAATGTTACTAATTACTAGGTGATAAAGAGAGTAAAAGTTCCACCAATTAAATTTATCCAAGTTAACAACTAATACCTTAAAAGCCTAAACCCTAACTTGACTCTTGTTATGCTTTGATTGGTCAATTTTATTTCCATTACTTTCTTTATTTCTTTTCCACTTTCTTGGCCAATCTCTCCCTCTTTTCTCTCTCTTTTGGCCGGCCTCCCTACTCCCTCTTTACCTCTCTTTTGCTTTAAAATTTTATGTCACAAAGTTTGATAAATGTTAAGTGATAAGTGTTTAACATTTACACTAATCATATTTAACCAACTAGCAACTATTATGTCAAAATATCTAAACTCTAGGATGACTTTTGTCTAGCTTTGATTGGTTGCACTTTCTTCCATTATTCTTTTATTTCTTTTATACTTTCTTGACCTAATTCTCTTCCATTTTTTCTCACCCCTTGGCCGAACCCCCTTATGCTCTCTTTCTACTCTCTCTTGTTTTCATTTTCTTGAAACTTTCTCTCCAAATTTTGGTCATCTCCACCATAGAAAGTGAGCTCAACTTCTTCCTAAGCAAAGATCTAAGCTTGTGTGAGGTACCTACTATGAACTTTTGCTATTGATTTCAAGTTTTATTTAACTTTTGTTCAAGTTTTATACTAGGTACTTGTTACTAGTACTTGAAGATTTAAGCTTGGAATGAAATTTTACTTGCTAGTTAAAGTGTTTTCTTGGTTAGATAGACTAGTAACTTAGCATTTAAACCTTGAAATTTCATGTATTATGTGATGAATGGTTGAAGAAACTTGGGCTTGAAATCTTGGATTTGAGTGGAATTTTGAGTGAAAATTAAGTTTGATTTAAATATGGAAGCTATAGAACTTGTTGGAAATTGGACTGGTTGGTTGATTTCTTGCAGGTAAAAATTTTGGGTTAGTCCGATTATAGGGGAAGTGCTGCCGAAATTTCAGTAAAACCTAAGAAATAAAGTGATTAGGCTATGATTTAAAGCTTTATAAGCTATGATTTAGTGATTAGAACGTGCAGAAATTTCCGTAAGATGAGCTATTAGTGAATTGAACCTTTCCGAGCAAAACCCAAAAATTTAGAAAACCCTAATTTTGAAAACCCTAAACCCTAGGGTAAAACCCTAAACTCCAAAACCCTAGAATTAAACCCTAGAGATACTTGAGGTATTTCTCGAATTTTCTTATCGAATTACTTAGATTTATATCCAGGTTTTTATACTGACTATTTTCTTTTAAATTTCAGGCTCCGGAAGTGAAATCCGACCGTATTACGAAATATTTTCTTAAGCACTTAAGGTGAGTGTCTTTATGTGTGCATGATGCATGAAATATTTTGTCATACTTGAGAATGTTATATTATGAAAAATTATGTTATACTTGTAATTGTTATTTGATGACATGTGCTACTTGAGGAAGGATGTGTACTTTATCGCATCTATTCCGCAATGTGTTACACGCTTTCATTATCCAATGTGTTACTTGTGCATGAGACTTCCGTGACTAACTTCACCGTTACTTCACGGAATAGTCAACCCAGACAGGCTTGGGAGGATATAAGGTGCTGGGTGTTTTAGGGCGTGTTGTTCTTTCCCTTTTGAGTTGTGAATCCTCAAAGAGGCCAACTCCGGATTGAACTTTCTCACGTGTTGGCCCTCCAAGGTCGAGATTACTCCCTGGATGTGGTAGCCTGTACGGAGGTTATAAGGTGAACGGTGGTTAGGGCTTGCGTGATAATACTGGCATGTCCTTTGATAAAGACCTGAGCTATTATCTCGGTCCTAACATCATGGTTACATGATCAGTACTTGCTTCTCCTGCGGTTGAGCTTGCTCCCGTAGTTGAGCCCTGTATCCGCCATTGACTACTTGTTAATTAAATTGTTCATACCCTGCTTATTTAATCTTGTCAATTACTTTATTCCATAAAATAATGAATTCCTAGTATGGTTGCATGACTTGGGCACTCACTAGGCTATTATAGCTCATCCCGTTCATTTGTTTTCTTTAACTAGGTTTTCCAAAATACTAAAGCTGGAAAAAGCTAATTCTGGACATAGTAAATGCTTTGTTTCATGTATTTTGATAGCCTAATTGGGTAGGCTTTTATTGTAAATACTATGTATATTTTGGGATGTAAACTTCTTGTGATATTTGTACTTTCGAATGAATTAAATGAATGTATATCATTATGAATGTATTTCATTTTGGGTTAAGTACGCTTGGATGTTTCGAGTGAGTGCGTGATTTGAGTCCTGGCGAGAGCCAGGCAGGCAGTCCGCTAAGCCCTTTGGTGCGCCTCTAGGTAAGGTGGGGCTGTCACAATTGGTCACGCGGTTTCTCATCTTTGCGCTGCCCAACGCACTCTCGCGCGGTTTAACGCACATTTGCTCTCTGGATGGAACCCGCGTCGACAACCGCACGTGGTTAATCCTGCAGTTGACCTTCTATCCGAACCGTGCGCATTTTCTTCGAACTCGTCCGTAGTTTAGTATTTTTCTTCACAATCTACCTTTTCTTCTCAGCAATCTCCCTGCCTTTTTCTTCAATTCTGACCACCATCCTATCCTTGATCTTCTCACCTACACAAATTTAGCGAATAAGTGCAAGTACATGGCTCTATTTTGCTCCAATATGAAATTCAATAGACAACAAGAAGTAAGTCTAGAAAACAACTGGTTTGACCCAAAACTACTAAATAAAAGTGCCAAAAATACCTACGCAAACCGCCACTTAGACACTCTAAAACATGTGTGAAAAAGCTATTATCATCTTGATAAGTTTCTTGAAGTTCTTGAGTCTTCTAATAAAGTTCTTGAACTCCACTGTGGCTGGAATTTTGTTTCTTGAAGTTCTTGATAGTCAACCCAATTTTTATTGAAAGAAGCATAAGGTGTCTGCTGGTTCTTGGTTTGTTCGCAAACTTTGGACAATTTTTAGGAGGTTTTTGAGTTGATTTGGTGTGATCTTGCTTCAGGTTTCATAAACAAACTTGTAGGAGCAAGTTCTTGAATCTCGATTGATTTGACTTGCTGGAATTTTGTTTTGAATTAGCTACGAATTTCTGAAATTTTCTAGCTTGTTTTGATCATAAAAAGGGAAGAAAAGGAGCTGATTTGGTGTTTAAATAAAAGGGAAATCCTAGTCCAAAAGGATTAGGAAAGATGTGACAAGGAAAAAGGAAAGTAAGGGCAAGTGTGAACCAAAAAGGAAAGTGCTCTACTTTTCTTGAAAGCAAGATCCATGTGCTAAGAGCAAAAGGAAAGTATAGTAATTTTTGAATAAGGAAAGTCGTGTTCTTGTGTGTGCTTATTCTTTTTGGAAAGTAGTTTTTGTTTTTGCACAAGAATATTATTTTCTTTCAAGAGAACATTAAAAATCAAGATTTTTCACACAAGAATACCACACATTAGGGTTTCCAAATTGTGATTTCTTGAGTCAATCTTGATTGTGCTTATTTTCTTTGAACTTCTCGTGATCAAACTGTTGCGTCCTAAAAAAATCGTAAAAGTAAAGGGTAGTGGGGTCGTTGACTGTCGCGTCCCGAAAAGACGGTCCGGTCTCGGTGACCCTTTCAAAAATAAAGGTTTTTGGAAAAACGTGCGTGTGTGAGAAAAATCAAAATTTTAGTAAAAAAGTGTATTTTAAGAAAAAAAATTGTATTTTAAAAGAAAACAAGGCCAGGACTAAAAGTGCGACAGATTTGGCCGACTAAATTTGAAAAAGGGTTTTATTTTGAAAAATGGAGTCGCCACTTGGTACTGAGTTAGGGTGTACCAAGTCACCCAAAAAATCGTTCAACAAAATAAAAATTTTAGAAAAATATTTTAAAACCCTTTTTCGACTCCGGTCTACGAAAAACGAGAGAAAAAGGTCTGGGAGTCACATTTGAAGAAAGGGAAGGCAAAGGCTTGCGCCTAAGGCACCTTTTCAACCTAGCCCAGGCTAATTGCGAGGTTTAATCAAATTTTTCAAATTAACCCTAGATTCTATCGCATTCGGATGTGTCTAAATGAATGCAAATTCTAAGTCTAAATGTGAATATCGAGAGGGCCAAAATGTCTCTGATAAGCGTCCAGTTTGCATATTTCTTAGTGTGTCTAGATTAGTATTTTATGCTAGTTTTTAGGGTTTAAATAATGAACAATAGTCACTTTCATGTCTATTTCTTCCAATCTTAAGTTTGTAGCTAAAATGTGCAAATGTGTGGTTTAATATGCAATTCTTTGTATTTTGTAGGTTTTAGCTATAACGATCATCACTTTGGATCAAATGAAGCATATTGGGATGATATTAAATGTGATTTGAAGTTGATGAGAAGTGGCAAGAGAAGAGGACCAATGATGTGGCATGATGAAGCAACGATAGAAGAAGAATTGGTGATGAAAGGATTTCACTGCACCGAATATGTTTTGGTATTTTGGTCAGAACTGGAGCTAGAGAGAGTGAATTGAGATGATTCTTGAAGCAATTTAAATCTAAGAGAATTATCTACAATTCTTATGAAGACCTCAAAGTCTGATTCTCACGTTTACAATGTCAAATTGCCACATTACTGAAGCATTCTTGTGCAGCGATGCTCTTCCGACCATGTCTCGATGTTTTGGCCATATCTTTGTGTACACAACTCCAAATGACCTGATTTTTGTGCTCCTGGAAAGCTAACTCAAAGGGCTATAACTTTCATGTTCAGAGTAAAAGCTATTTTGTCCAACTTTCTGACGGAACCCGCGGCTGAATCCGCACCGCAGGTACGCACCGCGGGTACGGTCAGAAAGTTATTAATTGAAGCCGCGGCTGTATCCTCGCCGAGGGTTCCAGGCGCGGGTTCGGGGCGCAGACGTATGATTTTGAGGCACTTTGGGGCTATCTTTCAAGGGGGCAATTCATACTCTTGGTGGATGGTGAGAATACATCTTAGGAGGGTTTTAGAGTGCTAAAAACACAAGAGAGAGAGAATAGCATAGAATAGCAAGGGTCTCTCTTAGAGAGATTTTCTCTCTTTGAGAGAGCCACCCCTTTAGATTAGTAAATCTCTCTATAGAATAGTGCTATTTGGAGGATTCTCTTGTACACATCAAGATTGGAGGAAGAATAGAAGATTTGAACTTGTTCATCAATCAATAAGTTTTCTTTATTCTATTTTTGTCTCTTTCTTGATTTATATGGATTTGTCTATTAAAGTTTTGATCTTTTATGTGAAATCCACCATGGGTACGTGCTAAATTGTTAATCTAGGGTTAGAGGAAACTAATCGCTTCATGCATATGACTTGATTATGATTATTCATGTTATCTTGTGCTTGTTTGTTCTCTATTTCGGTTTGCATGGATTTGTAGTTGCTTGATCACCAACTATGAATTGATAGTTGTTATTATGCAACGAGAGTTGGTAATGATAATGGAAAAGGAATAGCTGAAGTCTAGGTTGCATGTCACACGAGAGTAGTGGTGCTCCTAGGTGGGTCAATTAGGCAATTCATGTGATTAATGAACCAATACTAGTATCTTTACCACGAGAGTAGGAAAGAACTAGTAGGGAGGTAATCGTTAACTTGTCACGAGAGTGAAGGTTAAGTATAATTGGGATTGGACCCTAACCAAGACAAGAACCAATAGCATGAGTTGATCTTTTCATTTATATGTTTGCTCATTAGTTAACTCTATGCCCTAGTGTCTTAAGATTGCGAGTTTTCTCCAATATTGTTATTCTATGGAGTTGTTAGTTTAGTTGTTTATTTTATACTTTGTTCTTCACATTGTTAATTGGTTGTTTAGATAATAAAGTGAGCAATAAAACCTTAGTACTTCAATAACCTTTTCCCTGTGGGATCGACCCTGTTGCCCTATACTCAATACGATCTGTGCACTTGCAGTATATAGGGTAATTAGGTTTTATAACTTGATTATTTGTGTGTGATATAATTGGATTATTTGCTATATTTTTAGACCTAATTACACGCCTATCAGTCTCGTCGAGACTTGGTCAGGATTATCGCATTAATTGCGAAACCCAAGTCGAGGCCTCGAGGGAGTCACGAATGTCTTTGCAAAATGTGATGCAAAAAGAAGAAGAAAATAGTAATATATAGTAAGTGAAGAAAGAAAATAGGTATGCAACATGACGGGTGCGGGGAACTAATAACTCGTGACTGAATGTTTCTACTCACGGAGGGGGGAACGGCCTGTGCGCCACCGCTTCCCACGTGAGTAGATGACTATTTCTAGTCGAATCACACAAATGTTGAATTTCTTAGTGAGATGCAACTTCAATGTCATGCATTTTTAAAAATGTGTGAAAATAACAATAATATTATTAATAATAATAATAGTAATAATAAAATCATGCCAAAGTGGAAAGAAAACTAAAAGTGTGTGAAATGTGAAATGCACACGAATGCACCTAACACTAAAATGTCCTAAGGGTCTAGCGTGAGACTAGCCCGTTCTAAAAAGTCCCACTAGCGTTGGACTAGCAGGAAAGAAAGAAGCCACAACTAACGTTGGACTAGTGTGGTGGCGGAATACCATAAATCATGAATCAAACATTAAAGCATGAATTAAAAGCAAATTAAACATATAAAAACAAATAAGATCACATAGGATCACATAACACACAAACATAATATCTAGATGCAAAATACTAATGAAAGCGGTAAATCAAATAAGCATGTAAGCACGCAGAAGCAAATAAATCCTAACTATTACACCAGGGGGCTTGTTTTACAATTTAAGGGGGGAAAATTAAAAAAAAAACCCTATCTATTACACTTTCTATCTGGTTATACAATTTTTGCTAAAATATAAGAAAAATAACCTAACTATTACATTAACTAGCTAAATACAAAATATTATATTATCTAAAATAATAATAAAAAAATTCAAAATTAAATAAATTAAATACGTAAATTTGCAAAAGTATGTAAAAAATAAGAAATAAGCCAATAATAATAAAAACAATGCATAAAATCACATTGGAGCATATTGGAGCACATAAAGAGGAAACTAACAAGAAGTTGGGATACCTCTTTGGAGAATCGGTATCAAAGCTTAAAAAAACAAACACACAAGTTAAAGGGACAACTATTTAATGAAATAAAGAGCAAAATACGAAATACTAACACATTAGAAAAATGTAAATTATAGCAAGTTAGAGGGGGAAAAATAAAAGTAGAGTAAATTGGGGAGAATAAAACAATAAACTTCAACAAATATAGGGCAAATTGCAATTAATTCATAACATAATTGAAAGGAATGAAGCTTAGGCGGCCAATTTATAATAAACAGGGACTAAAATGCATAAATTGAAAGTGTGCAAATAGAACAACAAACCTACGCAAGACTTCAGGGACTGAAACAAACATAAAAGAACAATTATACACTAATAAAATAACTAAAAAACACTAACTGAATTCAATAAATAAGTTAAGTGTCTAGATTAATTTAGTTAACTGAACTAATTGACTAAAATAATTAACTAAACCAACTAAACCAACCTAATTAAACTAAATCAGAAAATTAACTAAATTAAGAAAACTAACTAAGTAGAATTAAAACACCAAAACCACACCCCTACCTAAAATTTCCGTTCGGTTTTTTTTCTCCCTCACCCAATTTTAATTTCCTCCAAAATCTATTAATTTCACTCTCTCTCTCTCTCTCTCTCTCTCTCTCTTTCTCTCTCTCTCTCTCCTTCTTCTTCTTCTCTGACCCTCTTAATTCCTGCTCTCTCTCCTTCTAGTCTCTTTCCTTCTTCTTCTCCCACTCACCGATTCTCTATTCTCTCTCGTTCTCTTTTTCTTGGTTCTCATCCCATTTTTCTCTGTTCAAAATTTTCTTCTTTCCCTTCTCTCCCTGATCTTTCTCTCTTCTTCTTCATTTCTGGTATCTTTCTCCCTTGCGTTCTCTTCTTCAGCTTATAACCTCTCTCTCTCTCTCTTATGTTCTCACTTCAATGTCCTGCCCCCTCTCTGTTCTCTACCTTTCACTCTCTCTCCTATTTCTTCTGTATTTCCTTTTTTCTACTCCTATCACTCGCCAGAATTGACCCTTCTCGGTCGGTCGTCTGTGATGCGTAGAGAGGGTATTGTGGGCTGCGATGGCTGGACTTGGTGTGGGGCAATGTATAGGAAGGGTTGGCAAATGTCTCTGGTTTCGATGATAACTGGTGGAGCTTTGGGATGGGGTTGGAACGATGGCGATAATATGGTAAAATTGGTGGTGATGTTAATGTTGGACTGATTGCTGTGCTTTTAAATTTGGGCTTTTGCGTATGTGTGGCAGATTGTGATTAATTGTATATGTGCTTGTGTAATCGAATTTGTGGGTGTGTGTGTGTGATTGAATGTTGCTGCGTGTGATTGATAGAATTAGCAAGTGGACATTGCTGATGGAATTGATTGATGGGGGATGAACTGGTGGTGCGATGGTTGATGGGTGGAAATTGGTGTTGTTGATGACCCTGCTGTTTGTACATTTGTTTTTGTTTGTTTTTGCAAGTTTGTGAGTAATTTGGGGATATGATGTTTGGGGAGCTGTGAGAGGTTGTACCGTGACGCCTTGACTGTGGAAGATAGCAGATGGAGGATTTGGGCAATTTGTTATTGTATTGTGGGATATTGATGAAGAAAATTGTAGTACAGGGAATGACATTGTGGTGGCATGGGAAGTTGTAGTGATTAGGCCGGAGATAGATTGGTAAGGATGGATTAAAGGCTATGGGTTGTAATTGTTGGGTGACTGGTGAGGATAGTGGTGATTTCAGATTGCAATTAGGACTGATTTTGGAGATAATACGCTGTGTGTCTGTTTTCTGTTTTTGGGGAAGAGTAGCTCCAGTAAATTTCATGGTGGCAGACGTTTGTAAGGTGGTTTGATGGTGATTTGGGAATAGCTATAGTGGAGTGATGGTGTTTGGGAAGGGAGAGAGGGATGTGGAGGATTAAAGGGGATAAAGAACAAACAATTCCAGGAACAGAACTCAGAATCAAGAACCAAACCCATAAATAAGAAGGAAAATCCAGCAACAAAATCCAGAAAAAATAAGAACAAAAGGACAATTCAATGGCTTAACTAAAATTCCAAACAAATAAGCCAATTAATCAAATTCATATATACAAAAAAAAATAATAAAAGAAAAATGAACAAAAACAAAGAGAAAAAATAAGTAAGAATTACCTTTTGAAACTTGAAGATAAGCTTATGATGAACAGTGATTCGTTCTTGATTTTGAAGATGAACAGTAACCAGGATAAAGGGAACGGCGTTTTGGTGTGTGTTTTTTCTTGGTATGAAGTGTGTGTGTTTGATCCTTAAAGCACAAAAACCAAAGTGTTTGTAGGGTTTCTTTTTTTTCTCCCTTCTCTTTTGTGCTGATTAAAGGGGTATTTATAGGCCACATGTCTTGTTGGCCAAGAATGCTATAAAATAACGAAAACGCCACCGATATTAAAAATGCTAATTTTATTTTTTTAAAATATTTTTTAACTCTAAAATTAAAATTAATACAAGGAATATGACAGCGATCTCTAAATTTTCAAAAAAAATTTACAGTAGATTTCAAAAAAAAAAATTAGAGGTCAAAACTGATAAAATGCGCTTGGGGTGTAAAATGACAATTTCGCTCTTGGACAACGAAATTACACAAAAAATAGATATTAGTCTCAAAAAATTATCAAAAATTAGAAGTAAGCTTAAAACATTAGAAAATGCCTTTTTGATTCAAAATTTGACAAAAAAATGAATTTATGCTGTAAAATGACGATTTTACCCTTAGACAACAAAAATTTACAGAAAAATAACTATTGATCTCGAAAAACTATCAAAAATTAAAAATAAGCTTAAAACACTAGAAAATGAATTTTTGACTCAAAATTGGGAAAAAATGAATTTAAACTGTAAAATGACGATTTTGCTCTTGGACAATGAAAATTCACAGAAAAAATAGTAATCGTCTCTGAAAAAATCAAAAAAAATTTAGAAACATGCTTAAGGAATTAGAAAAATGAATTTGGAACTTAAAATGAGCTAAAACGGTACTCGCAAGGCAAAATTACCATTTTGCCCTTATGCTGGTAAAAATATAAAGAAGACCAATTAAATCCAAAAAAATCATAAAAAATTAACAAATTCACATAAAGGTAAAAATATGAATTTAAAACCCCCAAAAGCTAATAAAAAATATTTACAGATAAAATTACTATTTTGCCCCCCAGATTATTAAAAAATTAAAAATTAAAATTTGTCCCAAAAAGTGCAAACATGCCCCCCAGTGTTTGAAAATAAATGGTGTGTCAAAATTTGGTGTCTACAGTTTGCACCTCTTTGTCAGGAATCTCGTAGAGATTTTAGACAAAAATGTAGACAATACCAAATTTTGACTCACCTAATTGTGAAGACAGACATTGCTATAAACAAGACATCTAATCATGCATAGTGCATAAATATGATGAGATGTAACTAATGACCAGAGAACACATATAAAAACATGTGACCGAGCTCTCTAGGAGCACTACGTATCCCAGTGAAGGGAAACGTAGTTCAGATGCAGGTGAACGGTGGATGTGAAACACAAATGCAACATTCGAACTGCTAAGCAACATTCGAACTGCTAAGCAAAGATAACATAGATTGGTAAAAGACTGCAAGACAAAATAAAGTGCTTAAACTAAAAGTCAAAAAAATGAGTTCAGATTGCTAAACAAAATAAATATCTATAAGCTAAATGCAATGTCTAGGTTTCCAGACTTAAAAATTGTAAATAAACACATGCCATTCAGGCTGCTGAATGGATGCATGACCTTGGGCTGCCAAGGTTGATGAATGCAAAGTTTGAGCTGCCAAACTTGAAAGAGTAAATAAATGATCCTGGGCTGCCAGGAATCATAAAATGCAATGTAAGGTCTGGGCTGCCAGACTTGGAAACGTAAATAGACAGATGCCGACCAGGCTGCTGGACGGATGCATGATCTTGGGCTATCAAGGTTGATGAATGCAAAATTGGGTTGTCAACTTGAAAAAGTAAATAAACAGATGCCGACCAGGCTGCTGGACGGATGCATGACCTTGGGTTGTCAAGGTTAATGAATGCAAAGTCTGGGTTATCAGACTTGGAAAAGTAAATAAATGATCTTGGGCTGCCAGGAATCATAAAATGCAATGCAAGGTCTGGGCTGCCACACTTGGAAACGTAAATAACAAATGCATGATCTTGGGCTGTTAGGAATCATAGGATGCAAAGTCTGGGTTGTCAGAATTAGAACAGTAAATGACAAATGCATGACCCTGGGCTGTCAGGAATCATGGAATGCAAAGTTGGGTTGTCAGACTTGGAAAAATAAATGACAAATGCATGACCCTAGGCTATCAGGAATCATAGAATGCAAAGTTTGGGCTGTCAGACTTGAAAAAGTAAATGACAAATACATGACCTTTGGTTGTCAGGGATCATGAATGCAAAGTTGGGCTGTCAGATTTGAAAATGTAAATAACAAATGCATGATCCTGGGCTGTCAGGAATCATGGAATGCAAAGTTTGGACTGTCAGATTTGAAAATGTAAATGAAAATGCAAGTCTACGTTGTTGGACAAAATAAACACAATAAAGATTTTAAGAGAGAGGAAAAACAAGTGTCGAGCCTAAAATTCAATTCAATTCAAAAATCAAATTTTTCTTCTCTTTTTCTTTTTCTTCTTTTTTTTTTTGAGAAAATATAAAAAGAAATGGATTAATACCATGGCTAATGTATGATGACACAAGAAGAAACTGAATGTTGAAATACGATGGCTGAAGATGCAATCGGACCAATATGATATTCAATGTTGCAAAACATAATTAATGAAAATTGAAAATCAAAACGGCACCCAATGCTGACGATTGAGCCTACCACAACTGAAAATGAAAAATTGGCACCTAATGCAAAAATTGAGCCTATTGAGAACCGAAAATAAAGACGGTATGCAATGCTGACGATTAAGCCTACCGCGAACTGAAAATGAAAATCGGTACCCAATGCAAAGATTGAGCCTACCGAGAACTGAAAATAAAGACGATACCCAATGCTGACGATTCAGCTTACCGTGATTGAAAAATGAAAATCGGTACCCAATGCAAAGATTGAGCCTACCGAGAACTGAAAATAAAGACGGTACCCAATGCTGACGATTGAGCCTACCGCAACTGAAAATAAAAATCGATACCCAATGCAAAGATTGAGCCTACCGAGAACTGAAAATAAAGATGGTACCTAATGCTGACGATTGAGCCTGCCGCAAACTGAAAATGAAAATCGGTACCCAATACAAAGATTGAGCCGACCGAGAACGGAAAATAAGGACGGTACCCAATGCTGACGATTAAGCCTACTGCAAACTGAAGATGAAAATCGGTACCCAATGCAAGGATTGAGCCTACCGAGAATTGAAAATAAAGACAAAAACGTGCAAACACAGTATGCAAACTACTAAACACATTAAAACACCGTGCAGTATATTGGACAAATGCAAGAGAATTACTAAATGAATGCAAATTTGAAAAAGTAAAACATGCTAATGGGGCATGGACTGAGAAATCAATGCATGGTATATAAAAATAAAAATTCAGAGTTTAAGCGGCCAAATTAAAATAAACAAAAATTAAAACCCAACAGACGAGTTGAGGCCCAATGGACGAGTTGGGACTTAAACAGAAAAGTAAACTCAACGGACGAGTTGGGGCCCAACGTACCAGCTGGGACTTAAGCAGAAAAGTAAACCCAATGGATAAGTTGGGGCCCAACGGACCAGCTGGGACTTAAGAAAAAAAGTAAACTCAATGGACGAGTTGGGGCCCAACGAACTAGCTGGGACATAAATAGAAAAGTAAACCCAACGGACGAGTTGGGACTTAAACAGAAAAGTAAACTCAACGGACGAGTTAGGGCCCAACGGACGAGCTGGGACTTAAACAGAAAAGTAATCCCAACGGACGAGTTGGGGCCCAACGGATGAGTTGGGACTTAAGCGGAAAAGTAATCCCAACGGACGAGTTGGGGCCTAACGGACGAGCTGGGACTTAAGCAGAAAAGTAAACCCATCGAACGAGTTGGGGCCCAACGGACGAGCTGGGACTTAAGCAGAAAAGTAAACCTAACGGACGAGTTGGGGCCCAACGGATGAGTTGGGACTTAAGCAGAAAAGTATTCCCAACGGACGAGTTGGAGCCTAACGGACGAGCTGGGACTTAAGCAGAAAAGTAAACCCATCGAACGAGTTGGGGCCCAACGGACGAGCTGGGACTTAAGCAGAAAAGTAAACCTATCGGACGAGTTGGGGCCCAACGGACAAGTTGGGACTTAAGCAAAAAAGTAAACCCAACGAACGAGTTAGGGCCCAACAGACGAGCTGGGACTTAACCAACAAAGAAAAATATGCGTAATGCTTGACAAAATCAAAACAACATGCAACATGCTAAACAAATAATAAATAAGTGTCGGTTTGAAAAAGTAACACAAGATAATGTAGCACAGGCTGCTAGATAAAATGCATGAATGCATGATCCTAAACGGATGAATAAAATGCACTAGACTAAGATGAACAAAATGAGATCCAAACTAATGAAAAAATTCATAAAGAAATTTGAGACACGGGAAAACTTAAAACAATTATCAAACATTGTATCTAAATCATCCCAAAAATCAAAATTTTCAAAAAATTTTGCCCCAGTGTATGGCATCAAACTAACCCAAAACCATTCTTTTTGAGGTTTGGTATCAAAATCCAATTAAATTCAACCCTTGCAAAAAAATTGCCCTAATATAAATCAATGTCAAAATCAATCTTAAAATCAAATTTTTTCTCAAAAAAATTTGCCCCAGTGTCAATTTTGAAATCAATCTTTGAAATGAATCATGCCCTTGATCAAATCAGCATTATCTTAAAAAATTGTCCTAATTTCCATTCTTGACAAAGGTCTCAATTGATGGCGATGTGGTTGCACCTTCTGCAAATTTTTCCAATTCAGTGAACTCTGATTCACGACTCAGACCAAATCTCCCAAAATAGTCTTGTAGTTCGTGCATGATTTTGGCTTCTGATAAATTTAGGACTGCCTTCACTTTTATTTTAAATTCAAACAAAGCAAATGTCAAAATTTTCAAAACATGAATTGGTTAGAAAATGCTTCACATGCAATAATGTAAAAAAAATTATGTACAGTAAACAACACAAAGCACACAAAGACTAAATGAAATACAATCAAATGAAGCCTTTTTTTTTAAATTGATTTTGAAATGGTAGCTTAAAAGATGCCTTTTGATTTTCAAATGTCGTTCCCATTTGAATTCTGACATTGCCACAAACTGATCAATGCAGACGAACAACCTCAATCAACTATTGTCATCGACTTCTCAATGACTTCCATGTTGGCTTACTGACTTTCTCTTCAACTGTCATCTTGACTCAATTATAGTGCCCTTTCGGATTATCATCTTCAGAGGAAATGAATGAATAGTAGTATTCAAACTTGAGAATCTTTCACTGCAAAGATCCCAAAATTCGTGTGTCAATCCGCTCAAATTATTTCTGCTTCAAAATTCTAAATTCAAATAGAAAACACACAAAATGAGTTAAATTCACACTAAAAGGAATAAATCAGAAGCATAATTTGGACATTTGTCAATTCCCTCACACTTGAATCATCACTTGTCCTCAAATTGTTTGAAGAATGTGAGATCAATTCATGATTCAAGCATTCAAATCACACATGCGCATTCTAAAGTTTACTTCTTCAAAACCAAGTAAATAACCATTATACAATTTATTGTCTTGCCTTTAATACACATAATATCAAGCAAAGGGGAATATCACAATTGAGCAATTTCATCTTAATTTCTTTGCCTTACTGAATTTCACAAGTAAACAAATCATATGATCAATCGAAAAACATCACATGCCTATGATCAATTTCATTGTTCGCATGAGGGAATTTTATTCTAGTGACCTACTCACTCAAAATATGAGTGTCTTTTGACGCAAAAACCGACATTGGTTATGATGGTTCCCGGTTACTCAACATCTCGATCTTAAACCAATAGCAAAAACTGTATTCGAGAAGTAAAACTCCCTTTTTACGCAAGAATCAACATTGGTTGGATGAAGATCCCTAGTTACTAAACAATTTACTCACTCGAATTTGCAATGCATTACTCATAATTCAAGTATCTTTTGACGCGAAAGTTGACATTTTTTATGAAGACTCCCGGTTACTAAGCACGAGAACCATTGGAGTATTATTTCTTCTTCTTTCTTTTCCTTCTTTTTTTTTTTAAATCCCTCATGTTAGATGTCATAAACACATATTACATGAATGCACTAATTGATTATAATCAGCGTTTAACATGTGAAATTAAGTAAAGAAGAGAAAATTTCATCAAACATGCAAAATTTAGACATAATTCCAACCACTTTACAAGATATACTTTCTATAAGAACAAAAGTCCAAACTGCATAATAATCATTTCTTAATACTTGAAGAAAGTATTTGCCAAATCACATAAAGTAACTTCAACTGGTAGGACAATTAGACAAACATCAAGATTGCAAGCCATAGTTCACACGCGTGTAACATCCCATATCTTAACCTCACAATAACATATACAACACATTCCAAAGGTGAATGAAAAATTATGGACATGAAACAATAAAACTCCCTTTGTGAATTGGTCGAAGTGGCATCCCCTACATGTTTGTTCTTTTATTGTGCTTGAATCGTCCAAACATTCATCCGAACTTGTTTGGTGAAGTTTGCTAAACATTTTCAAAACCTCCGAAGCGAAATTGCATCCTGATCTAACTCTTTGACCTATATCTTGATGCCAATGTTTATGACTTCTTATCCTTCTAGGTCAAGTCTGAATTCCCTTTGTACCATTCAGAATTCTTAATACGGAATTCATGTTCCTTTTCAGTCTCACTCTGATTCCTCATTGACAATTTTTCCTTATTTACAATCCGTAGATATATCGAAATGACAATCATCAGCTTCACATGAAGTGACATCCAAAAATCATAGGCATTTATTTTGACCACTTGAAGGAAAAAAAATAAAAAATATAGAAACAATTGAATAAATAAACAAATGAGAAAACTTTCATTTCATTGAACTCAAACTTGCTTTTCTTGAAAAGGGAGTATTTACAAACACCTACTGGCGCCAGCCTTTGGGAAAGCAGTAAACTCAGTCCAAGTTTAAAACAAAACATTTTACTTAAAAGTAAATAAGGACTCACGACTCATGAAATAAAAGAAAAACAGGATATGAGCCAGACACCAAAACCATTTAAGAAAGAAATCCATTCCAGGGCTCTATTTGGAAATGAATTTAGAAACAAAGGCAATTCTAAATTCACCGTCACTTAGCTGTCCAGTTGTTCAGTGCTCCTTCATTAGTAACCTTGAAATCAGTAGTATCTAATTTTAACTCCATTGTCAATTTCTCCTCTAGCTCTATCATCCCCACAGTGGGCTCATGGGGAGGCAAAGGATTGTTATCCACATTTGGAGTCTGTCCCCCTCCTTTCCTCAACATGATTGCTCCATCATCGATCATGTTTTGAATTTTGTGCTTTAATGCCGGACAATTAGATGTGGAATGTCCCTGGCCTCCTGAATGGTAAGCACAAAAACCTTGGGGATCGTAGTCATGGGGCAATCCATTAGAGTAGATGGTTTGAGGTATGGTGCCTATCTTACCTGCTGCCTTCAGTTGTTCATAAATTTGATCCAAAGGGCACCCAAGAGGAGTGAACGTCCTGGATCCTCTCTGTGGGAGGTTTGTTGAACCCATAACATTCTGAGAATAGTTGGGTAGAACATAAGTATTGGGACGACTAGGTTTTCGGCGAGGTTGAAATGTAGGACGCAGGTTATTTTGTGGTGCGGGCTGAAAATTCTAAAACGTGGGTCGAGCATTTGGAAGAAATGGCTACATATTCATCGGTTGGGCTTGGGTGTGAAAAAGTGGATGAGAGTACGGTGGAAAAGTAGGAAAAACGTGTGCTGGTGGAGAGTACTGGAGATAATTGGCATGATAATTCGTGTTGGGTTGGAATTTGGGTTTGGATCTACTGATTCTCCTTCCTTCTGTTCGGCTTTCTTTCCTGCCACTCTCTTCAAATTATTATTATTTTGTAAATTTTTCACTTGTAACTTCATGGTAGCCATATCTACTACTTTCCCTTTCTTCAATCCTCTCTCAATGGCTTCTGCATGTTCGATGACCTGAGCGAAGGCTTTTCCAATAAAACCCACGATAGCCTGATAATATGCTGGGTCCTAAGCATCAATGAAGAGTTTGACCATTTCGTTTTCATCAATTGGTGGACTTACTTTAGTTGCCACACTGCTCCACCTTTGACCGTAAGCTACATAGCTCTCTGAGGGTTTCTTCTTTAACTCTATCAAAGCAAATCTGTCAAGTACCAGGTCACAGTTAAATTCATATTGTTTGATGAAAGCCCGTGAAAGGTCATTCCAACCTCAAATTTTTGAGAAGTCCAATTTCAAATACCACTCTAATGCATCTTTCTCCAAACTTTCTCCAAAAAGTCTCATGGGCAACATGTCATCTCCCGTTGGTTTTTCAAGTTTGTTACAGAACATTTTGAGGTGCACCACAGGGTCCCCACTGCCATTATACTTAGAAAACTCTGGCACTTTGAATTTTGGTGGCGGTTGAGTATCTGGGAACATGCAGAAATCCTCGTAATTCAATCCACCGTATCTCTCAAACCCCTGACTCTCTTTGATGAAATCATCAAATCTGTCCAGTCTCTTCAATAATGTCTTATCAGTCATAAAAGGATTCTCTTCCCTAACAAAAGGTGCCATCTCTACTCCCCCCTGATACCCAGTATCAAGCACAAACTGACTTGGGTTAAGAGCCGGTGGGAGCTGAGTGTTTTGGGTGAATTGAGTTGCTTGCTGGGGGTAGTAAGGTTGGTTCGGAGCATTTTGAGTGTTTCTAGGGCTATATGGAATATGAACAAACACTTAAGGGTTTTGAGTAGATGGGGGTAGAATCTGCGTGTCTTGGGCATTCAGAGATGAGACTTGTATTTGGACAGCTGGGTCATTGTCGTTCGTACCAAGGATACTTCCACCTGCATTAGGTTGCGTGTGCGGAGTTTCCCGGGCGGGTGGTACATTCGAGGTGGAACCATTGTTGTTCATATTACTTATGAAGTGGGCAATGATTTGGCTATGTGACGATACCTCGTGAGTCATGTCATTCATCTTGGTTAACATTTCATTCATTTGCGCCCTTAGCGCAGTCAGTTCAGACGCCTGATTCCCTGCTGGCACTTCTTATACGAATCCTGTGGCCATGATTCCTATCATTCAAACTTCACCAACGGATATCATCATTTTGTACAAATTGGAGGTTTCAAAGTGTTCAAGGCATGGCAACGAAGCATGGAAGATGGCTTACTTAGCATCCACTGAAGGGGCCAAAGGCTGGTGGTCACGTTTTAGGTCTAAAGCGCGAGGAGGGATTTTCAAAGGACAAGACCAAATGCCAGTCGCAGACATTCTGTTGGAGGCCGCACCCCAGGCCATCTCGCGGCCTTCCCCATGGCTTGGATCAGAAAGCATGCCAAGGCTAGAATTGCTTCTGACCAAGGCTGCGCCTAAGGCCGCCCCGCGGCCTTGCCCGCGGCCTTCGTCCGCAGCTATGAAATTTTAATGTTTTAATTAGTTTCAGTTTAATTTTTAAATTTTGTTTAATTTAAACTTTCCATATTTAGTTTTAGGGTTTGTATGCCTATATAAGGCTAATTATTGTCGTTTTATTATATTATTACAATGTTGAATTATGATTTGAAATCAATGAATTGATTTTTTCCTTTTGAGAGATTTCGTTAGTTCTTGGGATGAGAACTATCGCGTGACTTTTCAAGAGTGATTCTTGTTAAGTTTTCTATACCTTAAGTTTTAATCAACAAGTGTGATTAGGGTTTAGGTTTTCCTCTTGTTAGATTCAAACGGTTTCATTCCACAGGGTTGGATTGGGGTCGAGTGATTCAATGAGAGTTTGTATTATTAGATAATTTTGTCCAATTATGCAGGAGGGATTGGATTGGATTATTGCCTGATCTTCAAGACGGTCCTTTGGGAATGTTCCTGTGCGAATATTCGAGGGTTTTAGGAGTGCTGCCTTTTTAGGGTCCCCGATTTCTCTGTCAACTTCGGAAGAATCCGAATGGTTACTCATGTTTATATGCAATAGCTTGGTGCGAGACCACGTATAAATGGGGCTTCGGTGGAAGGAAGCTATGATTTAAGATACCTAAAAGATGGGAATCAAAAGAACATGATTCAGGCGTTTACCATGCGTAACACTGTCAAATATTTATTCTGAGAAAGGAAAAGAAAAAGATTGGAGTTAGTAAATGTTTAAACAATTCGGATGCATGTCCTAGGGAGTGCCCTTATTGTGCCAAGGGTAAGTCTAGCATGAAGTGCAATCCTTTAGGGTGAGACCCCCCTTTTCTAGTGAAAAACATGCCAAATTCATCGAGAAGCAAACGCTTCTATTTTGCTCGTACTACCTTACCTAGGGTCTCACCCACCAGGATAGTACTGAAATATAAACGTGCATGTCTTTTTAGGGTTAAGTACCCGTGACAAAAGGGAGGCTTTTCTATCATGGGATTCCCGAAATGGCATTCCCTCTAGGGTATATGCATGATGCCAGTTTATTAAAGTAAATTAAAATATGCGAAAAATGCAAAACTTGAAAAAATGATGTAGAATTTCTTTGAGAAAGATGGACCATGAATTGTACAAAAGAGATTATTGACTCCAAATTTATTTTTTTGTAAAAAAATTGAGCTTTTATGAGGTTATAGGATACAACATTGAAAGCAAACAAAAGTTATGACTTTATCTAGAAATATACAAGTCAAAACACCAGTTTATTAAAGTCCAATGAAATATGTGCTGAAATCACTTTGTGTGTAATGTGGGATGGGAGGGTGGGGGATACGGCAAAAATGACACATTAATTTCTTTGAAAAAAGGAGAAATACAAACTGTACAAAAATTTGACCACTTAAGTACATTTATTGACTCTAAAAAAATTTGGTTCGGATAAAACTGACAAGTACAACAAGAACGAGTAATCATTAAAAAGGATTTAAAAACTAAAATTTTTATTCAAGAATATACAAGACAAAGAATTAAATTTTTAGGATTTTTAGGAAACTCACAATGATTGATCCCTTGGGTATTTATAACAAAATGCACTTTGTAAAAAAATTTATGAAATTTTGTTTTTATCTTTCTCAAAGAAATTAATTATGAAAACAAAATTTAAATGTGCCAAAAGAGGGTTGGCTTCCTATGAGAGTACCATGCCAGGGCTTTTTATTCTGTGGTTGTGAATGCAATCAAAGAATAAGAAAGAATGTGTTAGTTCATTCAACAAATATCACATAACACATTGGCAAAAACAAAAAATACATAGATAAAAGTAAATGTCATAACAAGGAAAATAAAGGAGGCTGGTTCCCTCCTCTCGTGCCTAGTGTGCCTAATAGGGTAAGGCTGACTCTACCCTAAGTAATTCTACATGGATGCATGAGGTTGGGCTCACTAATGCATCTAGACTCAATTAGGCTGTCGGTTCCCAAGCCTTCAGACCGAAGGGTAAGGGTCATCAATCCCAAAGCCCTTGGTCGGTGGCTCGAGTGATCCCCTGGACACTGCTATGTGCACGTCGAGCCACGGCCACATGTCCAAGCGAATCAATTCTTAAAGCCCAAATCTCTAGACTTGTGGACTCAAGCCAAGAGTTTGGGTGATCTCTTAGACAATGTTCCGTGCACGTCGTGCCACGGTCACATGCCCAAGTGGATCAAGCTTGCGATACGGCTTACGGCTCCCGAACCTTTAGACTTAGAGACCCAAAAGTAACAAATCCGTCAATTCCAAGGGCCCCGATCGGTGGTTCAAATGATCCCCTAGACACCGCTACATGCACGAATGCAATGGCCGCATGTCCAGGCAGATCGGTCCTAGTCCTAAAGGGATGGGTGGGTGGCAACCACCAAAAAGAGAAAAAGGGTAAAAAATATCGAATGCACATATGAAGTGCTCCTTATGAGAAGAGGGAATGATAAAGCATGGGCTCTAAGGGTTACTGACCCCCTCCCTAAATGCAAGCGCGGTCAAATAAAGCAAAAGTAAATAAATCATACATACATCACATAAGTAGCCAAGAGACGAGAAGTGTGTGAGATGCAAAAGAAAAACCTAAAAAACCTAAAAAAGAAAAATGCAATCCTAATATCCAAACGCGATGGAATAGAAGGGTTAAAGAAGGAAAATATGATTAAGCCTTGTGCTCGGACTCACTAGTGATCCCTAGTGGAGTCGCCAAAATCCTGTCGCGTCCTAAAAAAATTGTAAAAGTAAAGGGTAGTGGGGTCATCGACTGTCGCGTCCCGAAAAGACGGTTTGGTCTCGATGACCCTTTCGAAAATAAAGTTTTTTGAAAAAACGTGCGTGTGTGAGAAAAATCAAAATTTTAGTAAAAAATTGTATTTTAAGGAAAAAAAATGCTATTTTAAAAGAAAACAAGGCCGGGACTAAAAGTAAGATAGATTTGGCCGAATAAATTTGAAAAAGGATTTTATTTTGAAAAATGGAGTCGCCACTTGGTACTGAGTTAGGGTGTACCAAGTCAGCCGAAAAATCGTTTAACAAAATAAAAATTTAAGAAAAATATTTTAAAACCCTTTTTCGACTCCAGTCTACGAAAAACGAGAGAAAAAGGTCCGGGAGTCACATTTGAAGAAAGGGAAGGCAAAGGTTTGCGCCTAAGGCACCCTTTCAACCTAGCCGAGGCTAGTTGCGAGGTTTAATCAAATTTTTCCAAATTAACCCTAGATTCTAGATTCTATCATGTTCGGATGTGTCTAAATGAATGCAAATCCTAAGTCTAAATGTGAATATCGAGAGGGCCAAAATGTCTCGTCAAGGATTAGTCGAGATTATCGCATTAATTGCGAAACCTGAGTCGAAGCCTCGAGGGAGTCACGAGTGTCTATGCAAAATGTGATGCAAAAAGAAGAAGAAAATAGTAATATATAGTAAGTTAAGAAAGAAAATGGGTATGCAACATGACGGGTGCGGGGAACTAATAACTCGTGACTGAATGTTTCTACTCACGGAGGGGGGAACGGCCTGTGCTCCACTGCTTCCCACGTGAGTAGATGACTATTTCTAGTCGAATCACACAAATATTCTAATTTCTAAGTGAGATGCAACTTAAATGTCATGCATGTTTAAAAATGTGTCAAAATAACAATAACAATAACAATAATAATAATAATAGTAATAATAAAATCATGCCAAAGTGGAAAGAAAACTGAAAGTGTGTGAAATGTGAAATGCACACGAATGCACCTAACACTAAAATGTCCTAAGGGTCTAGCGTGAGACTAGCCCGTTCTAAAAAGTCCCACTAGCGTTGGACTAGCGAGAAAGAAAGAAGCCACAACTAGCGTTGGACTAGTGTGGTGACGGAATACCATGAATCATGAATCAAACATTAAAGCATGAATTAAAAGCAAATTAAACATATACAAACAGATAAGATCACATAGGAGCACAAACACACAAACATAATATCTAGATGCAAAATCCTAATGAAAGTAGTAAATCAAATAAGCATGCAAGCACGCAGAAGCCAATAAATCCTAACTATTACACCGAGGGGCTTGTTTTACAATTTAAGGGGGGAAAATTTAAAAAAAAAACCCTGTCTATTACACTTTCTATCTAGTTACACAATTTTTGCTAAAATATGAGAAAAATAACCTAACCATTACATTGACTAGCTAAATACAAATATTATATTTTCTAAAATAATAATAAAAAAATTCAAAATTAAATAAATTAAATATGTAAATACGCAAAAGTATGTAAAAAATAAGAAATAAGCAAATAATAATAAAAACAATGCATAAAATCACATTGGAGCATATTAGAGCACATAAAGAAGAAACTAACAAGAAGTTGGGATACCTCTTTGGAGAACCGATACCAAAGCTTAAAAAAATGAACACACAAGTTAAAGGGACAACTATTTAATGAAATAAAGAGCAAAATACGAAATACTAAAACATTAGAAAAATGTAAATTATAGCAAGTTAGAGGGGGAAAAATAAAAGTAGAGTAAATTGGGGAGAACAAAACAATAAACTTCAACAAATATGGGGCGAATTGCAATTAATTCAGAACATAATTGAAAGGAATGAAGCTTAGGGGGCCAATTTATAATAAACAGGGACTAAAATGCATAAATTGAAAGTGTGCAAATAGAACAACAAACCTACCCAGTAGTTGACCATACCCCTAAGCAGGTCAACCAATTGCCTCTCCCGACCAATATGCCAGCTGCTTCTATCTCACCTTTTGCCAATCCTATTGAAGGACCGTCTGCCCATTTTAACCCTGATCTTTTACACATGCGTCCAAATTATGTCCAAACAAACCTACCCAATTGCCCAGTTCCTCAATCTCATCCACATATCAACCCAAGCATTCCACCCAATTTTCAAGTACCTCATCATCAAGTTACAGAACCTTTTGTTTGGGATGTGGCCTCTCAAGGAAAACCAGCCATGGATGAAAATGCCACCACTGCAGATAAAGATTTACTGAAAAGATTGGATCAATTTGAGGATTTCATGAAGAAAAGTCAAGGGCTACACAAGCATGGCCGGTTAGGTTATGATGATCTTTGTCTTTTTCCGGACGTTCAGTTGCCATTGGGCTTCAAGGCACCTAAATTCACTAAGTATGATGGAACTGGAAATCCCAAGACGCATCTCAAGATGTTTGCCAACAAACTTGGCAAACTGGTAGACGATGAGAATTTACCAATGCGTCTGTTCCCTGAGAGTCTAGAGGGCGATGCATTAGACTGGTATTCGAATTTGAAGCCTCAGGAGATAATGAGTTGGTTGGATCTATCAACGGCTTTTGTTAAGCAGTATGAATTCAACTGTGAATTGGCTCCAACACGAACCATGCTAGAAAGTACTAAGTGTGACAGCCCCACCTTACCCAGAGGCGCACCAAAGGGTTTAGCGGACTATCTGCCTGGCTCTCGCCAGGACTCAAACAAGCACTCCCTCAGAACATCCAAGCATACTTAACTCAAATAAAATACATTCATTTAATTCATTCAAAAGTACAAGTATCACAAGAAGTTTACATTCCAAAATATACATAGCATTTACAATAAAAGCCTACACAATTAGGCTATCAAAATACATGAAACAAAACATTTACTATATCCAAAAGCAGCTTTTCCAGCTTTAGTATTTTGGAAAACCTGGTTAAAGAAAACAAATGAACGGGATGAGATATAATAGCCCAATGAGTGCCCAAGTCATGCAACCATACCAGGAATTCATTATTTAATAGAATAAAGTAATGGACAAGATTAAATAAGCAGGGTATGAGCAATTTAATTAACAAGTAGTTAATGGAAGAAACAAGGCTCAACTACGGGACCAAGCTCAACCGCAGCAGAAGCAAATACTAATCATGTAACCATGACGTTAGGACCGAGACAATAGCTCAGGTCTTTGCCAAAGGTCATGCTAGTATTCAAAAGCAAGCCCTAACCACCGTTCACCTTATAACCTCCATACGGGCTACCACATCCAGGGAGTAATCTCGACCTTGGAGGGCCAACACGCAAGAAAGTTCAATCCAGAGTTGGCCTCTTTGAGGATTCACAACTCAAGGGGAAAGAACAACACGCCCTAAAACACCCAGCACCTTGTATCCTCCCACGTGCAGCCGAGTTGACTCTCTGTGAAGTAACGGTGAAGTTATTCACGGAAGTCTCACGCGCAAGTAACACATTGGATAATGAAAGCATGTAAAACATTGCGAAATAGATGCGATAAAGTACACATCTTTCCTCAAGTAACACATTTCATTACATAATCATGTCAAGTATAACATATCATTTCATGCATCGAAATACTAACATCAAGTATTACATGGCCTTTCATGCATCATGCATACATAAGAACACTCACCTTAAGTGCTTAAGAAAATATTTCGTAATACGGTCGGGTTTCACTTCCGGAGCCTGAAATTCAAAAGAAAATAGTCGTATAAAAACCGGATAAAAATCTAAGTAATTCTATAAGAAAATTTGAGAAATACCTCAAGTCTTTCTAGGGTTTAATTTTTAGGGTTCTGGAGTTTAGGGTTTTACCCTAGGGTTTAGGGTTTTCGAAGTTAGGGTTTTTCTAACTTTTAGGGTTTTGATCGGAAAGGTTCAATTCACTAATAGCTAATCTACGAAAATTTCTGCACGTTCTAATCACTAAATTACAGCTTATAAAGCTTTAAATCATAGCCTAATTACTTTATTTCTTGGGTTTTACCTAAAATTTTGGCAGCATCTCCCCTTAAAATCAGACTACCCAAAATTTTTACCTGCAAGAAACCAACCAACCAATCCAATTTCCAACAAGTTCTATAGCTTCCATATTTAAATCAAACTTAATTTCACTCAAAATTCCACTCAAATCCAAGATTTCAAGCCCAAGTTTCTTCAACCATTCATCACATAATACATGAAATTTCAAGGTTTAAACATCATCTACTAGTCCATCTAACCAAGAAAACACTTCAACTAGCAAGTAAAATTTCATTTCAAGCTTAAATCTTCAAGTACTAATAACAAGTACCTAGTATAAAACTTGAACAAAAGGCTAATTAAAACATTGAAATTAATGGCAAAAGTTCATAGTAGGTACCTCAAACAAGCTTAGATCTTTGCTTAGGAAGAAGAGGAGCTCACTTTCTATGGTGGAGATTGTCTAAAATTGGAGAGAAAGTTTCAAGAAAATGAAAACAAAAGAGAGGAAAAGAGAGCATAAGAGGGGGCCGGCCAAGGAGGGGGGGAAATGGAAGAGAAATAAGGTCAAGAAAGTAGAAAAGAAATAAAAGAAATAATGGAAGAAAGTGCAACCAATCAAAGTTAGACAAGAGTCATCCTAGGTTTTAGATATTTTGACATAATAGTCACTAGTTGGTTAAATATGATTGGTGCAAATTTTAATCACTTATCACTTAATAATTAACAAGCTTTATGACATAAATTTTTAAAGCAAAAGAGAGGAAAGAAGGAGTAGGGAGGGCCGGCCAAATAAGAGAAAAAAGAGAAAGAATTAGGCCAAGAAAATGGAAGAGAAATAGAGAAAATAAGTGGGAAAAAGAATGACCAATTATAGCAAGACAAGAGTCATGTTAGGTTTTATCTTTTAATGAAATAGTGACCAACTTGGTTAATTTTGATTGGTGATGATTTTAATCATCTATCTTCTAGTAATTAACAAACTTTATGGCACAAAAATTAAAGCAAAAAGAGAGAAAAATAGGGAGAATAATTTCGGCCAAGAGGAGAGAAAAGAAGAAGAAAATTCGGCCAAGAAGAAAGAAAAGAAAGCAAAAGAATAAGTGAAATTTTTGGATAAAATTGAGCTAAAGTTCAATTGGTCAAAAGACTAGAAAATGGTAGGATGAAGTAGTCAAACTTAAACACTATTATAAACTAATGATCCAATGAAATTAATCCAAATTGAGTACTTAGGTGTCCCACTTAATCATGAAAGAATCTCATTTACTTAACCTAATTTACTTAAGAAATCTTCCAACTAATAAATCAAAGATTAACACTAAACCCTAAATAAAAGAAATCTCCTTATAAAATGTATTTCGATTTTCCTTTTCTTTTCTTCTCTCTCTTTCTTTCTTTTTTTTCTACTAATGGACATAACATGAATTAAATGGGTTTTGATGTGAATTTCTAGAGTGTTACACTAAGAGGAAGCCTTCAGAGGATCACAAGACATACGCCAAAATTTGGAGAAAGTTGGCTGCCAAGGTGGAATCTCCCATGAATGAAGAGGAGATTGTCCGAACTTTCATTAAGGCCCATGACCCGCTATATTTTGAGGAAATCTTTCGCATGTCGGGGAGTTCATTTTCTGCCATTATCACCAAGTTAGAAGAGTATGATGAATTCATCAAGGCAGGTAATATTGTTAATATGACAGCATTGAAGTTGCAGTTAGAAGCTTTGCAAAATCAGAATCCGGGCAGTAATGGGAAGAAACCTCCGTTCAAGAAGAAGGAAGGAGAGACTGCTTTTGTATGGGATCAAGACCCATCCTTTAGACCCAGAATTCAAAACTATCCTCCATACACAACCCACTACCAACAACCTCTCCATCCTCAACCGGTTTATCACACTAACACCCAACCTCGTCATCATCAACCCAACTATCCAAATTATTTTGTCCCATTACCAGCTCCCCGACCAACTTTCCAAAATTACCCTCGTCCTCCATATAACCCAAGACCACCACAACAAAACAACATCCACATCACACCAAACCCATTTCAAGCCAACCGAGCCCAAATCCAAAGGCCACCCCGAACTTACACCAATCTGGGCCATCCCATTGACCAATTATGTGAACAACTGAAAGCTGCTGGCAAAATTGGAGTGATTCTAGCAAAGGTTTACAATAAGGGTTTGCCTGCCGAATACAATCCCCACGCTATTTGTGCGTACCATTAAGGGAGTCCAAGACATTCAACAGCCAATTGTTGGACTTTAAAGAATCAAATTCAGGACATGATTGAGTCTGGAGAGATCGTTCTCAGAAGACCGGGGGAGCAGGAACCCAGTGTGAGCAAAAACCCTCATCCAGAGCATGGAAACACTATAGGAGCCATCACTGCTGATGAGGAATTCGATGATCCTACTTCGTATATTGTGGATGAGTACGAGCTCGAGGGCATAATGGAAGCTGATTTGGTCAGGATGAAGGAAGAGTCTTCTGCTAAAGTGTCAGTAGTAAAGAACAAGGATGACATCTTCAAGAATGAGTTGAAGCAGTCAGTGCTCGAGAAAGATGAACCTTTTGTGTTAGAAAGATGTCTTGATCCATTCATTTTGGACCTGCCTCCTTTTGAGTTA
This sequence comes from Mitragyna speciosa, assembly GCA_024721245.1. Classification (NCBI taxonomy): domain Eukaryota; kingdom Viridiplantae; phylum Streptophyta; class Magnoliopsida; order Gentianales; family Rubiaceae; genus Mitragyna; species Mitragyna speciosa. Next base: position 18,697,763 of record CM045552.1, on the reverse strand, counting down.
GATATACCTGAACCCATTGTGCTCGAGTTCCCAGAGCAGATGCCTATGAATAGTTTACAGGAAGTACAGTGGAATTATGAGGAACTTGCATTGTTGATTTGGGATAAGAAGTTGTTGAAAGAAGAAATGGATGCTGTCACAAGGTCTGGGAGAATTTTAGGAGAATCCGAAACAAATGCTCAATTCAAAACTCAAGGGAATTCTTCAATGCCTAAGCAACCCGTTTCTGAAAAGGACGCTCTGGATTTTCTGAGATTGATTAAGAGAAGTGAATACAGAATAATGGAATAGCTAGACAAAGCACCTTCCCATATCTCTTTCCTAAACTTGCTCCTGACTTCCGATCTACACAGAGAAGCTTTGCTCAAAGTGCTTAATGAGACCCACGTTTCTAAAAATATTCTTGTTGACAAATTTTCCAATGTTGTAGGCAGCATTTTGACCTCAGCTCGTATTAGTTTCTCTGACGATGATTTGATTGCAGAAGGGATTGCACATAGCAAAGCGTTGTACATATCAGTGCGTTGTAACGGAAAGCTGCTACCAAGGGTTTTGGTGGATAATGGATCAGCTTTAGATATTTGTCCGTGGGCTACTATTGTCAAACTTGGGCTATTTGATGTTAAATTTCGTACATCGGCTATTGTGGTAAGAGGTTTTGATGGAATTAGGAGGGAGCCGATGGGTGAAATCGATTTGGTTTTAGAAGTCGGTCCAGCTCAATTTCAAGTTTCTTATCAAGTCATGGATTTCTCTGGTGCTTACAATATTCTATTGGGAAGACCATGGATACATACTTCTAATTTGGTGCCTTCTTCGCTGCATCAAATGCTCAGATTCATTGTAAATGATCAATTAATCACCGTGTTCGTCGAAGATGACTGTGCAATGATGGCTAACGCCAATTCAAAAGGGAGAGATAGTGAAAAACCTTCAGTTTTCGCTCATCGTGTCGAAGATGTTGTCTCTACGGGGTGGATCATGAAGAACGAATCATTCATCAGAATAGATGTATCTGAGACCAGTGTCATGATGGCTAAAGAAATGATTCGAGGAGGTTACGAGATAGGAAAAGGTCTCGGGAGAAATCTGCAAGGACGTCTGAAACCAATAGAGCTCCCAATGCAAAAGGACACCTTCGGATTAGGATTTCATCCAACTGCGAAAAATAGGAGGGAGATGAAGATCTGAAAGCTTGCTAAAAAGGAAGGAAAGCGATCTGGGATGCATATTCCGCCATTGTGCTACACTTTTCCGCACTCATCTAGGGTGGTAATATCTGATCTTGATGAAGAGAATTCTGCAAACGGGATCGAATTGGGTGTATCTCAGTTGTTTGTTGGAGCTATTTGTGATGTCACTCCATCAGAATCTTCTGAATTTCCAACAATTCCTGAGAGTGCCCTTCAAAATTAGACAACTGATTATCTCCCAATTCAAAGGGAGTTTCGGTAAATTTAGGAGATTGTCTTTTGTTCAAACTCATGCTTAGATAGGGCTTTACTTAGGATATTTTGTTTAGTGGTTGCTTTTGTTTCTTGGCTCTAGTCCCTTTTGCATATGTTAACGTCTTGTAAGTCAAAATATGTTTCATTCTTGGTATAGAGTTTCAAGATGAATGTGTTCTTGAGTAAGGTCCCTATCTCTAAAGATGATGTCTTTTGTTGATTTACCATTTATTTCTAAATTTGAAGCAATGAAGAATTTTCCTTATTAGTTTTCAATAATTTCTTTTATTTATTTGTTTTTGTGTGTGTTTGTGTTATCTTTTTCAGATGGCCATCAATAAAATCATTTGACGTTTTGGATGTCACAATTCTAGAAGTTGATGATTGCAATCTCGATATCTCTCGTGAGTTGGAAATCATGAAATTTGAAATTCAAAATGAGATTGATACTGAGGGAGAATATGAATCTTTGTCAAAAACTCTTGAACAATATGAAGAGAAACCCAAACCGAACCTAGAAGAGACAGAATCCATTAATATTGGCACTAAAACAGAGCCTAAGGAAATCAAAGTCAGCATTCATTTGAATAAGAAGCAAAAACAAGAGATGATTGAATTTTTGACTTTGTTTCAAGATGTTTTCGCATGGTCATATGATGATGTAGCTGGAATTTCTACGGACATAGTAGTTCATAAATTGCCAATTGATCCAAATATTTCACCCGTGAAGCAGAAATCTTGCAAGTTCAAACCAGATATGAGCCTTAAAATCAAGAGGCAAATTGTAAAGCAACTCAATGCTGGGATCATTATGGTGTCTCATTATCCCATTTGGCTTTCAAATCCCGTTCCTGTCCCAAAGAAAAATGGGGAGGTGTGAGTTTGTGTGGATTATAGAGATCTTAACAAAGCAAGTCCAAAAGATGATTTTCCTCTGCCGAACATTCATATACTTTTGGACAATACCGCAGGGCACGAGGTCGTGTTATTTGGAGATTGTTTTTTAGGATATCACCAAATTTTGATGGCAGAAGAAGATAGAGAGAAGACTACTTTTGTCACCCCTTGGGGAATATTTTGCTATAGAGTGATGCCTTTTGGATTGAAAAATGCTGGAGCCACTTATCAAAGGACAATGACAACCTTGTTTCATGATATGATCCACAAAGAAATGGAGGTTTACGTGGATGACATCATAATCAAATCTAAAAGGGTTGAGGATCACTTGGTGGACTTGAAAAAATTGTTTGAGAGATTGAGAAAATACAATTTGAAGTTGAATCCTGCTAAGTGTGCTTTTGAGGCCCCAGCCGGCAAATTATTGGGGTTCATTGTTAGCAAGAAAGAGATCGAGATAGATCCTGCCAAAATTAAAGCGATTCGCGAATTCCAAAGACTCAAAAAGATGTAAAAAGTTTTTTGGGGAGAATCAATTTCATTGGCAGGTTCATTGCCCAACTGACTTCTACTTGTGAACCTTTGTTTAAGTTGTTGAAGAAAGATGCACCCACGAAATGGAATGAGATTGTCAAAAGGCTTTTGATAAGATTAAAGACTACCTGTTGAATCCTCCAATTTTAGTGCCGTCCCAACCTGGAAGACCTCTGATTATGTATTTATCTGTGCTTGACAAAGCTGTAGGAGGTGTTTTGGGGCAACATGATGAATCAGGGAAAAGAGAGCAGGCCATCTATTATCTCAGTAAGAAATTTACTGCGTATGAGGCTCATTATTCTTTTCTAGAGAGAAGCTGTTGTGCATTGGCTTGGGCTGTTCAGAAATTAAGGCATTATTTGCTTAGTCACACCACCTACCTCATTTCTTGTTCTATCCCTTGAAGTATTTGTTAGAAAAACCAATGCCTACTGGATGGATAGCTAAATGGCAAATGATTCTTTCTGAATTTGACATTATTTTCACAACGCAGAAGGCGATTAAAGGGCAGGCTATTGCGAATCACTTGGCAAAAAATCCAAGAGAGAATGATTACCAACCACTCAATACTTATTTTTCGGATGAAAAAATCTTGTTTGTTGGTGCAATTGAAGATATGAGTGAGCAGTACTTGGGGTGGAGGCTATTCTTTGATGGGGCTTCAAATACTTTCGGGGCCAGAATAGGTGCAGTTCTAGTTTCACATGAAGGGAAGCATTATCCTGCAACTGCCAAGCTGTGTTTTCCTTGTACTAATAATATGGCCAAGTACGAAGCCTGTATTCTTGGATTGAAGATGACGTTAGAGATAGTGGTTAGAGACTTGGTGGCATTTAGTGATTCTGATTTGCTTGTGCATTAGATGCTCAAGCAATGGGTGACTCGAGATTCTAAAATCATTCCCTATCATTACAGTCTACTCAATCTGGCTTCCAAGTTCAGAAGTTTGGAATTTCGGCACATTCCACGAACATGTAATATGTTTGCAGATGCCTTGGCTACTTTGTCCTCAATGATTAAACATCCCGATGAATTGGTAATTGAACCTATCCAAATTCGGCTTCAAGAGGAGCCAACTCACTGTTGGGTCGTAGAAGAAGTTTCAGACGGTCGGCCTTGGTACCATGATATCAAAGAATTCATTAAAACTGGATCTTACCCTCCTGGTGCTAATACAATTTCAAAAGGTTTTCTGCGTAGAATGTCTTCAAAATTCTTTTTGAGTGGAGAAATATTGTACAAGAGAACGTCTGACTTGGATCTGTTAAGATGTATTGATAAAGAACAGGCCCACCAAATGATGAAAGAAGTTCACAGTGGTGTGTGTGGACCACACATGAATGGGCATTTGTTGGCTAAGAAGATCATGAGAATTGGATATTTTTGGCTTGCTATGGAGCACGACTGTGTAGATTTTGTTCGAAGGTGTATTAAATGCCAAATGCATGGTGATGTGATATATGCTCCTCCTACAAAACTACATAGTATGACTACTCCTTGGCCATGTTCGATGTGGGAAATGAATGTAATTGGAACCATTGATCCTCCTGCTTCGAATGGACATCGATTCATTTTAGTGGCAATAGAGTAGTTCACCAAATGGGTTGAGGTTGCATCTTACAGGCATGTGACTAAGAAGGTCGTGGCAGATTTTCTGAAAAACCATATCATCTGTCGTTTTGGAGTGCCAGAGACGTTAATCACTGATAATGCCAAAAATCTCAACAACGACATGGTGGATGGGTTGTGTGAACAATTTAAAATCAATCACAGAAATTCTGCTATTTATACACCCCAAATGAACGGAGCCGTGGAAGTTGCTAATAAGAATTTGAAGAAGATCATTCAAAAAATGACTGACACACATCGGGATTGGCATGAGAAATTACCTTATGCATTGATGGGGTATAGAACTGCCATAAAGACTTCTACTGGGGCAACTCCTTACTCTCTTATGTATGGAATGGAGGCGGTAATACCTGCTAAAGTTGAGATCTCGTCCTTGCATATGTTGATGGACACTCATTTGGAAGAAGCTGAATGGGTTAGAGAACGTCATGAGCAGTTATCATTGATTGACGAAAAGCAATTGAATGCCGTTTGTCACGGACAGTGCTACCAAAAATGAATTGCTCGTGCTTATCAGAAGAAAGTCAAACCTTGCCAATTCGAGATTGGAGACAAGGTTTTGAAGCGAATTCTTCCTATTCAAGAAGAGGCAAAAGGGAAATTCGCTCCAAATTAGCAAGGTCCGTTCATTATCAAGAAGGTATTATCAGGTGGAGGTCTTGTGCTAGCAGAAATGGATGGTCAAGAATTTTCCCAAATTATCAATTCAGACTTGGTAAAAAAGTTTTACATTTGATTAGTAAATTTCCTTTCAAAATTATTGCGAAAAAATAGACGGATCAAATGCGGGCCTTCTTTCTTCTCCCTTACATTCTTCTCCTCTAGTTTTCCCCTTTGAGCTTTCAGAATCCATGAATTTCGTTTCATAACCCACTTGATGGTTACACCCCACACCGGGGCAAGATTTTTGTTTTATTGGTCGTTCGTTAAAAAAAAAAGTGAAAATGATACAAAAAGCAAAAAAAAAAAAAAAAAGAGAGAGAAAACCCCACGAGAAAGTGATAAACTGAGGCAAATTTTTTAAAAGAAAGAAAGAAAAAAAAAAGATAGCAAAAGCAACAAATAAAAGTTAGGATAATTCATTCTGAGAAATGCAATCTCAAGACAATCAACCCTTTCACAAATTCTGCTTTCCAGACTTGACTTTTTTGGACACCTTAACCTGACCCCGTATTGAAAAGCCAAGAATGTTGCCGACCTCCGTCTATCTTTTGTGATGAATTTGAAAGAAAATTTGCAAATCAAAAAGGGCATATGATGCTAATATATCTATCCCAAGTTCATCAAGGGAAGATTATCTTACTGATGCCAAATATTCTTCAAATACTAGTATGATTTAATAAAAATGGGGAATGACCATTCAAGATTTGAATGATTGTTGTTCTGCGTCTTCTTTTGCAAAGGTGAAAACCCGAAAGGGCGCCTAAAAAAAAGAAAAAAAAAAGAAGAAAGAAAAAAAAGAAGAAAAGGAAAAAAAGAAAAAAAAGGAAAGAAAAGAAAAGGGCGGGGGAAACCTTAGTGAAAACCCGAAAGGGCACTAAGGTGGGAATCTTGTGCACATATATGAAGCAGATAAAGGAGAAGTGATGAAGCCGAAGAGCTGGTGACTATGTTCGCTTGGGTTTTCTCTTCATGGTTGTTCTTGTTCTGGCAGTATGAAGCTTCTGGTTGATAACATCCTAAAGGGTCAAATGTGATACTCTTGGTCAAAAGCTTGGTTTCAACACTGTGGAATAAATTGTTTTGTCACAGTTGAAATTCTTAACTTATCTTTGACAAAGAATTATTTTACACTTACCTTTACTTGTTGTGATGTGTTGTTTCCCCATTTTGTAGTTTTGTTTTCAATTTATTGAAATATGATGATTCCATTTTTTTTTCCGGCTAACCCCGTACACGGGGGTGGTCGCCACTCCAATATTTTATTAATAAATTAAAAATTTACAAAATAAGGAGAAGGGCATAAACCTGGTCTCCATATAACTAGATGGAAAATTATAAAAATAAACGAGGAGTACTACTCCCTTACATGAATTAAACATAAGAAGTCTTAATTCGTAAAGAAGGAACATCTTGCCTATCCAATTTAAAAACACCTACAACCTCTTTCGGCAAGTCAGAAAGATTAAGAAAAATTTTATCACATCGCCTAGAACAGCCAACATTAGCAAGACCATTAGCAACTTTGTTCGCCTCTCGAAAACAATGTGAAATAGAAGACCATTGATAATCTTTTAACTCATCTAGTTGTTGAGAAACCCACCAAGGCCCCTTACCACCATGCAATAAGGAGTCAACTAATGCTTTTGAATCTAGCTGGATATTAATGTCATCCAACCCCAGTTCTTTGTACAATCGGATCCCAAACAGTAAGGCCTGGACTTCTGCAGAGAAACCTGTTGCTTTCCCAAAATAACAATGATATGCAAATATAAGATCACCATGAGAATTTCTTACAATTCCCCCCCCCCACCACTTTCACCTGGATTACCTCTTGAACAACCATCTGAATTTAAGAGCAACCTTCCTAAAGTCGGCTTAACCCATCTGACAAGTTGGACAACTTCTTTTTTGTAAACTACAGAGACACTTTGCATCAACTCGAACCAATTATTTAAATTGTTGTCCTTAAATTTAATGACAAATGCAGCCATAACATCACTACAAATCGCACGAATAACTCGTGATAAATTAGGGCTAGCATTATCAAAGACAATAGAATTTCTAGTTTTCCAAATATGCCAGCATATAAAGATAGGGATCACATGTAATAGGAAATTTACCTTTGGATTATTGGAGCACTTAAACCACCAAGAAACCAAGAATTCCCTGATTGAGTTCCTGACAAGTATTAAATTGAAGTGCGAACCAAACCACCTCCATACTCCGGTTGCCAAGTCACTCAATGCAAATAAGTGATCAATGGTTTCCTCATGTGATAAAATACAACAAACACATCTAGAAGGCCCATGAATACCCAGTCTACCCAGCATCTCATATGTAGGGAGTTTGCTCTTCAAAGCTCGAAGCATAAAAAATGATAGCTTGAGAGGAACTTGTGGAAGCCATAATTTCTCAAAAATCCAAGACTTACAACAGATAGCTCTAACCAACTGAAAAGCTGAAGAAAAGGAAAATAGACCATTAGAATTTGGAGTCCAAACAATTTTATCTGGATCCATAGCATTCGGGCACTGGAATTGTGCAACAGCTGAAATACACTCCGAGTCCACCCATTTCCTTAACTCAGTAAAATTCCATTTATTATGGCACACAAAATCAGCCACGGTTTGAGAAGATTGTGTTTGAAATCTCTAAGCCAACGGTCCCAAACCAGTCCAATTGTCGTTCCAAAAACTACAACGACCAGAAAATAAAATCCACTGCATATTGAACTCTGCAATATCCCTAGCTTTCAGCATTCTACACCACATCAAAGAAGAGCCCCTGGCTTGCTGGACACAATTGGGATGTATAGAAGAACAATACTTGCGCCGTAAGAAGTCGGCCCATAGTGACTCCTTAGTACGAAAATTCCACCAGAGCTTTTTAGCAAAAGCTTCATGCACATCCAACATAGACCAAAAACCAAGGCCACCTTCATCAGTAGGGTAACACAATGCCCTCCATCTTATCCAATGTCTTTTTCTATTCTCATCCATGGATGACCAAAGAAATCTGGCAAAAGCTTGATTAATCAACTGCAAAATCTTTTTAGGAGGATTAGTGGAAACAAGAATATGAATAGGAATAGAGGAAAGAACGCGTTTAATTAAAATAATTTTACCCCCCACAGTCAACATCTTATTTCTCCAGGCCAAAATTCTAGATAAAATAGATTGAACAACATCCCAAAAATAAACTGACTTTCTTTTACCAATATACAAGGGGCATCCCAAGTATTTCACCGGAAAAGGCTTAAAAGAGAAACCAGTTGATTGAGCTATTTTCCTTCTATTTTCCAGCTTCATGCGATGATCCACCAGAAAATAGCTTTTTTGAATATTAATTTTTTGGCCAGATATATGTTCATAACTTTCCAAACACCTCATTACCAATCTCAAAGATTGCTTGCTCGCCCCAGAGAAGATAATAACATCATCAGCATAAGCCAGATGTGTGATGTGGGGACAACCCTTAGGAACTTTAAAACCCACAAAAGCCTTCTGTTGACATAAACTATTAAGAGAGCGAGACAAAACCTCAGCTGAAATGATAAACAAAGCTGGTGATAAAGGATCTCCTTGACGAAGGCCCCGAGATGATTTAAAGAAACCCAATGGCGCACCATTTATAAGAACTGAAAACCAGACATTGGAAACTATTCGCCATATCATGTCTATCCACATTTCTCCAAACCCAAAGGCCCTCAAAACCCTAATCAAGAAAAGCCATGACACTCTATCATAGGCCTTTGCCATATCTAGTTTTAAAGCAACATTACCACCAAAATTCTTCTTACCAATACCCCCAATCAATTCTTGAGCTAATAAGAAATTATCAGAAATCACCCTTCCTTGTACAAAGCCACTTTGTTGAGGAGAGATGATTCGAGGTAAAATAATTGCCAGGCGATCCAAAAGAATACCAGATACAACCTTATTGATAAAGTTGCAAAGGCTAATCGGTCTGAATTTAGAAAATTGTTAAGGTGCCTTCGTCTTCGGAATCAACACCAACAAGGTTGAAGTAATACATCTCGGAAGTTTAGCCCCTACAAAGAAACTTGCAATTGCTTGGTGCACATCCTTGCCAATGATACTCCAAAATTTGGTAAAAAATAATCCAGTAAAGCCATCGGGTCCTGGGGCACTCTCCCTATCCATATTTTTAATTTTTTTAAGCACTTCTTCTTCAGTTGGAATAGCCTCCAATTTCTGATTGTCCTCCAAGGTCAAGATCTTTGGAATCATATGAAGGGGAGCATTATTATCAACCCCTTCATCAGAAAAAAGAGATGCAAAGAACGAAGAAGCCTCTTGACCAATTTGATCATCCGTCTCTAGCCATTGGCCATTAGCACTCAGTATTCTATGAATGGTAGATTATGCCCTTCTTTGTTTCACCATCGAGTGAAAAAACCGAGTGTTCCTATCACCCTCTTGCATCCATTTAACATGAGCCTTTTGTTTCCAGAACTGCTCCTCAACGGCCAATTGATTATTCAACAGATTCTAAGCCCTCCATAGAGAATTAAGATTTTCATCTGAGTTATCCACCAATAAATTAGCTTCTGCCATCTCCACATTTTTTTCTGCCATTTTCACATTCTGAAAAATATCTCCAAAGGCTTCCTTGTTCCATCTCTTCAAAGCCTCCTTTGTATGTTTCAATTTAATAGCTAAACTCCGAAAAGGAGATCCGGAGGAGGGGGTCTTCCAAGCCTCTTCGACAACTTGTAAAAAAGCCTGATGATTAGTCCAAAAATTCATAAAGCTAAAAGATCTAGATTTGGTATCACATCTTGTAGACACCAAATTTTGACACACCGTTTATTTTCAAACACTAGGGGGGGCATGATTGCACTTTTCAGGACAAATTTTAAATTTTAATAATCTCGGGGGGCAAAATAGTAATTTTAGCTGTAAATATATTTCTGTCGAATTTTGGGGGTTTTAAATTTATATTTTTACTTTTATATGCATTTATTAATTTCTTATGATTTTCCTGGATTTAATTGGTATTCTTTATATTCTTACAAACACAAGGGCAAAATAGTAATTTCGCATCGCGAATGCCATTTTAGTTCATTTTTAGTTTCAAACTCATTTTTCTAATTCTTTAGGCATGTTTCTGAATTTTCTTGATTTTTTCAAAGACGATTTCTATTTTTTCTGAGAATTTTCATTGCCCGAGGGCAAAATCGTCATTTTACAAATTAAATTCATTTTTGTCAAATTTGAGTAAAAAATGCATTTTCTAGTGTTTTAAACTTATTTGTAATTTTTGATAATTTTTTCGAAGTCAATAGCTATTTTTCTGTGAATTTTCATTGTCCGAGAGCAAAATCGTCATTTTACATCTTAAATTCATTTTTTGTCAAATTTTGAGTCAAAAATGTATTTTCTAGTATTTTAAACTTATTTGTAATTTTTGATAATTTTTTCGAAGTCAATAGCTATTTTTTTGTGAATTTTCATTGTCCAAGGGCAAAATCGTCATTTTACAGCTTAAATTCATTTTTTGTCAAATTTTGAGTCAAAAAGGCATTTTCTAATGTTTTAAGCTTATTTTTAATTTTTGATAATTTTTTGAGGCTAATATTTATTTTTTTGTATATTTTGTTATATAAGGGCAAAATTGTCATTTCACATTCTAAACTCATTTTTCATCAATTTTTGGTCCCAAAATTCGTTTTTAGATTTTAAAAAGCATGTTTCTAAGTTTTTGATTTTTCTGGGAGTGAATTAGTGTTAATGAATTTATTATTTATATTTTTATTGGTTTTTAATTGTAAAAGAATAAATTTTCAAAGGATAAAGTTAATTTTGTAGCCAATGGCATTTTGGTCTTTTAGCCCTTTCTTGGAGGTTAAGACTTGTGCATTATAAATACCCCACTTGGGGAGAGAGAAAAGAAAAAGAAAAAAGAAAAAACCCTAAAACATATTTTGTATTTACCCTAAAAGATCAAAACACACACAAAACACTCAAAACACACACACAACCGCCGCCTAATGTTCATCTTCATCCTTCATTCACTGTTCATCGTCCTTCAAAAATCGCAGCTACTGTTCATCGTCTCCTGCAAATTCACCATCAAGCTTAAAAGGTAAGATCTTAGCTATCTTTTTTTTGTGTGATTCACTCTTATTTCCATTTCTATTATGGGATTTTGATTAAATTGTGCTGATTGGTTGTCAATTTGAGTTTAATTTTTATGCTTCTTTTTCTTGTTATTTTTGTCTTTGTTTTTCTGGGTTTATGTTTTCTGTATTTTCTTTCTATTGAGCTTCTGGATTCGTTTTTTTTCATTTCTGGTTTTTATTCCTTCTCTCTCCACCGCGTCTCCTCCTTCCCCTCCACCAGAGCCACCATCTACAAGCCTCTTCCACCCCATAGTCAGCTCACCCATACGCCAAATTCTATCCCATTGCCACCTGCAGTTTCCAAATCACAACCAAACAGACCAACATCCTGCAATTTACGCCAAAATGGTCCCTCCATCAGTTAATCAACTACCCAAAATCAGTCCACTATTCCTATACAAAACACAGACAAATCTCCAGTCACAGACAAAAACCATCCATCAGCTTACACACAGTCACATGCCAATCTCACACACAGCATACAGTTCACACAATTCACATACAGACACACACAGAGTCCATACAATCCCCATAGATACACACACGACACATAAATTCAACACACACAATCAGAGACCACCACTACCTTTGTAATCAAAGCCTTCAACCTCCATCAGCCCAAATCCAAATCACCACCGAAACCCCCTCCAACAATTCTCTCACTCCCACTCACCACCGCCTGCAGAAATAATTCACAAAAACACTAAATCTACTGCCTGCAAAATCAATTTCCACCCATAAATTAGCCTCATGTTCGAAATAGAAAATAAGCCTTCGGCCCTTTTTTTACTACGATGGGTTTGTGTGAAATTAAAAGAGTGAAGAGAAAGTGGCAAAGCAAGAGGAAAACAAAGGCAGATTAAAACAGAGAGAGAGAGAGAGAGAGAGAGAGAGAGAGAGCCAGGAAAAAGAGAAACGGAGCAAAGAGAGAAAATGAGGAGATTTTTGGGAAATTGGTCGTCTGAATTTGATTTGCAAACTGAATTAAAAAGAATTAGAAATTGGAGGTTCATATGAGCTTTGGGGCTTTGGTGAAGTATATGCCGATTCAGATGAGGGATTCATGTTCCGTTTCTTTTTCAAGATTGAGATAAACTGATCGGGGGGGAGGAAAACGCTGACTTTATTATTGTTTTCTTCGTCCTCTCATTTCGATTAGGTAGAAAGAAAGAGACAAATTAAAGAAGCTGGACATTTTGAGCTTTAACTTTGTTTCTGTTATCAGAACTTATGGGGCAATGTGAAGTTTAGTTTGTTTTTTTGTTTAAAGAACCGACATAGGATATTGGATAATGTGTGTCTGGTATCTATTACTTCATTTATTATTGTTTATTGATGTCTAGGCATCAAGCTATCTTTATTGTTATTGCATCCTTTTAATGTTTGAAATGTTGCAGTTTGTATCTAGATAATCATGGATCAATCTTTAAATTTTAAGTTCTTGTCAATTAGGTCCAGTTTAATTGCATTTTGGCTCTTTTAAATTTGCTGGAAATTATATATTAACCCCTTCTATTCTTGCTGATTTTTCATCTAAACCCCTATACTTTGCTGTAATTGTGAATTAACTTCTTATGACTTGCTGGAATTTTGATTTTAGACCCCATTAATTGCTGAAAATTATATTTTATGTTCTTTATGTGTTGCAGGAATTTGCAATTTAGTCCATTTTAATCGGTTGAATTCATTTTTGTCCATATATTTTGCTGGAAATTCAATTTCAGTCCTTATTGTTTGCTGGATTTTTTTCAATTGGCCCTTGTGTATTGCTGGAAATTCATTTCTATCCCACACTGTTTGCTGGAAATTCATTTTAGTCCATATACTTTGCTGGAAATTCAATTTTAGTCCTTATTGTTTTCCTGGATTTTTCAATTGGCTTTCGTGTATTGCTGGAAATTTTGTTTTAGCCCCCAATTGTTGATAGAATTTGTGTTTTAGTCTTTTATATGTTGCTGGAATTTCGTTTTAATAACTTTAAGTGATTGGATTTAGTTTTAAGGCCCAATGTTTTGATGAATTTTTAATTTTAGCCTTTAATACTTTGCTGAAATTTTCAGTTTTACCTCCATATTTGCTGTAAATTAATGTCCTTACCACTTTTCTTGCTAGAATTTATGTTTTACTCCTCTTGGTTTGCTAGAATTTTGCATTTGCACCAATTTCTTGAAATTACTTTGTCATATTTTACATTTTATGCTTTCTTACTTTAAATAGTGGTACCTTAACGCGTGTATTCATTTTTAAGTGTTAGTACCGGGTCTCCAAAGAGGTATATCGATTTCTTGTTATTTTCCTCTTTATGTGCTCCAATATGTTCTAATGAGATTTTATGTATTATTTTAATTCGTTTATTTTTTATATATATTTGTTGCGTATTTACGTAGTTAATTTGATTAATTTTGAATTTTATTATTTTAGAAAAATATTATATTTTGTATTTAGCTAGTCAATGTAATAGTTAGATTATTTTTCTCATATTTTAGCAAAAATTGTGTAATTAGATAGAAAGTATAATAGATAGGACATTTTAATTTCCCCCCTTAAATTGTAAATTAAGCCCCCGGTGTAATAGTTAGGGTTTATTTATTTTTTGCATGCTTACATGCTTATTTGATTTACCGCTTTCCTTAGGATTTTTACATCTAGAATATTATGCTTATGTGTTATGTGCTTCTATGTGATCTTATATGTTTTTATATGTTTAATTTGCTTTTAATTCATGCTTTAATGTTTAAATTCATGATTTATGGTATTCCGTCACCACACTAGTCCAATGCTAGTTGTGGCTTCATCCTTTTCCCGCTAGTGGGATTTTTAGAAAAGGGCTAGTCCAACGCTAGACCCTTAGGACATTTTAGTGTTAGGTGCATTCGTATGCATTTCATATTTCACACACTTCTAGTTTTCTTTCCGCGTGGCATGATTTTATTATTATTACTATTATTATTATTATTATTATTTTGACACATTTAAAAATACATGACATTTAGGTTGCATCTCACTTAGAAATTAGGACATTTGTGTGATTTGACTAGAAATAATCGTCTACTCACGTGGGAAGCGGTGGCGTACATGCCGTTCCCCCCTCCGTGAGTAGAAATATTCAGTCACGAGTTATTAGTCCCCCGTACCCATCATGTTGCATATCCACCTTCTTTCTTCACTTACTATATATTATTATTTTCTTTTCCTTTTTGCATTTCATCTTGCATTCACACTCGTGACTCCCTCAAGGTCTCGACTCGGGTTTCACAATTAATGCGATAATTCCGACCAAGCCTCGACGGAACATACCGACCCTCCCGATATTCACATTTAGATTTAGGATTTGTATTCATTTAGAGACATCCAAAACGCGATAGAATCGAGGGTTAATTTAGGAAATTTTGATTAAGCCTCGCAACTAGCTTCGGCTAGGTTGAAAGGGTGCCTTAGGCGCGAGCCTTTGCCTTCCCTTTCTTCAAATGTGACTCCCGGACCTTTTTCTCTCGTTTTTCGTAGACCGGAGTCGAAAAAGGGTTTTAAAATATTTTTCTAAAATTTTATTTTTATTTTTTATTTTTTGTTAAACGATTTTTGGGTGACTTGGTACACCCTAACTCAATACCAAGTGGCGACTCCATTTTCTAAAATAAAACCCTTTTTCAAAAATTATTTGGCCAAACCTGTCGCATTTTTTAGTCCCGGCCTTATTTTCTTTTAAAATACCATTTTTCTTAAAATACACTTTTTCTACTAAAATTTGATTTTTCTCACACACGCACGATTTTTCCAAAAACTTTTATTTTCAAAAGGGTCTCGGACCGAACCGTCTTTTTGGAACTCGACAGTCAACGACCCCACTAGCATCCTTTCCCCCACGTTTTTTGGACGCGACACATCTGACACTGCTACTAATCAATAATGGGGCATGATCCGATGGCGTGCGAGCCAAATGCTGAACAGATACTTTCAAACCAGATTCCAAGAACATATCATCAACCAGGAGCCTATCAAGTCTTTTCCAAATCCGAGCAGCCCCCATTCTATTATTACACCAAGTATATGGAGATCCCGTGAAACCTACATCAACTAGATTAGAGTTACTCAAAAAATCCAAGAATTCAATTCCATGACTCATGTTAAATGGCCTTCCACCCTTCTTTTCATTCTCATCCATGATTAAATTAAAATCACCAATAACCATCCACGGTAGATTCACCCTCTTATCATTAAGAAGATTCTCCCACATAGGAATACGATCTTGGGCCAAACACTTAGCATGAACCATGGAAACAACAATCGAAGAACCAAAATACGGATGATCTACCAAAATCGAGAGGTGCTGGTCACCATCCCCAACCTAAGAACAATTAAAAGGATTATTATAATACACCCATAAAGAGTCAGCTGCGTTATTCAAAGCATAATCAAACCCAAGTTTGCAACGGAAAAAATTCAGTTTATTGGACGACAATTTTACTTCACATAAAACCAACAATTGGATGTTAGACATCCTTATTATCTTTTTTAAACGACGACAATGAGAGGCCTTGAACAACCCCCGTATATTCCAAAATAAAGATCTAATCATTAGATAATGGTGAGAATGAATTATGGTTGGATTTTACCATTGATCTGAGCTCCCTATCAGAAGGAAATTTAGCTCTGATTCCTTTATGCCCACGACTTGGTTGCTGAAAATGATCAAAAGAAGAATCCAATATCCCAGTCGACGAATTGGGCAGTCGATTAACATCAAAGTTTGAAGGTTCCGAAGCTAGCAACTCCACCTGCACAGGTCTGTCCTCCGCTAGATGTGCATCCATCAAGATAGATTGAGTACCATCCCCATCTTCCGATGCTTGTAAAGAAGAATCAACCGTCAGTGATAACCCCTTGGCAGTCTCTTCCTGCACCACTGCTCGATCAGGTTCCCCATCAGTATCATCCCTAGATTCCATATTTGTCCCATTAACAGCATGCAAACGATCATTAGACAGTTCAAGCACCTTGCTTTCCTCTTGTGCAGATGGCTCCTTCCTCAAATCATTCTCACCATCGACAGGATTACCAGATTGCACGACATTATTAGACATAGGATTTATGAAAAGAGCTGCGTTGTTATTATCTAAAGAATGCTCCTTTTCAAGGTCTGCAGTAGTGGAAGGATCTTCTCGACGAGCAACAGAGCCCCCATGCAACTACTGCTCTTGCAAAATTTCAGCTTTCTTATTTTCCTTAACCACTGGGACATATTGCTGTGCAATAGGTTCAGCATGTTTCTTCGTAACAGGAACTTCCAAACCAGCATTATCCTTCTTGCACTCCATCTTTGAGTGTCCCAATTTCCAGCATGCAGAACAATAAGGAGGTAAGTTTTTCGGGACAAGCTTCTGCCAGAAACCATTACCAGTTTCACCCTCGATTCCTATCCACACACAATCTGGGAACTCCTTCAACAAATCAACCTCAATGCAAACCCTAGCAACACTAGGGCGTGATAATGAAGAAGTAGCAGAATCAATAAAAAGAGGACGCCCCACAACATTCACAATTGAGAACAAACATTGCTTCTGAAATAAATGAATTGGCAGACCTGGAAGAGAGAACCAAACAGGCACTAACGAAGACTCCTTTTCTACGTGAAAGGTGGATGACCAGCGAAAAGTTTTCATTGGGAACTTGCCTACATACCAGATACCCCTTGTCCAAAATCGAAGAAAGTCATATTCAGATGTGCATCTAATGAGAACATGGCAAGAATCCAAGTGACCAACTGAAACATTGGTTTTCAAGTCCAAGGCCGAGCAGAATTTTCTGATTTCTTCCAACTTTGATCTTCCATGAGAAAACTTCCCAACAATGGACAACTTGAAAGGTTCAGCAACCTATGCAATCTCTTCTTTCGAAAAAAATACAGCCGCCTTCCCTTTGTAGGAAGAGGGGGCCTTAATATCTATCGAGGTAGGGTTAGATGCAGAAAAAAGTTGAGAAAAAGATTTCTTTTGCATAGGAGAATCATGGCCTGGTGGAGATGAGGGATGGTTTGGGGCGGCTGGCCAAGAAACAGCCATGGCCGCCACTAGACAGATTTGAAATTCAAACAGTTAGAGCGAGAGGAGAGAGAAGAGAGAGAAGAGAGTTTTAGGATGAAACTCGATTCCATGAAATATCTATGTGTACATGTATATGTATATATAATAGATAAAGATAGTGAAGTTAAATAAATTGTTTCGCATCAGTCCATTCATTAGATTTGTGTCAAAAGACAAACCTCTTAATTTATCATGAAAAATCACGGCAGTCGATGTTTGCAAGTCATAGTGAAAGGACAATTGGTGGATGCTGATGGACTGCAAAGATCAAAAACAGCTCACAGGAATGGATTTGGGATTAGATGTCGGCGCCAAGAACTCTAGTTACACGTTTCACAAAGCCTGAGGGATTACACAGTGGCGGCATACTGCTTAATCATCTTTTCATTTTCCAGCTGAAGGTAAAATCATGAGTTTGTCATTGATATTTCATCAAAAGATAAGACTGGGGCAAGTCTTTCATAGCTAACAATGGTCTAAGTGGAGTGCTATTCCAGTCAAAGATTGATTTTAACTTTGATACAGGGGCAAATTTTATTGAAAAATTTGGTTTCACATTGATTCTAATATCTCACGTTTTAACCCATCTTGGGAAGGACTGGTTTCAAATTTACACTGGGGCAAATTTTATTGAAAATTTGGTTTCACATTGATTCTAATATCTCACGTTCTAACCCATCTTGGGAAGGATTGGTTTCAAATTTACACTAGGGCAAATTTTATTGAAAAATTTGGTTTCACATTTATTCTAATATCTCACGTTCTAACCCATCTTGGGAAGGACTGGTTTCAAATTTACACTGGGGCAAATTTTAAAGGATGGATTTCAAAGTGATTTCACTTGATTTATATTCGAGCAATTTTTTGGTATAAGATTTTATTTATTCACTTATTCATTTCTTTCAAAAAGATTTTGATATGTTACATAGAGTCAAAAAAAAAAAAAGAAGAAGAAAATCATCAATCAAAATGCTTTGTAAACTGCTTTCAATAATATAATCTTTTTCATGAATTAATCTAGCAATTTGGGTGTTTCACATTGCTTTGTGGGCTGCTTTTTGACTTTTAGAAAAAAAAAAAAAAGAAAGGGTTGGGGGCCTTTTTCATGCATGTCCAGCAAACTGGACCTTCACGTTTAATTTTCTTGTATTCACCCAAGCAAACTGGGTGCATGTCCAGCAAACTAGACATTCATGTTTAATTTTCTTGCATCTCACCCCAGCAAACTAGGTGCATGTCCAGCAAACTGGACCTTCATGTTTAATTTTCTTGCATCTCACCCCAGCAAACTGGGTGCATGTCCAACAAATTGGACCTTTCACATTTACTTTTCCAAGTCTGACAAATCGAACTTGTCATTACATTTCACCCCAGCAAACTGGGTGCATGTCCAGTAAACTGGACCTTTCATGTTTACTTTTCCAAGTCTAGCAAACCGGACTTCGCATTGCATTTCACCCCAGCAAACTGGGTGCATGTCCAACAAACTGGACCTTTCACGTTTACTTTTCCAAGTCTGGCAAACCGGACTTCGCATTGCATTTCACTCCAGCAAACTGGGTGCATGTCCAGCAAACTGGACCTTTCACGTTTACTTTTCCAAGTCTGGCAAACCAGACTTCGCATTACATTTCACCCCAGCAAATTGGGTGCATGTCCAGCAAACTGGACCTTTCACGTTTATTTTTCAAGTTTGGCAAACCAAACTTTGTATTGCATCTCACCCCAGCAAACCGGGTGCATGTCCAGCAAACTGGGCATTCATATTTAATTTCTTAGCATTTCATTAATCCTAGCAAACTAGACCACACACCTCTCAAGCAAACTGGACGTTTCATATTTTATTTTATTTTAATTTGATTTTTCAAGTTGGGCAGCTCAAACTTTTACTGTCACCATTCGAACTACGTTTTGACCTGATTCCCTTGTGTGGGATACGTAGGCAACTCTTAGAGAGTTCGGTCACATTCTCACTTTTTCATTTGTTTACATCCTTACACTATGTATGTTTAGATATTTGTCTCATTCGGTATTTGCATTTGTATTTAGGCGAGTCAAAATTCGGTGTTATCTACGTCTTTGTCTGAAATTTCTACGAGATTCTCGACAAAGAGGGGCAAGCTGTAGACACCAAATTTTGACACACATTTTTGTAAAAATATGTGTGTTACTTCATTTAGGAGGTATTTTTATTTTTCGGGGGTCGATTACAATTTTCGTGTATATTATGACTAATTCGTCACATCAGGGGCAAAATGGTAATTTCACCATGTAAATATTAGTTTATTTTATTTTATTTCCTAAATACATAATTTTACTATTTTTATCATTATTTATGATTTTAATGATTTTCGGGAGTCATTTATTAGTTATTTAAAATTTCAGTATTTTTTAATTCAACGGCACGTTTTCTAATGCACTATTTTTTACGAGAATTTTCAAGTAAAAAATTTTATATATGCATTTTCTATATTCATAAATTTTCTGTAAAAATCTCATAATTGTTAGAGGTCGTTTAGTATTTATTTGATTTTTTGTCTTTTTGTTTATTAAGGGCACATTTCTCAAGAATGCGTTAATCTTAAAAAAAAAATTTTTGAGTGAAAACTTTAGTATATGTGTTTCGTGGGATAATATATTTTGTGTAAAAATTTTGCGATTTTTAAAAGTTATTTAGTATTTTTGTGATTTTCATAATTTTTATCATACTATGTCACGTTTTCTAATGCACCTTTACTTAAGAATTTTTGTGTGAAATATTTTATAGATTTTATGTAAAAAATATTTAATAATTTTTTAAGACTATTTGATACTTATTTCAAATGATATCTTTTTGTCTATGATATGTTTTCTAATGATGAATTAATCTTAAAATTTTAATTCTTATTATTATTGACTTTTCTTTTTCTACTAATGCTGAATTTTAGTTTTAGTTTTAGTTTTAGTTTCATTTTATTTTATTTTTTAATTCTAAAGGAGTCCATATTTTATTTTATTTTTATTATTTTATTTCATTTATTTTTCTTTATGTCCCTTACCAATATCTAAAAAAAAAAAAAAGGGGTGGAGCAGGCTGCGTTTTGCAGCCTGCTACAGCAGCAACATGGTTGCTTAAACCATAAAAAATAGCCTTATGCCATACTTCTAGCCACCTACACCTCCAATTCTACTTAACCTATCAAACCAACTACACCCTCTAATCATCACTCTCCTCCCCACTTGCAATACCTTCATCAAATTTTGAGGGATTTTGCTCAAAATTTCTTCTAAAATCACCACATAGACACACTCATTTGCACACACTCTTCAATTCCCTCACTCTCTGTTTCTCCTCTCTGCAGCACAAAAGCCCACACACGTACACCAACTTACAGACGCAACTTCACTCCCCTTTCCCTCTGATCTCTTAACTCAATCCCCAGCATTCACAAAGCACACACACACGCCATTTACATACCTGCACAAACATCATCACAAACACACATCTCATTCCCTCTGCCTCTCCCTCACCACCTGCAATTCACTCACCAACTCACACACCAGTTCACTCACTTCCCCCCTCAATCCCTTCCATCCCCATCCCTCTCGGCCCTCTATCTGGGCACACACACTTCACTCGCATCAAATTCACACACTACACACGCATTGCATAGACAAGAACATAGGCAAAAACACACAGAGCCAATTCACACACCACAACATATGCCAGTTCACTCACACACCAGCTCACACATACTAGGCATACATCCCAGTTCCAACATACAACACACAGCCATACACATACCAGCTTTAAGCACCCACACATCACACACACACGTTTCACCTGCAAGCACACAGGCACGCATATTTCCCCAGCCAGCTACACAAACACACACCTGCAAAACAAACACAATACACATTCAATTCACACATACACGCACCCCTGCAAACATACACACACACACCAGCATCACAAACACATAGACCACACACAATCAACAGGCACACCACCATTTCACTGCCAACGACCCATTACCAACACCTCCTGGTTCTCCTCCACCAGTAGCCACTGCCAACTCACCACCGCTGCCACTCGAACCGCCGCCATCAGCAACGCCTTCCCTTGCTCACTATCAATAGTGTAACACCCTAGAAATTCATGCCAAAACCATTTATTTTGTATTATGTTCATTAGGAGAAAAAAAAAGGGTGGCCGAATTTGTGGAAAAAAAAATAGAGAATGAGCATGTTGTACTTAGTTCCTTAGGAGTTGTACTTAGGAAATCTTGCAAGACATATTATAGGATAAATAATAAAAATCCTTTCTAATTAACCATTGCCAAGTGTAGTCTTCCATGGAGAGAAAGTCAAGAATTACTTTGTCTTTGTCTTGTTTTGATTGGTCAAAAAATTTCCAATTCTTTTCCATTTCTTTTCTTCTTTACTTAGCCAATTTTCTCTCTTTTCTTTCTTCTTCTTGGCCGGTTGTTCTTTCTCTCTTTTCTCATCATTTTCTTTCATTTTGCTTGAAACTTTTACTTCCATTTACTCATTTTTCAACCATAGAAATTGAGTGGAACTTCCTCCTAAGCAACAATCTTGTCTACCTAGAGGTATTTCCCATGAATTTCTCCTCTAATTTTAAGTGAAAGATCATAGTTTTTAGCTTTTAAGTTATGTTTTTATGGTTAAGTATGATTGATTTTTGGCCATGAAAAATGAAGTTTTATTCCATGAATGTGAAGCTTGTGAACTTGTATGCATTGTAGATAGTATATTAAACTTGAAATGGCATGATCTAGGTTTGATTTGCTTGAAGAACTTGGAGTAGTTTATGTATTTTTGTGATGAATTTGAATGGAATTGAATTGAGTTTGATGTGAGATTAGTAGAACTACTTGAGATTTGGTTGTTGGATGTTTTCTTGCAGGTTAAAAATTTTTTGGGTTAGTCTGATTATAGGGGAAGTGCTGCCGAAATTTCGGTAAAACCTAGGAAATAAAAGTGATTAGGCTATGATTTAAGACTTTATAAGCTTTAATTTAGTGATTTAAGCGTGCAGAAATTTTCGTAGATTAGCTATTAGTGAATTAAACCTTTCCGAGCAAAACCGTAGAAAGTTAGAAAACCCTAATTTTGAAAACCCTAAACCCTAGGGTAAAACCCTAAGCTCCAAAACCCTAGAAATTAAACCCTAGAAAGACTTGGGGTATTTCTTGAATTTCCTTATGAAATTTCTTAGATTTTAGTCAGGTTTTTATACGATTATTTTTTTCTCGTGAATTTTCAGGATCCGGAAGTGAGACCCAACATTATCGCGAGATATTTTCTTAGGCTTAAGGTGAGTGTTCTTATGTGTGCATGATGCATGAAATGCCATGTAATACTTGACATTATTATTTCAATGCATGAAATGATATGTTATACTTGACATGATTATCTAATGAAATGTGTTACTTGAGGAAAGATGTGTACTTTATCGCATCTATTCCGCAATGTGTTACATGCTTTCACTATCCAACGTGTTATTTGTGCATGTGATTTCCATGGTTGAGTATGGGAGAGATATAAGGTGATGGGCGTTATTCGGTGCGTGTTAATTTTCATATCTGAGTAAAGTCATAAAAAGGGCTAGCTCATGCTTGAACTTTATGCATGACCTTGGACTTCCATGGCTAACTTCATCGTTACTCCACGGTTAGTCAACTTGTTGAGTTTGGGGTGATATAAGGTGTTGTGGGTTATAGGTGCATGATATTCTTTCCTATATGAGTTTCATTCCTCGAAGAGGGTAACTCTGGATTGAATTTTTCAAGTATCTCGAACCTAAGCTTTTACCTCGATCCCGATATCCTTGTTATCTTGATCATGATCGATACTCCTGCAGTTGAGCTTGCTCCTGTAGTGAGCCTGTGTGACAGCCCCACCTTACCCAGAGGCGCACCAAAGGGCTTAGCGGACTGCCTGCCTAGCTCTCGTCAGGTCTCGATTCACGCACTCACGCAAACGTCCGAGCGTACTTAACTTAAAATAAAATAAACTAAAATAAAATGGAATAAATAAAATACACTCATTTTATTTAACATAAGGTACAATTCACATCAAAAGTTTACGTGTCATAATATACATGATTTTCACAAAAATAGCCTAACACAGTTCGGCTATTACAATAACTGAAACATCTATAATAATCAAAAACCAGTTGATCCAGCTTTAATTTTTCAGGTAACCTGAGTAAAGGAAAACAAATAAAATGGAATGAGCTATAATAGCCCAGTGAATGTCCAAGTCATGCAATCATATCAAGAACTCATTATTTTAGTAATTGAAATAATCGAGCAATTAATTAATAAATCAAGATATGAACAATTTAATTTAACATGTAGTCAAAGGAGGATACAAGGCTCAACTACGGGAGCAAGCTCAACCGCAGAAAAGCAAGTACTGATCATGTAGCCACGATATTTGGACCGAGATAATAGCTCAGGTCTTTATCAAAGAACATATCAGTTTTATCAAGCACAAACCCTAACCGCCAATCACCTTATAACCTCCGTACAAGCTACCACATCCAGGGGAGAAAATCTCAACCCTGGAGGGCCAACAAGCAATCAAGAAAGTTCAATCCGGAGTTGGCCTCTTTGAGGATTCACAACTCAAAAGGAAAAGAACATCACACCCTAAAACACCCAAGCACCTTATGTCCTCCCACGTGCAGCCGGGTTGACTATCCGTGAAATAACGATGAAGTTAGTCACGGTAGTCTCACACACAATTAACACATTGGTCAATGAAAGCAAGTAACACATTGCGGAATAGATGTGATAAAGTACACATCTTTCCTCAAGTAGCACATGTACTCACATAGTGATTTCAATCTTAGCATAATATTTATCAAATAAAATATCACATTTCATGCATCATGCACACATAAGGACACTCACCTTGAAAGCCTAAGAAAATATCTCGTGAAATGGTCGTGATGTGTTTTCGGACCCTGCAATTTAAAAGAAATAATAACATAAAAACTCAATTAAAATCCTAGTAAATTTAGTAAGAAAAATTCAAGAAAATACCCCACTTATTTCTAGGGTTTTGGTTTTAGGGTTTCTAGGGTTTAGAGTTTACTTATTCTAAGAAAGTCTAATCTATCACTAGATCATTTCTAAAAATTCCTACACTTCTATTTCCTTCAATAGAATACATTCTAGGCTTAAAATCTCACTTATCAATTTTTCTTCTTTTAATTCTACAGAAATTTCGGCAGCATTTCCCCTTAAAATCGGACTAATCCAAATTTTTTCCCTGCAAGAAAATTCAACAATCCAACCCAATTCAACAAGTTCTACAACTTTTATATTCAACTCAAGTTCAAATTCAATCAAAATTCCACTCAATTCCAAGGATTTTACTCCAAGTATCATTCAACTAAAGCACATATAAAACATGAAATTTCAAGGTTTAAAGGCCATATACTAGTCTATCTAACCACAAGAACATCTTATATAGCAAGTAAATCTCCAATTCAAACTAAGTTTCTCAAAGTAGTAATATCAAGAATCTAGGTTTAAGCTTGCAATAAAAACTAATTAAAACATGAAATTAATAGGAAAAGTTCATAGGTAAATACCTTAGATATGCTTAGAACTTTGCTTAGAAAGAAAGAAACTCACTTCCTATGGTGGGTTTACCCAAAATTAAGAGAGAAAAGTCCAAGAAGTTGAGAGCAAAAATGAGAGAAGAAGAAGAAAGAAGATGGCCGGCCAAGAGGGAGAAGAAAGAGAAAGAAATAGTCTAGGAAAATTGGAAAAGAAATGAAGAAAAGGTGGGAAAATGGTTAGCCAATTAAAACCTCACAAGAGTAAAGCAAAAAGGTGAGCTTTTAATGCAAGAGTAGTAACTTGGGTTAATTTGATTGGTGGAGATTATTAACTCTTATCACTTAATATAAGCAATAATAAGACATAAATTATTAAAGCAAAAAGAGAGTAAAATAGGGAGAGAGAGAATCCGGCCATAAGAAGAAAGAAAAGAAAAGAAATTTCGGCCCAAAAAAGAAAAGAGAAAAGAGAAGAATTTTCGGCCAAAAGAAAGAGAGAAAAATTTCAGCCAAGGGAAAAGAAAATAAAGCAAGAAAATAAGTGAAATTTTTGAGTAAAATTGAGCAAAAATTCAAGTAGTCAAAAGACTAGAAAATAGTAAAATGAACTAATCAAAATTTAAACACCTAATATGAAATTAAATGGTCAAAGTAAAATTATTCTAACTTTAGTACTTAAGTGTTCTTGCTTCAAAATGAAAATCTTAACTAATTAACCTAATTAACTCAAGAAATCTTCTAACTAATAAATCAAGGTTTAACACTTAACCCTAAATAAGAAAAAAAATGTCTCTTGTAAGTGCATTTCTAGGGTGTTACAGCCTGTATCCGCCATTGATTTTGCTACACTTCACATTTCTTGTTCATCATTTATTAAATTTGTTAATTATTATCCTTAAAGGTTTATTTGTTATTGGTATACTGCATGACTTGAGCACTCACTGGGCTATTATAGCTCATCCCGTTCATTTGTTTTCTTTCACCAGGTTTTCCAAAATATTAAAGCTGGAAAAGCTGATTTTGGACCTAGTACATATTTTGTTTAATGTATCTGGACAGCCTAAATGTGTAGGCTTTTATTGTAAATATTATTATATTTTGGGTTGTAAAAACTCTTGTGATATTACTTTTAAGTAAATATTATGAATGTATTTATTTATGAGTGCATTTTATTTCGAGTTAAGTACGCTTGGATGTTTAAGCGAGTGCGTGTTTGAGTCTTGGTGAGAGCCAGGCAGGCAGTCCGCTAAGCCCTTTGGTGTGCCTCTGGGTAAGGTGGGGCTGTCACAAACAGCCCCTGTGTAACACCCTAGAAAATGCACACATAAGATACATTTTTCTCTAATTAGGGTTAAGTGTTAGACCTTGATTTATTACTTGGAAGAGTTCTTGAATTAGTTAGGTTACTTAATTAAAGGTTTCATTAGTAAGCAAGAATACCTAAGTACTAAAGTTAGAATAATTTCATTTGACCATTTAATTTATACTAGTGTTCAAATTTTGATTAGCTTATTTTATTATATTCTAGTCTTTTGATTACTTGAATTTTTAGCTCAATTTTACTTGAAAATCTCAATTATTTTCTCACTTTATTTTCTTTTCCCTTGACCGAAAATTCTTCTTTTTCTTTTCTTTTCTTTTGGCCGAAATTTCTCTTCTTTTCTTTGGGCCGAAATTCTTTTCTTTCTTTTTCTTCTTGTGGCCGGTTTTCCTCTTTCTATTTTTGTCCTAATTTGCTTTAATAATTTATGTCTATTTATTGAATATATATAAGTGATAAGAGTTATTAATTTTCACCAATTAAATTAATTCAAGTGGCCATTCTTGCATTAAATGACTAACTATTTACTTTACTCTTGTAAGGATTTAATTGGACCACCATTTTTCCCATCTTTTCTTCTTTTCTTTTTCATTTTCCTAGCCTATTTCTCTCTCTTTTCCTTCTCACTTTGGCCGGCCAAGCCTTTCTTCTTCTTTCCCCATTTTTGCTCTCAAATTTCTTGGACTTTCATCTCTCAAATTGGAACAAATCCACCATAGGAAGTGGACTTCTATCTTTTCTAAGCAAAATTCTAAGCATATCTAAGGTATTTACCATGAACCTACCTTATTAATTTCATGTTTTAATTAGTTTTTATTCAAGTTTAATACCAAGTTCTTGTTAAGATTACTTGAAGAAATTAGTTAGAACTTGATATGTACTTGTTAGATAAAGTGTTCTTGTGGTTAAATAGACTAGTATGTGGTATTGGAACCTTGAAATTTCATGAAGAACATGTTATTTGGGTGAAAGTTCTTGGAGCTTAATCCTTGAAATTTAGTGAGATTTTGATTGAATTTGAGTTTGGATTGAACTAAGAAGTGGTAGAACTTGATGAATTATGGGTTGGATGATTGAAATCTTGATGAAAAACAAGTTTGGAAGGGCCGAAATCTAGGGGAAATAATGCCCAATTTTTGTTAGAAAAACCCTAGAAAAACCCTAGAAAACCCTAAAATAAAAACCCTAGAATGAAAACCCTAAACCCTAAACCCTAAACCCTAAACCCTAAACCCTAGAAAAAAAAAAAAAAAACTAGAATTTAATGGGGTATTTCTTGAAATTTTCTTACTAGATTAATTAGGGTTTAAATTGAGTTTTTCATTAGATTATTTCTTTCAAATTGCAGGATCCAATAGTGAGACCCGACCTTTCTACGAGATATTTTCTTAGGCACCAGGTGAGTGTCTTTATGTGTGCATGATGCATGGAATGTGATAATTTTATTTTGTGACTATTATGCTTAACTTGCAAATATTATGTGAGTACATGTGTTATTTGAGGAAAGATGTGTACTTTATCGCATCTATTCCACAATGTGTTACCGCCTTTATTATTTAAAATGTTATTTGTGTGTGTGAGACTACCGTGACTAACGTCACTGTTATTTCACGGTTAGTCAACCGGGCTGCAAGTGGGAGGACATAAGGTGCTGGGTGTTTTAGGGTGTGATGTTCTTTCCTTTTGAGTTGTGAATCCTCAAAGAGGCCAACTCCGGAATGAACTTTCTTGATTGTGTGTTGGCCCTCCAGGGTTGAGATTCTTCTCCCCCGGATGTGGTAGCTTGTACGGAGGTTATAAGGTGTTTGGCGGTTAGGGCTTGTGATTGATAAAACTGATATGTTCCTTGATAAAGACCTGAGCTATTATCTCGGTCTAAATATCGTGGCGACATGATCAGTACCTGCTCCTCTACGGTTAAGCTTGCTTCCGTAGTTGAGCCCTGTATCCGCCAGTGACTACATGTGAATTAAATTGCTCATATATTGTTTATTTAATTTATTGATTTTTTTTAATGACCTAAATCATGAGTGCTTGGTATGATTGCATGAATTGGACATTCACTGGGCTATTATAGCTCATTCCATTTTATTTGTTTTCCTTTACTCAGGTCAACTGAAAAATTAAAGCTGGATCAACTGGTTTTTGGGTTATTATAAGTGTTTTAGTGTTGTAATAGTCGCATTATGTTAGGCTATTATTGTGGAAAAAAAATTATGTACATTATGACTTGTAACTTTTTGATATGACTTGTATCTTCAAGTTAAATAATAAGAGTTTGTTTTATTTTATTCCATGTCACTTCATGTTATTTTATTTTAAGTTAAGTACGTTTGAATTTTCATGTGAGTGCGTGCATCGAGCCCTGGCGAGAGCTAGGCAGGCAGTCCGCTAAGCCCTTTGGTGCGCCTCTGGGCAAGGTGGGGCTGTCACACCCTGCCCACTACCTAATCTCCTCTTGAATCCAGGTATAATTTCTTTCTCCATCTTTCAATTTCGCTCATTAAATTTAGATAAATGTAGGTTTGTGGATTTATGGTGTATTTGGGGATTTTGGCATGATTTGGAAGGGGTTAATTTAACAGAGACTGACCGAGAGAAGAGAGAGAGAGAGAGAGAGAGAGAACAGGTCAGAGAGAAAGGAGAGAGTGAGATCGAGAGAGAGCAGGAGAGTTCTGGGAAGAAAGAAAGAAAAAGAAATAAGAAAGAAGAAAGAAGAAAGAAAAAAGAAGAAATAAAAGAAGAAAGAAAGAAAGAAAAAAAAAAAAAGAAAAGAGTTTTAGTGAAACTACGTCGTTTAGGATTTAGTTTTTCTAATTTGTTTTTTAATTAATAATATGTATTTATTTTATAGTCCTTATACTTTTATTAATGTTACTGTGGCCCTGAGCATTTATGATTTGTGCATTTAGATTTCCGTTTTTTGTAGATTGACCCCCATAATTTTATTTTCTTTTCAATTAGGTCCCAATTAATTACAATTCGGTCCCCAACTTTTATAAAATTATAATTTTGACCCTTGCATTTTTTTAATTTCCATTTTTTACCCTATATTTTTTTGTAATTACATTTTGACCCCTATATTTTTCTAGAATTGCATTTTTACCCTCTGATATTTATGGAAATTGCAATTTTACGTCCCAAGTTTGCTGGTATTATATTTTTAGTCTTTAGATGTTGCTGGAAATTATAAATTTGGTCCCTCATGTTGCTGAAAATTGCATCTTTGTCCTTATACATTGCTGGAAATTCTATTTTTGCCCCAGGATATTGCTGAAATTTTGCATTTTTGCCCCCCAAGTAGCTAGAACTTGAATTTTAGGCTTGAATGTTTGCTGGAATTGCATCTCTACTCCCCAAGTTTGCTGAAATTAAATTTTTGGCCTTAATAATTGTCGGAAATTTTACTTTTAGCATTGTGCTTGCTGAAAATTATGTTTTAACCTTTTAAATTTGTTGTAAACTATGTCATTACCTTAATTAGGGTTTAAAATTGTAATTTCACCCTTTTGTTTGTTGTAAATTACATTTTCATTCTAGAATGTTGCCTAAATTTCTATTTTTAATCCAAACCTTATACTGTTTAATTTTTGCCAAAAAAATAAAATTAATTAAATCCCCAAAGCTTATAATTATTGCTTTTCACATTGTATTTTATTTTATTAAATTTATGATTAACATTCTAAAATTTGGTCTTGTTTGTCTAATTAATACTCCCACTAGTTTCTTTATTTCCCTTTTAGTTATTTTGATAATTCTCATTTGGGTGTTAAAAGTTTAAGTATGTATTATTATGTTTTATCTTCTATTATTATTTTTATTTATTTATTTATTTTCCTTGTTTCACTTTATTTATTCATTTACTTATTTATTTTCACTTAAATAATTTTCATTTTCTTCCTAAATATTTAATTATTATTATTATTATTTTTTAATTTTGTTTATTATTGCTATAATTGTTGGAATTATCGTAGCATGTTCATAGTGATTGGTATGAAATTATTTAATTAGTGGTTTATTTATTAAATAGTGGTATTTTTGACATGTTTGTTCATTTAGTAGCAATTTGTACCGAGTTTACGAATGGGAGGTACCTCAATTACCCTTTTAATTTCTTTTTGTGTGCTCCTATGTGTTTTTCTATATGTTTTTTTATATATCTCTTTGTGCTTATAATTTTTATACATGTGTGAACATTTATTTATTTCATGTTATTTAATTGAATTTAAATTTTAATTATTCGAAGGAATGTAATAGGCAGGTAATATTTTATTTGACAAAAGTTTTGTATTTAGATAGAAAATGTAATAGATAGTTTATATGTTATCTATGTCGCGCCCCATTTTTCGAAAGGGAAATAAATAGAAAGTGTTAGATGTTTGGAAAAAGGAAAAGGAAGTATTAAATGTGGGTGTGTTTATTGAAAAAAGAAGCGTGTAAATTTTTTTAAAAATAATTTTTAGAAAATGCTTTGTAAAAGATGATTCGATAAAAATGTGACAAACAAATACTTTATTTAAAAATAAAAAGAAAAAGGGCCTAAAATGGGACTTTGAAAATGCGACGATTTTTGGGCCCGAAAATAGAGTCTAAAAAGGGTTTTTTAGTGAAAAAGGAGTCGCCACTTGGTATTGAGTTTTGGGTGTACCAAGTCACCCGAAAATATTTTATAAAAGGTAAGAAAATTAAGCATGATTTATTTAAAGAAATGATTTTTTGGAAAAATATAAGAAAAACAAGAAAAACCCTTTTAGACGACTCCAGGTCTTTGAAAACAAGAGAAAAAGGTTCGGGAGTCACAGTTGAAGAAAGGGAAGGCAAAGGCTCGCGCCTAAGGCACCCTTTCAACCTAGGCCGAAACTAGTTGCGAGGTTTAGTCTAAATTTTCCTAATATAACCCTAAGATTTTATCGCATTTGGATGCAACTATATGAATGCAAATCTAGTCCTAAAATGGATATCAGTTAAGGGACAAAATGTTCCATTGAGGTTTAGTCGGAATTATCGCATTAATTGCGAAACCCGAATGTAGACCTCGACGGAGTCACGAGTTTAGGTGCAAAAATGGAATGCAAAAGAAAAGGAAAATAGTAATATAGATAGTAAGTGAACAAAGAAAGTAGGGATGCAACATAACGGGTATGGGGGACTAATGGACTCGTGACTAGATATTTCTACTCACGGAAGGGGGAACGACATGTACACCATCGCTTCTCACGTGAGTAGATGACTATTTCTAGTCCAAATCACACAAATGACCTAAGATTCTATGTGTAGTGGAATCTAAATGTTATGCACTAAACATATGTTTAAAAATAGATAATAAATAATAGAGCATATATATAAAAATCATACAAAATGGAAAAAAGGCCTAAAACAAAAATATGTGTAAAATGGCATGGAATGAACACGCGAGAAATGATCCTAATACTAAAATGACCTAAAGGCCTAGCATTGGACTAGCCTATTTTTCTATAAATTCTCCGCTAGCGTTGGACTAGCGAAGAAAGTCGAAATTGGCCACAACTAGCGTTGGACTAGTGTGGTGACGATACATATATAGAACAATAAAGCAAGTAAGTAATTAAATAAAGCCTAGATTAAAGCAATAATCATGTAAAAGCAAATATTAGCACATAGGAGCACATAACACATAGACATAATATTCTAGATGCAAAATCCTAGGAAAAGCGAATAAAACACATAAGCACATAGCACACATAGCACCCAAAAAGCCCTAACTATTACACCGGGAAAGCCTAATTACAATCTAAAAATAAAAAAATGAAAAGTAACCTATCTAGCCTATCTATTACATTTTCTATCTAAATACATAAAATTTTTGTTAAATGGATAACACATAAACTATCTATTACATTAACTATCTAAATACAAAAATTTTACTAAATAGAATATTACCTATCTATTACATTTCTTTGAATAATCAAAATTAAACTCAAATAAACAACATGGCATAACTAAATAAACACTCACACATGGATAAAATTATAAGCACAAAGATACATGAAAACACATAGAAAAAACACATAGGAGCACGTAGAAGCACATAAAAAGAAATTAAAAGGGTAGTCAAGGTACCTCCCGTTCGTAAACTCGGTACAAAATTGCTACTAAATGAACAAACATGTTAAAAATACCACTATTTAATAAATAAACCACTTAATTAAATAGTTTCATACCAATCGCTATGAACATGCTATGATAATTCAAACAATTATAGCAATAATAAACAAAATAAGAGAAAGAAAAATAATGATAATAATAATTAATCACTTAGGAGGAAAATGAAAATTGTTTAAGTCAAAATAAATAAGTAAATAGATAAATAAAGCAAAACAACGAAAATAAAATAAAAATAAAATAAATAATAATAATAATAATAATAATAATAATAATAATAATAGAAGATAAAATACAATAATACATTCATTGAAATTTTAACACCTCAAATAAGAATTATTAAAATAACTAAAAGGAAAATAAAGAAACTAATTTGAACATTAATTAGACTAACAAGACCCAATTTTAGAACATTAATTATAAACTTGATAAAAATAAATAAAGAAAATGTGAAAAGAAATAATTTAAAGCTTTGAGGACTTAACTAATTTTAATTAATATATTTTTTTTGGCAAAAAATAAAATATTATAAGATTTGGATTAAAAGTGGAAATTTAAGCAATATTTTAAAGTGAAAAATGTAATTTGCAACAAGCAAAAAGGTAAAATTATAATTTTAAACCCTACTTAAGGTAATGACATAGTTTACAATGAACTTAAAGGCTAAAACATAATTTTCAGCAACTATAATGCCCAAAAATAAAAATTTCCAGTGACATTTAAGGCCAAGAATAAATTTCAGCAAGGTCATTAAATGATACATAATTTACAGCAATGTATAGGGTCAAATTGCAATTTTCAGCTATATAAAAGAGCCAAAATAAAAATTCCAGCAACTATAAGTATTAAAATACAAATTCCAGCAACAAATAAAAGACTAAACTACAATTTCTAACAATTAATGGAGGTATTAAAAAAAATTCCAGCAACATAAAGGACCAAAATATAAATTCCAGCAACAATAGGGGGCCAAAAATAAAATTCCAGCAAGTATAATAACTCAAATAAAATTCCAGCAAGGTTGGGAGGGATAAAATGAAATTCCAACTAGTATTCTAAGGCAAAAATAGAATTTCCAGCTATGTTGGGGGTACAAAATAAAATTCCAGCAAGTTAAAATGTGCAAATACAACTTCCAACAAATTTTAAAACCAAATTACAATTTTAAGCAACATTCAAGGTTCAATTGGTAAATTATAGCCACATTAAATACCAAGTTGCAATATCCAACAATAAAAAGGGGGTCGAACGAAATTTTTAGAAATATTTAGGGGTAAAAATATAATTTTAGAAAAGTATAGGGGTCACAATACAATTTTATAAAAATATAGGGGTCAAAAATGGAAAATTAAAAAATGTAGGGGCAAAAATTATAATTATCTAAAAGTTGGGGGACCTAAATGCAATTAATCGGGACCTAATCGAAAAGAAAATAAAATTATGGGGGTCAATCTACCATAAACAGAAATTTAAATGCACAAATAAAAAATATCTAGGGCTACAGTAGCATTAATGAAAGTATAAGGATTATAAAATAAATACCTATTATTAATTAAAATCAAATTAGAAAACTAAACTATCAAAACGACGTAGTTTTGAGTGAAACTACGTCAAAACGACGTAGTTTCACTAAAACTCTTTTTTTTTTTCGGTTTTAGTCTCTTTTTTTTTTTCCAGATTTCCTTTTTATTTTTTTCTTTTTCTTTTTCCCTTTTTTTTCTTTTTCTCTCTTCCAGATTTCTCTTTTTTTCTTTCCTTTTTCTTTTTCCCTTTTTCTTTTCCTTCTTCTTCTTTTCTCTCTTCCCCCTTTCTTCTTCCCCCCGATTCTGTTCTCTCCCCTCTCTCTCTTTCTCTCTCACTCTTGATCTCTCGCTCGCCGGACCTCGCTTTCCGGCGGGTTCCTATCCGGGTTTCTCTCTCTCGGTTTCCCTCCCTCTCTCTCTCTCTCTCTCTCTTTCTCCTCTTCTTCCCTTCTTTCTGTCCAAATTTTTTTTTTTCGTTCCTCTCTCTCACAATTTATGTCTCTCTTGAACCAAAAACCCCCAAAGCTAAACCCTTAAATCTAAGACAAAGGCAATTCTCATATTCAATTTAAACCACATCAAACACAGTTGTGCTTAAATCGAAGAACTTTAAGAAAGGGGGTTGGGGATTTTACCGAATCAGGCCTTGAAGAGGGGAGTTTGAAATGTTTTCCAGCTACGATGGTGCTGCAACGGTCAACCTGGTCGCTTGGGGTTCTGTTGGTCGTGGCTGCGTCGCCTCTATAGTGGTGAGATGGGGCAATCGGCTTCGTCTGTGTGTTTGACAGTTGGAGTTTGGCGGAGGAGCTGGGTGGTAGAGGATGATGGACTGAATTGATTTTGGGAATTGGATTTTCGATAGTGGGGGACGACTTCTTGGTTACATTTGTTGGTGATTAGTGAGCTTGTGGGCTGATTGTGAAGCTTATGTTGTCTGTGGTGGTGGAATCGATTGTGTGTTGGGCAATTGTGTGTGAGTTTGTATGTGAATTGTGTGATTAATGTGTGTGCGCGTGAGTTTTTGTGCGTGTGTGTTTAGCAGGTGAAGAAGAAGTGTGCTGGTGTGAGTGTGAGTGTTTTTGTGAGCCGAGAGATCAGAGGGAGTTGTGTGTAGTTTGCAGGTGTGTTTGTGAGGCTTTGGCTGAGAGAGGAGAAGGAATTGTGTGTAGTTTGCAGGTGTGTTTGTGAGGCTTTGGCCGAGAGAGAAGAGGGAGTTGTGTGTAGTTTGCAGGTGTGTTTGTGATGCAGGTGCGAAGTGTGTGCCAACGAGTGCAGAGAGGGAGTGAAAAATGTCTGTGAGAGCTGTGAGAGACCAAAGGGAGAGAGTGAAATGTGGTGTCTGTGAGTGAGTGTTGTGAGTTTTTTGTCTGATGAGTGTGATGGAGCTGTGAGGGAGAGGCAGAGATAATTGAGAATGGTGAGTGTGTGTGGTGCGTGATAGTGAGTTTCTGCGTGTGTGAGTGCAATGTGTGTCTGTGTGTGCTTGTGAGTTTTGGCCGAGAGAGAAGAATGGGAAGGAGAGGGAGAGTGAATTGTTGTGTGTAAGGTGCAAGTGTGTAGGGAAAAGGAGAGAACAGAGAGGGTTGAGAGTGAGGGCAAAAGTGAGTATGGTGGAGGCCAAGGGAATGAGGGAGATTGCAGGAAGAATGATGATGAAGAAGTGAGAAAGAAAAATGAACAAAATCCCTTTAAATATCTCAAAATCTGCTGAGGAGAAGGTGGAGTTGGTGATTGGGGATGGCTGGAAAAGAAAAATGATGGCGTTGGACTGCATTTGTAGAAGCAACAGCAACAGCAGCAGCAACGCTGCTGCTGTTTCATTCTCTTTTTTTTTTTTGTAAAGAAGAAGAAAAAGAGAAAAAGAAAAAAAAATGTAAGAAAATGAAGAAAATTGGAATAAAAATAAAAATCCCTTGGACTTTTTAAAATAAAAAATAAAAAGTAAAAATAATAAGACTAAAATTAAAACTAAAATTCAGCAAAAAATTTTTTCACATAAAATCTACAAATATTAAATGCACATATAAAATATTTCACACACAAAATTCTTAAATAAAGGTGCATTGGAAAATGTGACGTAGTATAACAAAAATTATGAAGATCACAAAAATACTAAATGACTCTTAAAAATCACGAAAAATTTTACATAAAATATATTATCACATAAAATACATATACTAAATTTTTTTTTTTAAAGATTAATGCATTCTTGGGAAACGTGCCCAAAAAGACAAAAATTAAATAACTACTAAACAACCTCTAAAAATTATGAGATTTTTACAAAAAATTTATGAGTATTCGAAATGCATATATAAAATTTTTCACTTGAAAATTCTCGTAAAAATAATGCATTGGAAAACGTGCCGTTGAATTAAAAATACTAAAATTTTGAATAAATAATAAATGACTCCAGAAAATCATTAAAATCATAAATAATGATAAAAATAGTAAAATTATCTATTTAGAAAAATAAAATAAAATAAACTAATATTTACATGGTGAAATTACCATTTTGCCCCTGATGTGCCGAATTAGACAGAATACGCGAAAATTGTAATCGACCCCCAAAAAATTAAAAATATCCCCTAAAAAAAAGTAACACACATATTTTTTACAAAAGGTGTGTCAAAATTTGGTGTCTATAATCTATTTAACAAAAATCTTATGTATTTAGATAGAAAATGTAATAGATAGGTTAGATAGGTTATCCTTTATTTTTTATTTTTAGATTGTAATTAGACTATCCCGGTGTAATATTTAGGGCTTTGTGTGCTATGTGCTTATGTGTTTATTTCGCTTTCTTTAAGACTTTGCATCTAAAATATCATGTTTGTGTGCTATGTGCTTCTATGTGCTATTATGTACTTTTATGTGATTATTGTTTTAATCTATGTTTTTTACTTATTTATTTACTTGCCTTATCATAATATATGTGTATCATCGCCACACTAGTCCAACGCTAGCTGTGGTTAATTTCGGTTTCTTCGCTAGTCCAGCACTAGCGGAGAATTTTTTGAAAATAGGCTAGTCCAATGCTAGGCCTTTAGGTCATTTTAGTATTAGAATCATTTCTCGCGTGTGCATTCCATGTCATTTCACACACATTTTTTCTTTTAGGCCTTTTCTATTTTGTATGATTTATATATATACTTTATCACTTATTATCTATTTTTAAACATATGTTAGTGCATAACATTTCGATTCCACCACACATAGAATCTTACGTCATTTGTGTGATTTGACTAGAAATAGTCATCTACTCACGTGGTGTCACGGGTCGTTCGTTTACCTCTTGACGTAATGAGCCGTGTGGCAAGTAACGCTCCGCACGCTACTTCCGCCTACTAACCGACTGTGTGTCGTAATCCCAAATATAGCAAATTAATGCATATATAAGCTTTAGAGACACAGTGGTAAAATAGGAAATGAAATTTCATTCAATAATCGCAAAGAATACAAGTTCGCTTTACAACCGTTCTCGTGTCCAACTCCTTATTACCCCCTATAGTAGTCCTGGCAAAAAAACTCTAAGTGACAGGAGTAGACACTGTTTTTCTCTACAAAAGGGAAAATACAACAACTAAGCTATTTACATGTACAAGAAGAACTAACACCTAAAATTACATCACTAAACTTCTGGTACTTGGTTCTTCATCCCTGGCAAGTATCGCACCGATCTGTGACCGGTGGTCCCATGAGTCCCGAGCGCTGGTGGTGTCGGGTGCGCGACTTCGTCCTCCCGGGAGTCCTGATCAGCAACGACAAACACTATGCGGGCCATGCGGCTGCGACATGAGTGCGACAGGTCGTACCGACTACAACACGAGTGCGATAAGCATGGAACGCACAGGTGCGATAGGGCATGAGGCCTGCTACACGGATGTGCCAAGCAACGGCCGCACGACTCTGGGTGCGGGTTGGGCGAGCGCGCAGGCGCGATCAACAACGGTGTGCTGTCTTGGGCAACATACTCCTTGGTCTTCGACAGATGGCAGGGCATAGCGTTGAGGTGGCCTGTGACATTCTCCCCCACCTGATTTGGCGACGTCCTCGGAGCCTTTGAAGCATTGTAAGCATCAATCATATTTTGAAAGGCCTTGAGGTTTGTTGCTCGTTCCCAAGAATTTTCATCATCCCCACATCCTTGCCATTTTATGAGGTACTCTTGATGATTTTTGCGACTATGTCTTATCATTCGTTCATCAAGAATAGCTTCAGTGACTTGTTTTCCTTGAGCTTGGATGTTGAGACCTTTTCGCGCATTCTGTCCCCTCGAGGGGTCTTCCATGTCTTCATGGTAGGGCTTTAAAAGACTGACATGAAAGACTGGATGGACTTTCCACCAAGTTGGGACTTCTACTTTATAGGCTACCTGACCAATCCGCTTTAGCACGGTCACAGGGCCAATGTACTTTTGTAGTAAGCGAGCATCCTTGTTTCGCATGAACCGGCTCTGGTGTTGGCTAGGAAACTTCACCATAACTTTGTCTCCCACTTGGAATTCAATGAAGCGTCGATCTTGATCTGCAAATTTTCTTCATGCGCTTCTTAGCTTTCTCAAGAAAATTGCGAGTGATTTCAACATTTCGTTTCCATTCTTGAGAGAAGCTCTGTGCTTTCGGGGACCTTGACTTTTCCGCAGCATCCACCGTGTAAGGTAACAAGGGCTGTTGTCCGGTAGCAATTTCAAAAGGGCTCTTATTAGTTGAAGAACTCTTTTGAGCATTGAAGCATAGCTGGGCAACATCCAGTAATTGCACCCAATTCTTTTGGTTGGCCGTCACAAAGTGTCGGAGATATTTCTCCAACATTCCATTGAACCGCTCAGTCTGGCCATCAGATTCGGGATGTGCCGACGAACTCATGCTCAATTTAGACCAAGTATTTTGAAGAGTTCGGTCCAAAAATTGCCAGTAAACCGCGGATCACGATCATTGACAATCTCCCTCGGAATTCTCCAGTATTTAACAATATGCTTGATGAAGAGTTGAGCAGTCTCTTCAGCTAAGATAAACCAGGATGTCGGGATAAACGTTGCATACTTAGAAAAGCGATCGACCACCACCAGAATTATTGCAAGGTCTCCCACTTTCGGTAAACTGGTGATGAAATCCAGAGATACGCTTTCCCAAGGTCTAGAGGGAACCGGAAGTGGCTCAAGTAGCCCACCCTTCTTTTGACGGTCGGCTTTGTCTTGTTGGCAAGTGAGGGAAGTCCGCACGTAACTATCCACATCGTCCTGCATTTGTGGCCAATAGTATCCTCGCTGCACCAAAGCCTGGGTGTCCGGCCCACAAAGTATCATGGCACTCCTTGATCAAGGTTTTCCGCAATTCCCCGCCTTTTGGGACATAAAGACGGTTCTTCTTAGTTAACAAGACACCATCATCAAGCCAAAACTGTCTAGCTTTCCTCTGTTTCACGAGTTCGACCAAATATTGTGCACTAGGATCTGTCGGTATCAGGTTCTGTATTTGGTCTTTGATATTGGTAGAAATTTGACTCCCATGCAGGGCAGCGGCGTAGCAGATCGTTGCTAGATCAGATCG
This sequence comes from Mitragyna speciosa, assembly GCA_024721245.1. Lineage (NCBI taxonomy): Eukaryota > Viridiplantae > Streptophyta > Magnoliopsida > Gentianales > Rubiaceae > Mitragyna > Mitragyna speciosa. Next base: position 18,658,251 of record CM045552.1, on the reverse strand, counting down.
TCTACTTAGTGCATCCGTTACTTGATTTGATTTTCCCGTTCGGTATTCCAGCATGAAGTTAAATTCTGCCAATAACTCTTGCCAGCGTGCTTGTCGGCTACTTAACTTGGGTTGTGTCAAAAAGTGGCTCACAGCAGTGTTGTCTGTTTTTACCACAAATGGAGCTCCCAGCAAGTAATGCCTCCAAAGGCGTAGGCAATGAACTACCGCAAGTGGCTCTTTCTCGTGTGCAGAGTATCTTTGTTCTACTCCATTCAGTTTTCGACTCTCAAAGGCCACGGGGTGATCTTCTTGCATTAACACTCCACCCAAAGCAAAGTCAGAAGCATCCGTGTGCACTTCAAAAGGTTTTGTCACATCGGGCAGTGCAAGCACGGGATCAGTGGACATGCTCATTTTTAGTTGTTCAAAAGCTCCTTCGCAATGGACGTCCCAATTCCATGCTTTCTCTTTCTTGAGTAAGCCCGTCAGTGGCAAGGCTATCTTAGAGTAATTCTTTACAAAACGGCGGTAGTAGTTGGCTAGGCCAAGGAACGATCAAAGTTCTGTAACACTGCTTGGTGGTTTCCACTCCTTGATAGCTTGTACTTTCTTGGGGTCCATGCGGATTCTGCCTGGCTCAATGATGTGCCCCAAGAACTCTATTTGTTGTTGTGCAAATGAACACTTTGAGGGTTTTGCATATAGTTCATGCTCTCGCAACCGGTTCAGCACCTTCCTCAAGTGTTCCAAGTGGTCATCCAGCGTGCGACTGTAGATCACAATGTCGTCCAAGTACATCACTACAAATTGATCAAGAAAATCCCGAAGTACTTGATTCATAAGAGTGCAAAAAGTGGCCGGGGCATTGGTTAGCCCAAACGGCATCACCAAGAACTCGTATGCCCCTTACCTAGTCACGCAAGTTGTTTTGTGCTCATCTCCCTCCTTGATGCAAACCTGCCAGTATCCTGATTGCAGGTCGATCTTTGTGCAGAACTTTGCGTGACAAAGCTGATCCAAGCAATCAACAATAAGTGGAATCGGGTATTTATTTTTCACTGTGATTTTGTTCAGGGCCCGATAATCCACGCACATACGAAGCGTCCCATCATGTTTCTTCTGGAACAGCACCGGCGCTCCGTACGGTGACTTCGCAGGGACAATTATGCCGGAATCTAGCATTTCTGTCAATTTTTTGCGAAGTTCAGCCAGCTCTGGCTGTGACATTCTATATGGGGCTCTAGCTGGAGGCTTGGTTCTAGGAACCAACTCAATTTCGTGGTCAATTTCTCTCTTTGGTGGAAGACCTTTTGGTAGCTCGTCTGGCATCACGTCTTCAAATTCCTCCAGCAACCGTTTAACCGGTTGTGGCACCGGTCCAGAATTTTCCTCCACTTCTTCCCAACACAGATGCGCCAGGTAAGTTGTTTCCCTCCGTTTTAAGCCTTTCTTCAACTGCATTGCAGAGAGATTCGTTCCCCCAGCATTCCCTACTGAGGTGCGAATCATGTATGGATTGTCGCTCAAAACGATGAGAGAGTTGCCATAAGGATATATTGCAATCCGGGTGTCCCTTAAGAACTCTAACCCAATGATGAGCTTGAAGTTGTCCATCTTTACTGTTAAAAAACTAGTTCGCGCTGTGAACGAACCAGCTTTCATGGACACTCCTTTGGCTACCCCACGATCGGTTGTGCAGCAGAGTTCATTGCCTTCACTCTGCTAGTGGACTTCTCCAATACTAAGCCCAACCGCTCTACTTCAGTATTGGAGAGGTAATTATGGGTCGCTCCTGTGTCTATCATGGCTCAAATCGGCTTCCCATTTACCTTCAGGTCCACGTACATTAGGCCGTTGTTCTTGCCTCTCATAGGCCTGACCTGTTCTATCTCTTCCTCTGTGAAAGTAGTCGTAGCCGTCTCCTCCAAGATTGGGCTACCTGACTTTGCAACAGCACGGTTTTTCTGCTTGGTGGGTGCCCTTGCCTGAAGCTTGGCAATCACCATGTCAATTTTCTCCTCTAATGTTGGTTTGGCCTCTGTCTTCTGAGTAGAGCTCTTGAGTGCATTGCACCAGTAGGAGAATGCCCCCATAGCATCCTCTTCCTCCTGGTCACCCAACTCCTCGCCACCGTCTTCCTCTGAAGGCAGTTCTTCTTGGCAAGGAATGTTGTTGTCTCTAATCAGTGCATTCACGAGTTTTCTCGTCGGACATTCAGCCATTCGATGAGGACCGTTACAAACATAGCACCCTTGCTTCTATTGGTCCCTACTGTTACTAGTGCTCAGGCCTCGGCCCTTCTGTTGTCCTGCCTGTGCATTATTTTTGAATGTGGAGGGTCGATCTCCCCCACCTTTTCCCCCATTCGGCCTGTTGAATTTATTGCCCGACCCTTTAGACTGGTTGGTTACTGGTTTCGTTTCTCTCCTCAGTTCTAGCCGGTAGTCGACCAATCCTTCGGCCTGGGCAATGGCTGAGTCTAGGTCCTCAACCCTGGCTCATTGCAATTCTGCTCTAGCCCATGGTTTCAATCCCTCTTTGAAGAAAAAGAGTTTGTCTTTCTCCGACATATCTATAATGTTGAGCAGATGGGTTTGGAAGCTATTCACATATTCCCGTATCGTGCCCGTCTGTCTCAACCCACATAAGGCGCGACGAGCCTGCTCCTCAACGTTGTGTGGAAAGAACTGTCGCTTTAATCTCTGCTTCAGCTTATCCCATGTGTTGATTTGTAGGTGTCCAGCCTGTATTTCTGCTTTCTGGGTACGCCACCATACTTTGGCATCACCCGACAAGTACATAGAAGCTGTCGTCACCTTTGCGGCATCGTTTCCGACATTCGTTGCCTTAAAGTACTGCTCCATATTGATAAGGGCTAAAGTGCATTAGTTTTTAATAGGTTTTTAGGGTAGGTTTTTAGGATTTTCTATGAGTTTTTCTCTATTTCTTAGCTATTTCTTCTCATTTGTGATTTGAATGCCAAATTGTGTAAAGGTGTGATTTACATGTGATTTGTGTCATTTTCGTAGGATTTGCACATTGCATCACCAATTTGGATTAATTTGGATGGCAATTGGATGATATTTTGAGGTGATTTGAAGTTGGAGATGAGTTAAAGTCAAGAAATCCTCAAAGTGGTGCAAAGAAGCAATAGGCGAAGAAGAATTGGAAAGGAAACGGTTTGGCAGTCTAGACATATGTCAATGATTTAGTGATAACTAGAGATGGAGATATTGGATTAAGGTGATTCATGAAGAATTTTGAAGCTAATACAATAATCTACAATTTATATGAAGACATCAAAGTCCAGTTCTTAAGGTTCAAAGGTCAAAATTCCAAGTTATTGAAGCATATTTGTACTGCAGTACTGTTCCAACCAGTTCTTAGTATTTCAGCTATATTTCAGCGTACAGAGCTTCAAATGACATGATTCTTGTTGATTTGAAAAGCTTATTCAAAGAGCTAAAACTTTTATGTTTTGAGAAAAAGCTAGTTCATCCATTTTCGAGGTGAAATTTTGCATGGAAGATAAGTGAAATCGTCTGACCAAGGCCGCGGGTAAGGCTGTGCCGCGGCCTGGGGTGCGGCCTTGGTCAGAAAGGGAGGACACAAGGCCGCGGGTAAGGCCGTGCCGCGGCCTAGTGACGGAATGCTGTGTTTTTAAGCACTTTTGGGTGAATCTTTGCGGGGGAAAGAACCCTAACTCGAGGAAAAACACACACACGCCGCACACACCTCAAAAACACACATTTTGGCACATCTAGAGTGATGTAGAGAGGAGAAAGCAAAAGTAGAGGGACAACTCAAGGGCTTCAATGGTGAAAGCAAGAAGGATTCATCAAGATGCAAGGGAGGATTCAAGAGGGCTACATGAGAATGAGCTTTCTCTTTCTTTCTTGTCTTTTGTTAATTTTATTCTTGTAATTATGAATTGAGTTGTTTATGATTTAGATGGGATGAACCCTAGATTCTTATGTCTATGATTTTATTCTTGGTTTAATGAAAGACCCACTTTGTTCTTAGATTTATTCATGAGTTTATTTGTGTTTTGGATTGGGATTTGCATGCATCCTTCAATTCAATTGTTGATTTTGTATGGGTATATCGAGAGATTGCACATATGATTAGATCACTTCATGAATAGAGAAAACTTGAATGAATTGCTAGAGATAGGATTACATGAGTTCTTCCTAAGTTGAGTTTTAGGATTAAAGCTCAACCACAAATCGAGTCCATTGATTAGAAATTGCATCTTTTAGGGGTTTTAGTTGAGAAGAGATTCCAATTAATCAACTGAGAAGGTAGGAATTGTTTCACTTGAGAAAGGATATAATTCACATAAGGGACTCCGGGGTCTAAGAAATTGGGTTAATTATTAATCAAGTTAGAGTCTTGGCATGTTGGTTTAGGGGAATTCTTCATCTAAATTCACCTCTACTTTTGTCCATTCTCTCTACTATATTCTATATTGTCATTTAGTTAGATAATTAGTTTTAGCTAATTTGTATTTTCATTTAATTCGTCATTCACTTTGTGAGGTTAGATAATAGAAAGAAGGTTAATACTAGTACTCACATAGTCCCTGTGGGATACGACACTCGGTACTCCTGTACACTGTACTACTGGAAACGATAGGTGCACTTGCCTAAGTATCCATATTATAGCGAAAGGGATATCACATATCAAAGAGGAAGTTCTCAATCTCCCTCGCGCCTCTTGCCCCGCCAAACGTCTTTGGCTCGGGGACTTTTGGTCTATTGAAAGCCCTCGCCATGTCCGAAGTATGGGCCATGGTGTTGTTGTTGGCCACCGCCAACTGGAGAATCTGCACCTCTGCACAGAGCTCCGTCACCATCTCAAGCAATTCGGCAATTGCATTTCTATTTCCCACGACTCCTCCCTCAAGAGCTTGGGTGTCCTCAGCAATTCTTTGAGTGATCCCTTGTTCCCTCTCAAGGTCTGCACTCAAATGGGTAAGGTCCGACTTCGCCTACCCCACTCGCAGGTCCAGGGGAGCGGCACCTCCGTCACCCAAACAGATAGAAGAAAGTCGATTGACTGCCCCCTCTAAGGCCTCAATCCGTGCTTTATGTGTAGCCATCTTTGCGTTATTGTAAGCCTGATTCCTCCCCCAGCGCTTTGATACCAACTGTCACGGGTCGTTCGTTTACCTCTTGACGTAACGAGCCGTGTGGCAAGTAACGCTCCGCACGCTACTTCCGCCTACTAACCGACTGTGTGTCGCAATCCCAAATATAGCAAATTAATGCATATATAAGCTTTAGAGACACAGTGGTAAAATAGGAAATGAAATTTCATTCAATAATCGCAAAGAATACAAGTTCGCTTTACAGCCGTTCTCGTGTCCAACTCCTTATCACCCCCTATAGTAGTCCTGGCAAAAATACTCTAAGTGACAGGAGTAGACACTATTTTTTTCTACAAAAGGGAAAATACAACAACTAAGCTATTTACATGTACAAGAAGAACTAGCACCTAAAATTACATCACTAAGCTTCTGGTACTTGGTTCTTTATCCTTGGCAAGTATCGCACCGATCTGTGACTGGTGGTCCCATGAGTCCCGGGCGCTGGTGGTGCCGGGTGCGCGACTTCGTCCTCCCGGGAGTCCTGATCAGCAACGGCAAGCACTGTGCGGGCCATGCGGCTGCGACATGAGTGCGACAGGTCGTACCGACTACAACACGAGTGCGATAAGCATGGAATGCACGGGTGCGATAGGGCATGAGGCCTGCTACACGGACGTGCCAAGCAACGGCCGCACGACTTTGGGTGCGGGTTGGGCGAGCGCACAGGCGCGATCAACAACGATGTGCTGTCTTGGGCAACATACTCCTTGGTTTTCGACATGTGGCAGGGCATAGCGTTGAGGTGGCCTGTGATACGTGGGAAGCGATGGCGTACATGTCGTTCCCCCCTTCGTGAGTAGGAATAGTTAGTCACGAGTCTATTAGTCTCCCGAACCTTTTTCTCTTGTTTTTCAGAGACCTGGAGTTATCTTAAAAAGGGTTTTTCTTGTTTTTCTTATATTTTCTTAAAAATCATTTTTTCAAATAAATCATTCCCAATTTTTTACCTTTCACAAAATATTTTCTGGTGACTTGGTACACTAAAACTCAATACCAAGTGGCGACTCCTTTTTCACTAAAAAACCCTTTTTAGACGTTATTTTTGGGCTAAAAATCGTCGCATTTTCAAAGTCCCATTTTAAGCCCTTTTTCTTTTTGTTTTTCAAATAAAAGCATTTTTTCTAAAAAAGTCATTTCACAAAAACCTACACTCTTTTTCCAATAAATAAACACCACATTTAATTCTTCTTTTTTCCGACTTTCGAACGAAAAATGGGGCGCGACAAGTTCGAACACTTGGATTAATCATTTTTTTCCTTCTTTAACCTTTCTATTTCATCGCATTTGGATGTTAGGATTGCATTTTTGTTTTTTAGTTTTTTAGGTTTTGCTTTTGCATTTTACACACCTCGGTTTCCCGTTTCTGTCTATGTGATGTATGGTTTAATTATCTTTGTTTTATTCGGCTCACGCTTGCATTTAGGGAGGGGGTCAGTCACCCTTAGAGCCCATGCATGCTGGCATTATTCTTCCCTCCTCTCATGAGAAGCACTCCATACTTGCATTTGATATATTTTTACCCTTTTTCTCTTTTTGGTGGTTCTCACCCACCCATCTCGATTAGGAATAGGATTGATCTACTTAGACATGTGACTGGGCACGACGTGCACGTAACAATGTCTGGGAGATTACTCTAACTCTCGACTTAGGTCCATAAGTCTAGAGATTCAAGAACTGAAGCTTTATTGAGTCTGGAAGCATTAGTGAGTCTAACCTCATGCATCCATGTAGAATAAGATTAGGGTAGAGTCGCCTTACCCTATTAGGTACACCAGGCATATGAGGAAGGAACACACCCCCTTCTGGTATTTTTTATTTTTTGTGTGTGATATTTGTTGCTCTAACTGTATTGTATGTTATCTATTGAATTGATTAATCTTATTTCTTTCTTTTGTTCGCATTCATAAGCCGTAGAATAAGGAGCCCTGGCATGGTGACCTTGCAAGAAACCAACCCGCTATTTGTATGCTTAAATTTCTATCCTATAATTAATTTCTTCAAGAAAGATGGAAATGAGATTTTCATAAATTTTTAGAAATTGCATTTGGTTGCAGACCAAAAATACCCTATGTTCCAATAATTGCAATTTTCTTGTAAATATCAAAAATCTGATTTTTGACTTGTAAGTCTTGAGATAAAGTTGTAAACCCTAGTATTCTTTTAAAGCTTTTTGTTGTGCTTGATAATCTTGTCCATATTTGATTTTTTTTGGAGTCAATAAATGTACCCAAAAGAGCTGACTTTTATACAGTTCAAGTCATCTTTTTCAAAAAAAAAAAAAATATATATGTCATTTTTGCCTTATTCTCCACCCTTCCTTCCCACACTACACAAAATGGGTTTTAAGACATATTTCTTCTTACTTTAATAAACTAGTATTTTTAACTTATAGGTTCCTAGATAAAGTCATGATTTTTTGTCTTATTTCAATATTGTGACCGGTAGTTCCATGCAGGCTTGATTTTTCAATTAAATAAATTTGAAGTCAATAATCTTTTGTACAGTTCTTGATCCATCTTTTTCAAAGAAATTCTACATTTTTAGGACATTTTTCAAAATTTTACATTTTTGCATTTATTTAGCCTACTTTAATAAACTGGCATCATGCATAAACTCTAGTAGGAATGCCACTTCGAGAATCTCATAATAATAAAGCCATCCTTTTATCTTAGGTACATAACCCTAAAGGACGTGCACACTTATATTTTTAGTACTATCCTGGAGAGTGAAACCCTAAGTAAGGTAATACGAGTAGAATGGAGGCATCTTTTCATGAGGGATTTGGCGCACATTTGGTTAAAGGGGGGTCTTAGCCTCAAGGATTGCATTTCATGCTAGGCCTACCCTTGGCATAATAAGAGCTCCTCCTAAGACATGCAACCGAATTATTTATACACTTGCTAACTTCAGAATTTTTCTTTTTCTTTTTCTTTTGAACAATAAATTTGACAATGGCAGTAACGAAAAGATGGCTGAATAACTTTCCTTTTCAATGTGCATTTCAAGTATTTTAAATCATAGCTTCCTTTCACTAAAGCCCCATTTGCACACTATCTTGTGCCAGACTATTGCACGTAAACATGAGTAACCATCCAGAATCTCCCAAAGTGCCCATAGAGAATCAGACATTTGAGCTGACAATACTAAGGGCATAGATGAATGAAATGCTAGCCAAAATAAATGACATGACTCATGAAGTATCCTCCCACAGCCAAATTGTTGCCCATTTCATCAGCAATATGAGCAACAATGGCTTTACCTCAAATGCTCCAGTCATTTGAGAACTTTCACAAACCCAACACAATGCAAGTGGTGGCACCCTATATGCAAATAACAATGCCACAGCTGTTTAGATGCAGACCCACCCTCCGAATACTCAAGACACTCACATCTCACCCCTAACTACTCGAAATACTCAAATGCCTGTTCAGATTCCATCTAGCCCTAGAAACACCAAGAATACTTCGAACCAATTTTACTACCCCCAACAAGCAACTCAATTTACCCAAAACACTTAGCCATTACCTGCTCTTGATGCAATTGTTTGTAATCGATACCAGATATCAGGGTAAAGTGGAGATGTGACGCCCCGGAAATTCGCACTAAAAAGATTATTTGATTTATGTTATGTTTATTAGTAGAAAAAAAAATGAATGAGAAAAGAAAATAAGAGGGAAATTAAAGTGCATTTAATAGGGCATTTCTTTTATTTAAGGTTTAGTGTTAATCTTTGGTTTAATAGTTGAGAAATGTCTTAAGTTAGTTAGGTTAACTAAATGAGATTTTTGTATGATTAAGTGGTACACCTAAGTACCAAACTTGGGTTAATTTTATTGGTCTATTAGTTTACAATAGTGTGTAATTTTGACTAACCAACTCTACCATTATTAAGCCTTTTGACTAATTGAACTTTAGCACAAAAAATTAACTTAAAATTTTCACTTAAACCCTTGTCTTTTCCCCACCATATGGCCAGCCCCTCTTTCTCATTTTTTCCTCTCTTTTGTTTTAAAATTTTATGCTACAAAACTTGCCATATGTTAAGTGTTAGATGATTAAAAATTTGTACCAATTATATTTAGCCAACTAGTACCTATTATGCCAAAATATCTAAACTCTAGCTTGACTCTTGTTTAGCTCTAATTGGTTGCACTTTCTTCCATTATTCTTCTACTTCTTTTATACTCTCTTGACTGAATTCTCTCCCATTTTCTTTCTCACTCTTGGACAAAATTAGCTTGCCCTCTCTCTACTCTCTCTTGTTCTTCATTTTCTTGGAGCTTTCTTTCCAATTTTTGGCAAATTCCACCATAGAAAGTGAGGTTTTCTTCTTCCTAAGCAAGGTTCTAAGCTTGTTTAAGGTATGTACCATGGACTTTTGCTATTAATTTCAAGTTTATTTAAGTTTTATTTAAGCTTTATTTAAGGTGTTGTTCAAGTTTTACTTTCACAGTCATACTGGACCAGTTTTAGTAAAACTTTCATAACTTGATGTAGATACCTTGGATTCGAGTGATTCTTATTGTTTTAGAAACTAGATTGATAGGGCTTTCCAACGGTATAAGGCTTGCACTGTGTTTCATTGTGTATTAATCGCAGAAAGTTTGCAAAGTTGGCTGAAAATTCGGTTCTGCGTGAAACAGTTTTGATGATGAGCCAACTTGAGGGATGATTTTGAACCTGTTCTAGTTGGAATTTGGATTGATGATCTTCACGAAAGTTGTAGCCCTATAAACGTACTTTAAAACCATGTAATCAGAATTCCTTAGTTCTTGATGGATTGACCCCAATAATGGTACGAAGTTGGCTGAAAACCAACCCTGTGCAAATTTGGGTAATGATTCTTGGAGTATAATTCTTGATATTTAGTGGAATTTTGATTGAATTTGAGCTTGGATTGAACTAAGAAGTTGTAGAACTTGTTGAATTATGGGTTTGATGATTGAAATCTTGATGGAAAACAAAGTTGGATGGCCGAAAATTAAGGGGAAATAATGCCAAAATTTTGTTAGAAAACCCTAAACCCTAAATCCTAAACCCTAGAACTAAAACCCTAGAATTTAATGGGGTATTTCTTGAATTTTCTTTCTAAGTTGATTAGGGTTTAAATTGATTTTCATTAGATTATTTCTTATAAATTCCAGGATCCAAAAGTGAGACCCAACCGTTTTACGAAATATTTTCTTAAGCGTTCCAGGTGAGTGTCCCTTTACTTGTGCATGTGAGTGTTCCTTTGCTTTTGTTTATGAGTGTTTCTTCACATATTCATAATGCATGTTCAAAATGTGATCTTATTTATACTTGATGCTCGTGACTCGTCACAACGTGCTATGTGTTCTTGATATTCATGAATTGTCACAATGTATTATATGAAGGGAAAGTGTGTACTTTATCGCACTTACCCCATGGTTTGTTACATGCACAATTTCTATCTAATGTGAATATAATTGTTTGTGAATTTTCGACTACATTAACTTGTTGCCTAGACTTCCGTGGTTATGCCGCGGTTAGTCAGGCAAGAGGGTACAAAGGAGGATATAAGGTGCTGGGTGTTTAGGGCTTGTGGTTCTTTTCCTTGAGTTGTGAATCCTCAAAGAGGCCAACTCCGGACTGAACCTTCTTGCTTGTTGCCCTCCGGGGTTGAGATCTCACCCTGGATGGGTCGGACGGTACTCTTGGAGGATATAAGGTGAATGGCGGATAGGGCTCTTGCTTGATAATGCAGGTATAACCGGCAATCCACTCTCAATACTATGGTCACATGATCAGTACTTGCTCTCGTGATGGGAATGTATCCTCCCTTGTTTAAATCAGTGATTACTTAATATATCCTTACTTTGTCTTATGACTTGTGACATTCGTTTAATTAACTTCTGTTTGATTGTCTCTGTATTTGCATGTGTGGGAACCTCACTGAGCTATTATAGCTCACTCTCTGTTATTTGTTTTCCTTAAACAGGCTCCTATCTCTAAAGCCGGTGGTGAGGAATCCAGGGTAGAACTGGGTAGGATTTTTGGGTAGAAGGACTGCTTGAGATATGATTGTAATAACAAATGTATGTAATGTAAATTGTTTAACTAGTACTTTTACTTTTAAGTTTGAATGTGATGTGACCCTGAGAACTGTCACAGTTGGTAGCTACGAGTTTTCTACCGAATTACATCTGCTTGTGAATTTTAGTGTGTGCTCGATTCCAGTCCTGGCGAGAGCCAGGCAGGCAGTCCGCTAAGCCCTTTGGTGCGCCTCTGGGTAAGGTGGGGCTGTCACAGGAGATGGAACATTTTGCTAGGGAAGATAATCCCTTTATGACTGATAAAACATTGTTGAAAAGACTAGATAGGTTTGATGATTTCATCAAAGAGAGTTAGGGATTTGATAGATATGGTGGATTAGACTACAAGGATTTTTGCATGTTCTCAAATACTCAATTGCCACCGAAATTCAAAGTGCTATAGTTTTCTAAGTATAATGGCAGTGAGGACCTTGTGGTGCACCTCAAAATGTTCTATAACAAACAGGGAAAACCAACTGGGGATGACAGGTTGCGATTGAGGCTTTTTGGAGAAAGTTTGGAAAAAAGATGCATTAGAGTGGTATTTGAAATTAGACTTCTCAAATATCTAAATCTGGACTGACCTTTCATGGGCTTTCATCAAGCAGTATGAATTCAACTACGACCTGGTAACTAACAGATTTGTTGTGGTAGAGTTAAAGAAGAAACCCTTAGAAGGCTATGTAGGTTACGATCAAATGTGGTAAAGTATGGTAGTCAAAGTGAGCGCGCCAATTGATGAAAATGAAATTGTTAAACTATTCATAAACACACAGGACCCACCATACTACCAGGCCATTGTGGGTTCAATTGGAAAGACCTTTGCCCAAGTTATTGAGTAGGCAGAAGCCATTGAAAGACGGGTGAAGAAAGGGAAGGTAGTAGACATGGCTGTCATAAAATTGCAAGTTGAGTCATTGCAAAACAGCAACAATCTGAAGAAAGTAGCTGAAAAGAAAGCTGAACAAAAGGAAGGGGAATTAGTTTTTGTGCTAAACTAAGGCTCAAGATCCAAAACCAAATTCCAAACCAACACAAATTACTAGGCCCATTATATGTAGTGCCCTCCACCAATACATTCTTTGCCTACTTTTTCATCAGGTCCTCAGCCAATCTTTCAAACACAAGTCCAACTGGCGAATGCGCAACTATTTCTTCCAAAAGCTCGACCCATGTTCCAAAACTTTCAACTTGCACCACAAAATAACCCTCACCCACCTATGCAGAACTGTCCAAGGCTCGTTCACCCCAATATTTATGCTCTACCTAACCAGCCTCACAATACTACAAGTATAGTTAACCCACCACAGAGAGGACCTAAGACTTTCACTCCTCTTGGTCACCCACTAGATTAGGTGTATGAACAGTTAAATGCAGTAGGCAAAATTGGCACAATACCTGAGAAAATTTACCCCAACGGGCAGCCCCATAACTATGACCCCTATGCCATTTATGTTTATCATTTAGGAAGCCGGGGGTATTCGATGGCCAATTGCTGGGTTCTGAAACATATGATTCAAGACATGATTGTGTCTAGAGAAATCGTGTTTAGAAGAGAAGGAGGACAGGCTCCGAATGTTGACAACAATCCTTTGCCTCAACATGGGCCTTTGTGGGGATGATAGAGCTAGATGAGAAGTTGGCAATGGGGTTAAAATTGGATACCACTGGTTTCAGAGTGATTAATGACGGAGCACTAATTTAATTAAGAGTTAGATAAATTAAACACTTTAATTTATTATTAAATTAATAATTAATTAATTCGTACTTATAGATCATGAGTGGCGTCTAGCAATGCATCATGACCACCCAAGTAAATACGAATGTCATATAGTAGACTACACCTATTAATGACAATGTTATTGTGTAATTAATATCCTTTCACCACACTATATCCCAAATTAGTCTAAGAGTGTAGTGCGCACTCGTTAAATGATTAATTAATAATTTCTTGTTCTCAAAATATAACTTTCTATAAAAGTATAATCTTGAAACACTTTCAAGTCATAGTTTCACTTATACGCAAAAGATTCTTTGAGTTATATTTTAACAAGTGGCCCATACAGGATATCCTTTCCTATAATAGGGAGTGGTGAATCCTATATTGATTACTCACTCTCTTTTCATACTTCATGCTATACCCAATCTCTACTGTATGGGCTATTCTTTTATGAGCACCCAGCAATAGAGTCAAAGTATAGTAATTCACACTCAAGATACCATGGTAATCTCAGGCCCAAGGATCACTTACACCATTGCCATTAATAGTACAATTCATTGGCACTATGAATGGTGACTCTTGGCGGATCAATCTAATGAACTTGTTCTCTAACAAGCATCCAAATATCAGCTTAGGTGTCACACACCGTAGTTGATGAGATCAACTACTACTTACAATAAGTAGAAACAAAGTATGTGCTAGTCTTTTCGTATCAATGATGTCCAATCTCATTAATGCTATGACTAGGGATGTTTAAGAATATAACTTATATGTAATAAGAGTCTCACTACGGTAACTCTTAAAATCTCTTAGACACAGTTTACATCCTATGGACTTTATCAAATAAACAAGTAATGTAAATAACAAGTATTAAATGACAAAGAAAATGCCACATTGATATTCCTTTGGCTACACTACGGATACTCTAGGCAAGTGCACCTATCATTTCTAGTAGTATAGTGTATAGGAGTATCGAGTGTTGATCCCACAGAGATTATGCAAGTACTAGTACTAACCTTCTTTCAATTATCTAACCTCACAAAGAAAATGACGAATTTATTGGAAATACAAATTAACTAAACTAATTACCTAATTAAACCACAATCTAGAAGTCAGGAGAGAGAATGGAGAAAAGTAGAGGCGAATCTAGATGAAGAATACCCCAAACCAAATATGCTACAGCTCTAACTTGAATAATGATTAAGCCAATTAATTAGACCCTAAAATCCTTCAACTAGGTTATAATCTTTCTCAAGTATTACAACCTCTATCCCCTTGGTTGATTAATTAGAATCTCTTCTCAATTAAAACCCCAAAAAGATGCATTCATGTTCTATGGATTTTATGGTTTTGGTTACGTTTAAATCTAATCGGGAAGACTCATGTAGTTCTATCTCTAGCAACCCATGCAAGCCTTTTTATTCATGAAATGATCTAATCATATAAGTGATTTCTCAATCTACCCATCTGAAATCAGTATTGAATCAAAGGATGCTAGCAATTCCCAATTCAACAACAATGGCATTCATGAATAAATCTAAGAATAAAGTGGGTCTTTCATAAATCAAGGAATAAAATCATAGTAATAAGAATTTAGGATTCATCTCATCTAAATCATAACAACTCAACTCATATGTACAAGAATAAACTCAACAATGTACAAGAAAAGAATGGGAAAACTCATTCTCATGTAGATTTTCTTTATTCATCCCTTGCATCTTGAAGAAGCCTTTTTGCTTTGCACCATGGAAGCCCTTGAGTTGCTCCTCTACTCTTTCTTTCTTCTCTCTACATCCCTCTAGATGTGTGTAAAAGTGTGTTTCTTGTGCCCTAGAACCCAAAGAAACCACCTTTTCCCTTCTCCAAAGAGGTAGGGTTCTTCTCTTAAAAGATTCACTCCAAAGTGCTTAAAAATGAAACTTTTCACAATTAGGCCGTGGCAAGGCCTTACCCACAACCTTGTGTCCTCCCTTTCTAACCAAGGCCGCACCCCAGGCCGTGGCCAGGCCTTGCCCGCGACCTTGATCAGAATGCTTCTCTTCTTTTCCATGCAATATTTTACCTTGAAGACGGCTGAACTAGCTTTTTCTCAAAACATAAAAGTTTTATCCCTTTGAATAAGCTTTCCAAAACAACAAGAATCACATCATTTGAAAGTCTGTAGGCTGAGATATAGCTAAAGTACTAAGAACTGGTCGGAACAGTTTTGCAGTACAAATGTGCTTCAGTTACTTGGAATTTTGACCATCGAAACGTGAGAACTGGACTTTGATCTGGACTTTGATGTCTTCATATGAATTGTAGATAATTATCTTAGCTTCAAAATACTTCATGAATCACCTTAATCCAATATCTCTATCTCAAGTTATCACCAAATCACTGAAATATGTCCAGGCTGCCAAACCATTTCCTTTCCAATTCTTCTTTCCCTGATGCTTCTTTGTACCACTTTGAGGGTTTCTTGACTTTAACTCATCACCAACTTCAAATCATCTCAAAATATCATCCAATTGCTATCCAAATTGATCAATTGGTGATGCAATGTACAAACCCTACAAAAATGACATAAAATCACATGTTTTTTTTTTTTTTTGGCTAACCCCGTGTTTGGGGGAGGACGCCACTCCCCAATTTATTAATCACAACCAAAAGGAGGGAGAAGATTACCCTCAGAAATACAAAGTGAATGTAAAATACTCAAAAGGTAAAAAGGAGTACTACTCCCTTACATTAAGATCAATATTTACTTCTACGAAAGGAATAAAAACCTACTCTATCAAGTCTAGATTCTCCTCTTGCTGCCCTTGGAAGTTCTTTCTCCTGAAAAAATATGGAGTCCCTCTGATGATCACACCCATCTTTGGCTAAGACATCTACAACCTTATTCGCTTCACGATATACATGTTTGAATGTAAGAAAACATGGCAAAAAGTGAAACAATTCCTCAATATCGGAAGCCACGCACCATGGGATCTCGACTTGTTTTTGCAAAATCGAAATAAGCACTTGAGAGTCGCATTCCACATGAAATCTTCCATACCCAAGATTTGCACACTTTTTTACTCCAAAAAGCAAGGCTTTAACCTCAGACATCATACTACTACCATTTCCAAAATAACATGAGAAAGCAAAAATCAACTTTCCTTTAGAATCACGCAATATTCCACCTCCACCACAAGGGCCCGAATTCCCTTTACAGCACCCATCCGTGTTGAGCTTCAATTCCAACAAAGGAGGAGAAATCCATTTCACCAGTTTGACAGAGAAAGATTTTGAAGGCCTTTAACTGATAGCACAAAAGAAGACCAACTATTCTTGGCTACCATAACTTTTTTAAATCTACAATTAAACATTTCATGTATTTCCCCGACAATGTTAAAAATTAAAGTACCAAAAGGCAAAACCTTCCCTTGGAATCTTGCCAAATTTCTCCATTTCCAAAGATGCCAGCAAATAATCAAAGGACAAATATGAAGAAGATAGGCATAATACTGATTTTTTGTCTCTTTGAACCACCATGATGCAATTAAAGGACGAATGGAGGAAAGAGCAAGTAACAAATCACATTCAGTAGAGAAAAAAGTTCAAACTTTTCTTGAAATATCACTAGAGCAAAATAGATGGTCTAATGACTCTTCATGAGGCATTATGCAACAATGACATGTAGAAGGCCTGTAAACCCCGAAATTTTTTAAAGAAGAATCCAAGGGAAGCTTATTTAAAATGAGTCTCAACATGAAAAAAGAAACTTTTAGAGGAACACAAGAAACCCATAATTTACCATTCATGAAAGAGGAGCCTTTGGAATGCCGGGTCAATTGAAATGCCGAAGCCAAAGAAAATTTCCCTGAGGAATTTAGATTCCAAATGCAACAGTCTCTATTGGAAGAAATTGGTGGATGGATGCGACTGATTTCATTACAAAGAGAATGTCCGAACAGGCGAGCCAGAGTGTCTATGTTCCATTGAGAATTCTCCACAAAGTCTTTTACCAAAGCAGCATTAGTTTGATGAACATGAGCTGCCAAACAACCATTACCAGTCCAATTGTCGAAAAACATATTAGCATCACCACTATTAAGTTTCCACAAGATATGTTCTTCTGCCTTTTCGCGCACCTTTAGCATTCTTTTGCAAGTAAGAGAAGCTAAAGGTGATCCTATAGCCAAGACCGGATGAATAGTTTGACAATATTTAGCATGCATTAAATTTGACCAAAGAGAATCATTCACTCTAAACATTCACCATAATTTAATAGAAAAGGCTTCATAAACATCAAATAAAGACCGAAACCCAACACCACCCTCATCCACTGGTAAACAAAGAGTTTGCCACTTTAACCAATGGAATTTATTTTTATGATCTAAAGCTCCCCAAAAGAAATTTGACAACACTTTTTCAAGAGCCCGAATCACACCTCCAGTAGGATTAGCAGCTGCCAAAACATGTATTGGAACTGAAGACAATACATTTTTGATAAGCGTAATCTTACCACCCATTGATAACAGACGATTCTCCCATCCATTTATTTTGGCAATAATCTTTTGAGCAAGGTCTCCAAAATAAGCAGCCTTTCTTCTTCCCGAATATAAAGGACAACCCAAGTAATTTACTGGGAAAGATCTGTATGAAAACCCCATGATCTGACCAATAGCCTGCCTTCTCATCCTGGAAGCCCTGTCATGCGCCAGAAAACAACTCTTACCAGAATTTATTTTTTGACCAGACGCCGCTTGATAATCATCCAGAATCCCTCGTACCCTTCTCAAGGATCGACTTCCTCCATTATAAAAGATCAATACATCATCCGCAAATGCCAAATGAGAAACCATAGGACATCCCCTAGGAATAGAAAAACCCATCCAAGGGTTATCCCTAAACTCCTTGTTCAAGCTCCTCGATAAAACTTCTGCTCCCAAAATAAAGAGGGCAGGAGAAATAGGATCACCCTGACGAAGACCTCGAGAAGATTTAAAGAATCCATGGGACGCTCCATTAAGAACAATGGAAAACCATGAATTGGATATCAACCTCCAAATCATGTCTATAAACTGCTCACCAAACCCAAAGGCTCTAAGAACCTTGATCAAATAAAGCCAAGAGACCCGATCATAGGCCTTAGCCATGTCAAGTTTTAAAGCCACATTGCCCCCTCTCGCTTTCCTTCCCATGCCCATGATAACCTCTTGAGCAAGCAGAAAATTCTCAGATATCAACTTACCTTTGACAAAACCACATTGATTAGGAGAAATCAACCGAGGTAAAAGCCTTGCTAGCCTATTAGCAAAATTTTTTGAAATAACCTTATTAGAGAAATTACACACACTAATAGGTCTAAATTCTGAAAAGTTTTGTGGGTGAGGAACTTTTGGCAGGAGAACAATAGAGGTAGCCGTGACACTCCTTGGAAGATCCAAACCACAAAAGAAGCCAACAATTGCATTATATACATCTTGACATATTATGTCCCATGCTGAAGTAAAGAAAATCCCAGAGAAGCCATCTGGACCCACTGAGCTATTTCCATCCATGGAGAAGACAGTATCTTTAACTTCTTCAAAGGTAGGAACATCACTCAAAAAAAGATTATCCTCTTGAGACACTTTCTTGGGAATAACATTAATCATGTCATCTGATCCCGACAAATCCTCATAAGAGAATAAAGATTGAAAGAAAAGAACTGCTTCATTACCCATATCTGCATCTGTTTCAATCCAAGTTCCATTGTTGCTCTTGATACGATGGACAATAGACTGAACTCTCCTTTGCTTCATAACCGAGTGAAAAAATTTAGTGTTATTGTCACCTTCTTGTAGCCATTTAACCCTGGATTTTTGCTTCCAGAAAAGCTCCACCATAGAAGAATGAAATTGTAACGAAGCCCTAGCTTGCCCCAGTCTCTCCATGACTTGTGAAGAATCATCCGTCTCTACAGCTTTCTCAGCCTCCTCCATCTCACGTTCTTCTTCCTTAAAATTATTGAAGAAATCTCCTATAGTATTTTTGCTCCAACGGCTCAAGTGAATCTTGAGTCTTCGAAGCTTTGCAGATAAAATAGTCAAAGGGTCACCGTGAATGGGAGACTGCCAAGAAGATTTTACCACATCCAAAAAATCCTTATACCGAACCCAGGCCTGTAAGAACCTAAAAGGTTTAGGTTTGTTGTCCAAACGGGTAGCAGTTGTAATGAGTAAAGGAGAGTGATCAGACGGAGATCTTGCTAAGTGAGAGACCGATACCCTCAGCTTGTTTGAACATTCCAAATTGACACAAAGTCTATCTAAACTCTTCCAGATTCTCCCTCTGCCTTGTCGATTGTTACACCAAGTGAACTTAGAACCTGAAAAACCCACATCAAACATACCAGAAGCAGATAAAAAAGATAAAAATTCTGCTGCTTCACCTGGAGAAAAGGCCCTTCCCTCACGTTTTTCTGAAGAATCAATGATTAGATTAAAATCTCCAACCAGGATCCAAGGAGAGTCAATCGGTTTATCCGCAAGCAAAGAATCCCAAAGTGGCGCCCTTTCATGTGGCAAACATTTAGCATGAACCGAAGACAAAATAAAAGAACTAGGCAGTTGAGGATGTATAACTGATAGAGAAATATGCTGACTACTCTGAGCAACCAAAGAACACACAAACGGTTTATTATAGAAAACCCATAATGAACCGCAAGAATTAGCTAATGCATTGTCAAACTTCAAACGAACCTTAAACCAATCCAGTTTCTCAACATCTTGTTTGGGTTCACAAATCATCAAGAATTGAATTTTATGTAATCTCAACAATAACTTCAATCTCTTAAAATTTGGGGGCTTTAAGAATACCCTGGATGTTCCAAAATAATGACAAAATCATTGATTCCCATTAAGAGAAGAAGTTTGAGAATTTTTTACCGAAGACCAAAGCTCACGATCAGATGGATACCTGGCCCTGATGCCTCGAAAGGATTTTGGTTGTTGTACCTGCCACATAGATTCATGATCTACCATGGATTCTAGATTGCCCGCTTCAGCTGAATATGAGACATTAACTGGCTGAACAGGTCCAGCAGCAGCTCCCCTTGGCGACAGATTACCTGCACACACAGGTAATGCATCCTCTTGCAAACCACCAAGTTCATCCTCGTCAGTAGCATGGGTAGATACAGGTTCTAATTGTAGCTGTGAAACCTGCATTTGAACGCCAGGATGACTAATGTTCACCTGCAAGGAAGATAAAGGGTTCTCATTTGATGTCGTGGAAGGTTTTTCAGACGAGCGAAGTTTATGTTAGATCTCCGGTTCCTGAATCTGAACTCCATTCTGATGTTGAGCATCTGCAGTAGGAATATCAGCCTGTATCCCATCAATGTTCGTCTGCAAAGAAGGACGTGGATTTTCCTTTGAAGTCGTGGAAGGTTTTACAGAGGTAAGAGGAGCATGTTGGAACACCAGTTCCTGAGTCTGATCACCCTTCAGTTGCTGAGTCGCTGCATGGGCAACAGCCTGCATTTCATCCATATTTTGCTTGTCTTTTACAACCCATTGTTTGGCAGCGCCTTTCTTCTTACTAGCATCCACTGATTTGCCCAATCTACAGGATGAAAAACCATGCCCAAGCTTACAACAACTGCTGCAATATTGAGGGATATTCTCATATTCAACGGTCTGCCAAAAACCAGAACTGGCATTGTTAATCCATAATTTATCCGGTAAAGTCTGCAACAAATCCACCTCCACGCAAATACGGGTGACGTTGGGTCTAGCCAACGAAGCAGTAGAAGCATCCATGCGTAAAGGAGATCCAACCAACTTCGCAATGGAAAAGAGAGGGCCCTTGGAGAAGAGATGAACTGGAAGCTGTGGCAGCTGAATCCACACAGGTACCAACGACGATTTCATGGCTACTGAGAAAGATGGAGACCATTTGAAGACTCTCATGGCAAAGCCTTGAAACGTCCAAAAACCACGCAGCCAGCAACGATGAAAATCTTCCTCAAGATCAAATCTAATCAGCACATGCCTAAAGTCAAGCAATCCTAGGGAGTACGGACCTTTAAAACCTACGGCCAGAAATTCTTTTCTCAGACTCTCCATTGAAGGTCTTCCTTTAGAGAATTTCCCCACCAATGCATGCTTAAAAGGAGTGGCCATCCTCTTCACCTCATCGTCTGAAAAAGAAATAGCCGGATAACCCCTATGCATCTCCGGGTTCTTCAGTAATGGTGCAACTTCAGGTTCTGCATTGGAGAAAAGGTCTGCAAAAGACTGAGTAGAAAAGGAAGGGAGGATCTTGGGTCCTCCCAGATGTTGAGATCCTGCCATAAGGCCGGACCCAAACCAATCCAGGAGAGCCGAAGGTAGGCCCTCCGGCCAGCAACAATACTGAACAAACGAGAAGTTTGAATTTTAAAAACCCACGTTAATAGGAGGAAGGAGACTAGGGTACATCCAATTGTGGCATTCAATTTGGCATTCACATGTAAATCACACCTTTACACAATTTGGCATTCAAATCACAAATGAGAAGAAATAGCTAAGAAATAAAGGAAAACTCATAGAAAAACCCTAAAAACCTATCTTAAAAACCTACTAAAAATTAATGTACTTTAGCACTTATCACACATAAAATAATATAACATGAAATAAGCGTAATATATAAATTCAAAAATTGACTTGGTTTTTTGGCATATACTAACAGTTGATATGTTGATTAGGCATCCACGTGGGATTGTTAAGGATCTATTGGTTAAAGTAGATAAATTCATAATCCCCATAGACTGTGTGGTGCTTGATATACCTAATGAGGTTAGTGTGCCAATTATCTTAGATTGACCTTTCTAAGCGATAGTTAGGGTGGTCATTGATGCTAAGAGTGGTAAGTTTAGGTTTCAAGTGGAAAGGAAGAAATAAAATTTAAATTGAGTAATAATGCTTTTACTTCTTCTCCTACTAATGAAATTTGCTCTATTGAGGCAACTAACGATGAGATCAAAAGCACGGCATGATCACTTTTGGCTGTGACTATCTTACGGTGTCTTAACCTGATACAAGGCCTTTTAAGAAAAACATGCAGGTGTGGACTTGAAAAGAGTTAAAGAGTTGGTGAAATCAGAAAAGAGTCTAAAGAAAGCTTAGAAAAACCCCAAGATGCCAAAGGAAAAAAAAAAAGCTTTAGCCAACAACAAGTGAGGTGGCCAAGGCAATGAAATTCGGGCTTAAAAAGTGGATGCCAAGATTCCTGACAAAGGTGTGGTCCTAAAGGAAACCTCAGTCCATTAGGCGAGAGTGCCAAAACTTGACAATAGTTGAGGAAGTCTAGCTAACGATGTTAAACAAACACTTGTTGGGAGGTAATCCAACTATTCACTTTAGCATTATTGTAGCAATGTAGGAACTCTATTTTGTGTCGGCCAATTCGTACACTTTTTATTTTCTTTAAAAAGAACACTCTCTCCAACTCTCTCCCTTTTTGGTTCCTGCAATCTAGGAATTTAAATGTTGAGCTTCATGTCGATGGCCATGGTTGGCCATTGGCCGTTGAATGCTACTAACCAAAATTCTCCATCTCCTATGTCTAAGGAGTCTTTTGCACAGTTTTTTGCAGCGTCTTATTCATTTATTTAGGCCAAACAACCAACTACAAACAAAGGGAAGGCTACGGTGTTCTTCACTAAGGATGAGATTGATTCGGTGGTTGCTCCTTTTCACTACTCTTTGTTTGGGAAATTTTTGCATGGAATGAAACTAGAAGAAATAGGAAGTATTGCATTGCACTAGATTTAAAGATTGAGGTGAAGATTGGTCATCTTGATGCTAGACATGTTCTCATATGTTGTAATTCAGAGGGAAAATTTCTAAGGTTATGCAGAAAAGGAATTTGGTTTGTGGGAAAATTTTCTATGCGTATCTTCAAATGGAGTCCATCGTTTCATGTTGATAAAGAATCTCCTTTCACTCCCATTTGGTTTTCATTACCTAATTTACCCATTCATCTATTTGAGAACCAATGTTTATTTTCAATTGTTAGTGTGATTGGAAGGCCTCTTTTCTATGATTCAGCAACGTCTGATGGTACATACTCGCTGATTAAAGCTCAAGTTCATGTCGTATCGTGATCGTCGTCAGAGGGAAAGCTATTACCAAACCCTATGTGATAAGCGTATAGTTTGCATATTTCTTAGCGTGTCTACATTAGTATTTTATGCTAGTTTTAAGGGTTTAAATAATGAATAATAGTCACTTTCATGTCTATTTCTTCCAATCTTAAGTTTGTAGCTAAAATGTGCAAATGTGTGGTTTAATATGCAATTCTTTGTATTTTGTAGGTTTTAGCTATAATGATCATCACTTTGGATCAAATGAAGCATATTGGGATGATATTAAATGTGATTTGAAGTTGATGAGAAGTGGCAAGAGAAGAGGACCAAAGATGTGGCATGATGAAGCAATGATAGAAGAAGAATTGATGATGAAAGGATTTCACTGCACCGACATGTTTTGGTAGTTTGGTCACAACTGGAGCTAGAGAGAGTGAATTGAGATGATTCTTGAATTAATTTAAAGCTAAGAGAATTATCTACAATTCTTATGAAGACCTCAAAGTCTGATTCTCACGTTTACAATGTCAAATTGCCACATTACTGAAGCATTCTTGTGCAGCGATGCTCTTCCGACCATGTCTTGATGTTTTGGCCATATCTTTGTGTACACAACTCCAAATGACCTGATTTTTGTGCTCCTGGAAAGCTAACTCAAAGGGCTATAACGTTCATGTTCAGACTAAAAGCTAGTTTGGCAAACTTTCTGACCGAACACGCGGCTGAATCCGCGCCGCGGGTAGGCACCGCGGGTATGGTCAGAAAGTTATTAATTGAAGCCGCGGCTGTATCCACGCCGCGTGTTCCAGGCGCGGGTTCGGGGCGCAGACGTACGATTTTGAGGCACTTTGGGGCTATCTTTCAAGGGGGCAATTCATACTCTTGGTGGATGGTGAGAATACACCTTAGGAGGGTTTTAGAGTGCTAGAAACACAAGAGAGAAGCGTAGCATAGCATAGAGGGAGCATAGCATAGAATAGCAAGGGTCTCTCTTAGAGAGATTTTCTCTCTTTGAGAGAGCCACCCCTTTAGATTAGTAAATCTCTCTATAGAATAGTGCTATTTGGAGGATTCTCTTGTACACATCAAGATTGGAGGAAGAATAGAAGATTTGAACTTGTTCATCAATCAATAAGTTTTCTTTATTCTATTTTTGTCTCTTTCTTGTGTCGCGCCCCATTTTTCGAAAATAAATAGAAAGTGTAAAGAAGATGTCGGGAAAAGGGAAAAGGAAGTATTAAATGTGATGTTGTGGTTATTAAAAAAGCGTGTAAATTTTTGTAAAAACTAATTTTTTGAAAATGCTTTGTAAAAGATGATTCGATAAAAATGTGACAAAACAAATGCTTTACTTTAAAAAATAAAAGAAAAAGGGCCTAAAATGGGACTTTTGAAATGCGACGATTTTTGGGCCCGAAAATAGAGTCTAAAAAGGGTTTTTTAGTGAAAAAGGAGTCGCCACTTGGTATTGAGTTTTGGTGTACCAAGTCACCCGAAAATATTTTATAAAAGGTAAGAAAATTAAGAATGATTCATTTAAAGAAATGATTTTGGCAAAATATAGGAAAAACAAGAAAAACCCTTTTAGACGACTCCAGGTCTTTGAAAACAAGAGAAAAAGGTTCGGGAGTCACAGTTGAAGAAAGGGAAGGCAAAGGCTCGTGCCTAAGGCACCCTTTCAACCTAGCCGAAACTAGTTGCGAGGTTTAGTCTAAAAATTTTTCTAATGTAACCCTAAAGTTTTATCACATTTGGATGCAACTATATGAATGCAAATCTAATCCTAAAAATGATGTCGATAAGGGACGAAATGTTCCACTGAGGTTTGGTCGGAGTTATCGCATTGATTGCGAAACTCGAGTCTAGACCTCGATGGAGTCACGAGTATAGATGCAAAATGAAATGCAAAAGAAAAGGAAAATAGTAATATAGGTAGTAAATGATCAAAGAGAGTAGGAATGCAACATAACGGGTACGGGGGACTAATAAACTCGTGACTAACTGTTTCTACTCACGGAGGGGGGAACGACATGTACGCCATCGCTTCCCACGTGAGTAGATTGACTATTTCTAGTCAAATCACACAAATGACCTAAAATTCTATGTGTAGTGGAATCTAAATGTTATGCACTAGGTAGATGTTAAAATAGATAATAAATGATAAAGTATATAAAAATTATACAAAAATGAAAAAGGCCTAAAAGATAAAAATGTGTGTGAAATATCATGAACACGCGAGAAATGATCCTAATACTAAAATGATCTAAAGGCCTAGCATTGGACTAGCCTATTTTCTATAAATTCTCCGCTAGCGTTGGACTAGCGAAGAAACCGGAATTAACCACAACTAGCTTTGGACTAGTGTGGCGACGATACACATATATAATTAAAGCAAGTAAATAAATAAAGCATGTATTAAAGCAATAATCACATAAAAGCAAATAATAGCACATAGGAGCACATAACACATAAACATGATATTCTAGATGCAAAGTCCTAAAGAAAGCGGATAAAACACATAACACATAACACACATAGCACACAAAGCCCTAACTATTACACCGGAGAATAACCTAATTACAATCTAAAAAATGGAAAGAGAATAAAAGATATCTTATCTAACCTATCTATTACATTTTCTATCTAACATACATAAGATTTTATTTAAATAGATAACACATAAACTATCTATTACATTAACTATCTAAATACAAAAATTTTTACTAAATAGAATATTACCTATCTATTACATTTTTTGAATGATCAATAATTAAATTCGAGTAAATAATACGACATAAATAAATAAACACTCACACATGGATAAAAATTATAAGCACAAAGATACATGAAAACACATAGAAAAAAAAACACATAGGAGCACGTAAAAAACACATAAAAAAAAACATTGGAAGGGTAATAGGGGTACCTCCTATTCGAAAACCCGGTACAAATTGCTACCAACATGAACAAACTTAATCAAGGTATCATTATTTAAACAAATAAACCATTAATTAAATTATTCTAGAGCAATCACTATAAACATGCTAATGATAATTCAAACAATTGTAGCAATAATAAACAAAATAAGAGAAAGAAAAATAATGATAACAATAATTAATCATTTAGGAGAAAAATGAAAATTGTTTAAGTAAAAATAAATTAGTAATAAATAAATAAATAAAGCAAAACAACAAAGATAAAATAAAATAAAACTAATAATAATAATAGAAGATAAAATACAATAATACATACATTGAAATTTTAACACCTCAAATAAGAATTATTAAAATAACTAAAAGGGAAATAGAGAGACTAATTTGAACATTAATTAGACTAACAAGACCCCATTCTAGAACATTAATTATAAGTTTGATAAAAATAAATAAAGAAAATGTAAAAAGAAATAATTTAAAGCTTTGAGGACTTAACTAATTTTAATTAATACTTTTTTTTTTGGCAAAAATAAAATATTATAAGATTTGGATTAAAAGTGAAAATTTAAGCAATATTCTAAAGTGAAAAATGTAATTTGCAACAAGTAAAAAGGTAAAATTATAATTTTAAACCCTACTTACGGTAATGACATAGTTTACAATGAATTTAAAGGCTAAAACATAATTTTCAGCAACTATAATGCCCAAAAACAAAAATTCCAGCAATAAATAAAAGACTAAAATAAAATTTCTAACAATTAATGGAGGTCTTAAAACAAATTCCAGCAACATAAAGGACCAAAATATAAATTTCAGCAACAATAGGGGGCCAAAAATAAAATTCCAGCAAGTGTAATAACTCAAATAAAATTCCAGCAAAGTTGGGGGGATAAAAATGAAATTCCAGCAAGTATTCTAAGGCAAAAATAGAATTTCCAGCAATGTATAAGGGCCAAAATACAATTTTCAGCAACATTTAAAGCCTAAAATATAATAACAGCAAGCTTGGGAGGCAAAATTGCAATTTCCATAAATATCAGAGGGTAAAATTGCAATTCCAGAAAAATTATAGGGGTCAAAATGTAATTACCGAAAAATATAGGGTCAAAATGGGAAATTGAATAGTTCAGGGGCAAAAATTATAAATATCTAAAAGTTGGGGGACCTAAATGCAATTAATCGGGACCTAATTGCAAAGAAAATTTAATTATGGGGGTCAATCTACAATAAACAGAAATTTAAATGCACAAATCAAACATTTCCAGGGCCACAGTAGCATTAATGAAAGTATAAGGACTATAAAATAAATACCTATTATTAATTAAAATCAAATTAGAAAACTAAACTAATCAAAACGACGTAGTTTTGAGTGAAACTACGTCAAAACGACGTAGTTTCACTAAAACACTTTTTTTTTTTTTTTTTTAACCGGTTTTACTTTTCTTTTCTTTTTTTTTTTTTTTCCTTTTCTCTCTTTTCTCTTTCTTTCTTTTCTTTCTTTCTTTCTTTTCTTTCTTCTTTCCCCCCCTGGTTCTGTTCTCTCCACCCGATTCTCTTCTCCACCTCTCGCCGGACTTCTCTCTCTCTCTCTCTCTCTCTCTCTCTTTCCTCGGTCCGGTTCTCTCTCTTTCCGTCCAAATACCCGATCGGTCCTTGACAAAATAAGCCAATTCCTATCAAACTAAACCTCCCAAATTCCTACCCACTTTGGTCCAAATCAAACAAAATTTCGCCAAAATCATTTCGTGGATTCAACGAATTAATAGACAATTAGTATTAAAAGCGGGGGGGGGGTGAGACTTTTACCTGGGCTACGGGGGATTCCAGTGGCGAGCTGAGGCCGTCAGTTCTGGCGGTGATTTTGGGGCGGCGCCACTGGTGGATAAGTGGTGGTGTCGATGTCTGGTGTGATTGTTGTTGCTGTTGTTGTTGTTGTTGTGCTGCCTGTTTTCCCTTTTTTTTTTTTTTGATTTGCAGGGGTTTGTATGCAGGTGTGTTGTGTGTGCGTTTCTGTGTAATGGTGTGTGTATGCAGGGGTGTGCAGGTGTGTGAATGGTGTTTGTGTGTTGCTGGTGCGTGTGTGTATGTGGGACAGTGATTTTTGTGTGATTGTGCTTGTGCGTGTATGTGTCCTGAGTGTGTTGTGGTTTTGTGAAGTTTGTGTGATGACTGTGAGTTGTTTTTGCAGGTGACAGTGTGTTTGTGTGAGGATTGTGTGGGTTGGACTGTGAGTTTGCAGGGGGAGAGCAAGCCGAGAGAGTGAGGGGTTTGTGCTGTGTGTGCAATGGT
Organism: Mitragyna speciosa; assembly: GCA_024721245.1. Classification (NCBI taxonomy): domain Eukaryota; kingdom Viridiplantae; phylum Streptophyta; class Magnoliopsida; order Gentianales; family Rubiaceae; genus Mitragyna; species Mitragyna speciosa. The sequence continues at coordinate 18,630,041 of CM045552.1, read as the reverse complement.
GTCTGTATGGTGTGTGTGTTAGACTGTGAGTTTGCAGGGGGAGAGCAAGCCGAGAGGGTGAGAGGTGTGTGCTGTGTGTGCAATGGTGTCTGTATGGTGTGTGTGTTAGACTGTGAGTTTGCAGGGGGAGAGCAAGCCGAGAGGGTGAGAGGTGTGTGCTGTGTGTGCAATAGTGTCTGTATGGTGAGTGTGTTAGATTGTGAGTTTGCAGGGGGAGAGCAAGCCGAGAGGGTGAGAGGTGTGTGCTGTGTGTGCAATGGTGTCTGTATGGTGAGTGTGTTAGATTGTGAGTTTGCAGGGGGAGAGCAAGCCGAGAGAGTGAGAGGTGTGTGCTGTGTCTGTGTTGTTTGTGCCTGTGTGCGAGTGAAGGGGGGGATGCAGAGGGAGTTAGGGAGACCGAGAAGGAGATGTGAGAGTGTCTGCAGGTGAGTGCGAGGGAGGTGCAGGTGGAGAGGTGAGTGAAATGCAGTTGTGTTTGGCCGAGTGTGTGTGTGTGTTCTGAGCCAAGAGAAGTGAGGGAAAGCTGTGAGATTTTCTGTGAATCAAAACTGATGACTGAAAACTGGTGAGGTGTGTGTCTGGTGAAGTGAGGGAGTGAACTGATTGTGTTGATGAAAGTGGATGGGGAAGGAAGAAAATCCTCCCAAAATCCTCCCAAATATGCTGACATTGGCTGTTTTAGGTGAACCATGGCAGAAACAACAGCAGCAACGCTGCTGTTGTTTTAATTCTTTTTTTTTTTTTTTTTTTGAAGAATTTTAGAAAGATAAAATTGTAAGAAAATGAAGAAAATGGAATAAAAATAAAACCCTCCCTAGGATTCAAAATAAATAAATAAATAAATAAAATAGAACTAAAACCAAAATTAGCATTACTGTAAAAAGAAGATTTAATAATAATAAAAATCACAATTTTAAAATTAATTCACCATTAAAGAAAATATGTCATAGACAGAAAAAACATAATTTGAAATAAGTACCAAATAGTGTTTAAAAATTATTATATATATTTTTTTACATAAAACCATAAATGTTAGATGCACATATAAAATATTTTACACACAAAATTCTTTAAATAAAAATGCATTGGAAAGTGTGACATTATGAAAATCACAAAAATACTAAATGACTTCTAAAATCACAAAAATTTTATACAAAATACATTATCCCATGAAACACATATACTGAAATTTTCACTCAAAAATTCTTAAGATTAACGCATTCTTGGGAAATGTGCCCTTAATAAATAAAAAGACAAAAATTAAATAAATACTAAATGACCTCTAAAAATTATGTAGATTTTTAGCAGAAAATTTATGAATATCACAAAATGCATATATAAAAATTTTCACGTTTGAAAATTCTCGTAAAATAATGCATTGGAAAACGTGCCGTTGAATTGAAAAATACTAAAATTTTAAATAAATAATAAATGACTTCCCAAAAATCATTAAAATCATAAATAATGATAAAAATAGTAAAATTATGTATTTAGAAAATAAAATAAAATAAACTAATATTTAACATGGTGAAATTACCATTTTGCCCCTGATACGACGAATTAGATATAATACGCGAAAATTGTACTCGACCCCCGAAAAAATTAAAAATACCCTCTAAAATAAAGTAACACATATATTTTTACAAAAGGTGTGTCAAAATTTGGTGTCTACAGCTTGCCCCTCTTTGTCGGGAATCTCGCAGAGATTTCAGACAAAGACGTAGACAACATCGAATTTTGACTCACCTAAACACAAAAGTAAAGATAAATATGTAAACATACAAGATGTAAGAATGTAAACAAATGAAAGAATGAGAAAATGACCGAACTCTCCAAGAGCTGCCTACGTATCCCACATAAGGGAATCAGGTCAAAACGTAGTTCGAATGGTGAAAGTAAAATTTTGGGCTGCCCGATTTGAGAAAACAAATAAAAATAAAATATGAAATGTACAGTTTGCTGGAGAAGTGTGCAGCCTAGTTTGCTAAGATTGATGAAGTGCAAAGGAAATTAAATATGAAGGTCCAGTTTCCTGGACATGCACCCAGTTTGCTGGCGTGAAATGCAATGCAAAGTTTGGTTTGCCAAACTTGGAAAATAAACGTGAAGGTCCAGTTTGCTGGACATGCACCCAGTTTGCTGGGGTGAGTACAAGAAATTAAACGTGAAAGTCCAGTTTGCTGGACATGCACCCAATTTGCTGGGGTGGGATGCAATACAAAGTTTGGTTTGCCAAACTTGAAAAATAAACGTGAAGGTCCAGTTTGCTGGACATGCACCCAGTTTGCTGGGGGTGAGTACAAGAAATTAAACGTAAAGTCCAGTTTGCTGGACATGCACCCAGTTTGCTGGGGTGAGATGCAATACAAAGTTTGATTTGCCAAACTTGAAAATAAACGTGAAAGGTCCAGTTGTTGGACATGGCACCCAGTTTGCTGGGGTGAGTACAAGAAATTAAACGTGAAAGTCCAGTTTGCTGGACATGCACCCAGTTTGCCGGGGTGAGATGCAGTACAAAGTTTGGTTTGCCAAAACTTGAAAATAAACGTGAAAGGTCCAGTTTGCTGGACATGCACCCAGTTTGCTGGGGTGAGTAAAAAGGAAATTAAACGTGAAAGTCCAGCTTGCTGGACATGCACCCAGTTTGCTGGGGTGAGATGCAATACAAAGTTTGGTTTGCCAAACTTGAAAAATAAACGTGAAAGGTCCAGTTTGCTGGACATGCACCCAGTTTGCTGGGGTGAGTACAAGAAATTAAACGTGAAAGTCCAGTTTGCTGGACATGCACCCAGTTTGCTGGGGTGAGATGCAATACAAAGTTTGGTTTGCCAAACTTGAAAAATAAACGTGAAAGGTCCAGTTTGCTGGACATGCACCCAGTTTGCTGGGGTGAGTACAAGAAATTAAACGTGAAAGTCCAGTTTGCTGGACATGCACCCAGTTTGCTGGGGTGAGATGCAATACAAAGTTTGGTTTGCCAAACTTGAAAAATAAACGTGAAAGGTCCAGTTTGCTGGACATGCACCCAGTTTGCTGGGGTGAGTACAAGAAATTAAACGTGAAAGTCCAGTTTGCTGGACATGCACTCAGTTTGCTGGGGTGAGATGCAGTAACAAAGTTTGGTTTGCCAAACTTAAAAATGTAAACATGAAAGGTCCAGTTTGCTGGACATGCACCCAGTTTGCTGGGGTGAAAACTTAAAATGTAAACGTGAATGTCCAGTTTGCTGGACATGCACACCAGTTTGCTGGGGTGAAAACAAGAAAATTAAACGTGAAGGTCCAGTTTGCTGGACATGCACCCAGTTTGCTGGGGTGAGATGCAGTACAAAGCTTGGTTTGCCAAACTTAAAAATGTAAACGTGAAAGATCCAGTTTGCTGGAGTGAAAACAAGAAAATTAAACGTGAAGGTCCAGTTTGCTGGACATGCACCCAGTTTGCTGGGGTGAAAACAAGAAATTAAACGTGAAGGTCCAGTTTGCTGGACATGCACCCAGTTTGCTGGGGTGGAATGCAGTACAAAGTTTGGTTTGCCAAACTTAAAAATGTAAACATGAAAGGTCCAGTTTGCTGGACATGCACCCAGTTTGCTGGGGTGAGTACAAGAAATTAAACGTGAAAGTCCAGTTTGCTGGACATGCACCCAGTTTGCTGGGGTGAGATACAATACAGAGTTTGGTTTGCCAAACTTGAAAAATAAACGTGAAAGGTCCAGTTTGCTGGACATGCACCCAATTTGCTGGGGTGAGATGCAATACAAAGTTTGGTTTGCCAAACTTGGAAAGTAAACGTGAAAGGTCCAGTTTGCTGGACATGCATGAAAAAGGTTTTTTTTTTTTTTTTTTTTTTTTTTTTTGTTGTAAAATTTGCCCCAGTATTAAATCCTGTATCAATTTGAAATCTCTCCCTTAAGATCTCCTCTTTTCCCTTGTTAAAATCTATTTGAAATAGATAAATAAATAAATAAATAACATTTTATACCAAAAATTTTCCATAGTATAAATCAAGTGAAATCAATTTGAAATTCATTCTTTAAAATTTGCCTCAGTGTAAGTTTGAAGTTAGTCCTTTCAGTATAAATTTGAAATCAGTCCTTCCAAGACGGGTTAAAACATGAGATATTAGAATCAATGTGAAACCAAAATTTTTTCAAAAAATTGCCCCAGTGTCAAATTTAAATCAATCTTTGATTGGAATAATACTCCACTTAGGCCAAGGCCAGCTTACAAAAGACTTGCCCCAGTCTTCTCTCTCTCCCTTTTTTTTTTTTTTGAATATCAATGACGAACTCATGATTTTACCTGCAATTGGAAAATGAAAAGATGATTAAACAGTGTGCCACCATCGTGTAATCCCTCAGGCTTTGTGAAACGTGTAAACATGAGTTCTTGGCATCGATATCTAATCCCAAATCCATCCCTGTGAGTTGTCTCTGATCTTCGCAGTCTATCAGCATCCACCAATTGTCCTTTCATTATGACTTGCAAATATCGACTAGCCGTGATTTTTCATGATAACTTAAGAGGATTGTCTTTTGACACAACTCTAATGAATGACTGATGCAAAACAATTTATTTGATTTCACTATCTTTATCTATTATATACTACATATACTATGTACACATAGATATTTTATGTAATCATCATATTTCAATAATTGAAAATCAAAACTACAACATGAGGAAACAACAAATCACAACAAGTAAAAGTAAGTGTAAAATAATTTTTGTCAAAGATAAGTTAAGAATTTCAACTGTGACAAAACAATTTATTCACGGTGTTGAAAACAGGCTTTTGACCACGAATGTCACATTTGACCCTTTCGGATGTCATCAACCAGAAGCTTGATACTGCTAGAAGAAGAACAACCATGAAGAGAAAACCCAAGCGAACATAGTCACCAGCTCTTCAGCTTCGTCACTTCTCCTTTCATCTGCTTCGTTTGTGTGCACAAGATTCCCACCTTAGCGCCCTTTTCAGGTTTTCACTAAGGTTTCCCCTCCCTTTTTCTTTTTCTTCTTTTTTTTTTTTTTTTTTTTTTTTTGAGGCGCCCTTTCGGGTTTTCACCTTTGCAAACGAAGACATAGAACAACAATCATTCGAATCTTGAGTGGTCATTCCCCATTTCATTAAATCAGACTAGTATTTGAAAAATATTTGGCATCAGTAAGACAATCTTCCCTTGATGAACTTGGGATAGATATATTAACATCATATGCCCTTTTTGATTTGCAAATTTTCATATCAAAATTATTACAGAATAAAGACGGAGGTCGGTAACATTCTCGGACTTTTCAATATGGGATCAGGTTAAGGTGTCTAAAAATGTTAAAGCTGGAAAGCAGAATTTGTGAAAAGGGTTGATTGTGTTGAGGTTGCATTTCTTCCAGAACGAATTATCCTAACTTTTATTTCTTGCTTTTGCTCTCTTCTCTTTTTTTTTCTTTTTTTTTTCATTAAAATTTGTCCCCAGTTTATCACTTTTTGTTTTTTTTTTTTTTTTAACGAACAACAACAAAACAAAATCTTGCCCCAGTGTGGGGTGCAACCATCAAGTGGGTTATGAAACGAATTTATGAATTCTGAAAGCTCAAAGGGGAAAACTAGAGGAGAAGAATATTCAAGGGAAAAGAAAGAAGGCCCGCCTTTGATCCGTCTCTTTTTCGCAATAATTTTGAAAGAAAATTTACTAATCAAATGTAAAACTTTTTTACCAAGTCTGAATTGATGATTTGAGGAAATTCTTGACCATCCATCTCCGCCAGCACGAGACCTCCACCTGATAATACCTTCCTGACAATGAATGGACCTTGCCAATTTGGAGCGAATTTCCCTTTCGCCTCTTCTTGAATAGGAAGAATTCGCTTTAAAACCTTGTCTCCAATCTCGAATTGGCGAGGTTTGACTTTTTTCTGATAAGCCCGGGCCATTCGTTTTTGGTAGCACTGTCCGTGACAAACAGCATTTAACCGCTTTTCATCGATCAATGATAACTGCTCATGACGTTCTCTGACCCATTCAGCTTCTTCCAACTGAGCATCCATCAATATACGCAATGACGGAATCTCAACTTCAGCAGGTATTACCGCCTCCATTCCATACATAAGAGAGTAAGGAGTTGCCCCAGTAGAAGTCCTTACTGGCAGTTCTATATCCCATCAATGCATAAGGTAGCTTCTCATGCCAATCCCTGTGTGTGTCAGTCATCTTTCGAATGATCTTCTTCAAATTCTTATTGGCAGCTTCCACAGCTCCGTTCATCTGGGGTCTGTAAATGGCAGAAGTTTCTATGATTGATTTTGAATTGTTCACACAACCCATCCACCATGTCGTTATTGAGATTTTTGGCATTATCAGTGATTAACGTCTCGGGCACTCCAAAACGACAGATGATATGATTTTTCAGAAAATCTGCCACGACTTTCTTAGTCACATGTCCTGTAAGATGCAGCCTTCGAACCCATTTGGTGAAATACTCTATTGCCACTAAAATGAATCGATGTCCATTTCGAAGCAGGAGGATCAATGGTTCCAATTACATCCATTCCCCACATCGAACATGGCCAAGGAGCAGTCATACTATGTAGTTCCGTAGGAGGAGCATGTATCACATCACCATGCATTTGGCATTTGACACACTTTCGAACAAAATCTACACAGTCGTGTTCCATAGTAAGCCAAAAATATCCCATTCTCATGATCTTTTTAGCCAACAAATGCCCATTCATGTGCGGTCCACACACACCGCTGTGAACTTCTTTCATCATTTGGTGGGCCTCTTCCTTATCAACACACCTTAACAGACCCAAATCAGACGTTCTCTTGTACAGTATTTCTCCATTCAAAAAGAATTTTGAAGACATTCTGCGCAAAAAGCCTTTTGAAACTGCATTAGCACCAGGAGGATAAGATCCAATTTTAATGAATTCTTTGATATCATGGTACCAAGGCCGACCGTCTGAAACTTCTTCTGCAACCCAACAATGAGCTGGCTCCTCTTGAAGCCGAATTTGGATGGGTTCAATTACCAATTCATCGGGATGTTTAATCATTGAGGACAAAGTAGCCAAGGCGTCTGCAAACACGTTACGTGTCCGTGGAATGTGCCGAAACTCCAAATTTCTGAACTTGGAGGCCAGACCGAGTAGACTGCAATGATAGGGGATGATTTTAGAATCCCGAGTTGCCCATTGCTTGAGCGTCTGATGTATGAGCAAGTCGGAATCACTAAATGCTATCAAATCTTTAACCTCCATCTCTAATGCCATCTTCAATCCAAGAATACAGGCTTCGTATTCGGCCATATTATTAGTGCAAGGAAAACATAGCTTGGCAGTTGCCGGATAATGCTTCCCTTCGGGTGAAACTAGAACAGCACCGATTCCAGCCCCAAAAGCATTTGAAGCGCCATCAAAGAACAATCTCCACCCCGAGTACTGCTCACTCATATCTTCAATTGCACCAACGAACAAGATTTCTTCATCTGGAAAATAAGTATTGAGTGGCTGGTAATCATTCTCTCTTGGATTTTCCGCCAAGTGATCTGCTATAGCCTGCCCTTTAATCGCCTTCTGCGTGGTGAAAACAATGTCAAATTCAGAAAGAATCATTTGCCATTTGGCCATCCGTCCAGTAAGCATTGGTTTTTCCAACAAATATTTCAAAGGATCAGAACGAGAAATGAGGTAGGTGGTGTGACTAAGCAAATAATGCCTTAGTTTTTGAACCGCCCAAGCCAACGCACAACAGCTTCTCTCCAGAAACGAATAATTAGCCTCATACGCAGTAAATTTCTTATTGAGATAGTAGATGGCCTGTTCTCTTTTTCCCGATTCATCATGTTGCCCCAAAACACATCCTACAGCTTCGTCAAGCACAGATAAGTACATAATCAGAGGTCTATCAGGTTGGGGCGGCACTAAAATTGGAGGATTCAACAAGTAATCTTTAATTTTATCAAAAGCCTTTTGACAATCCTCATTCCATTTCATAGGGTACATTTTTCTTCAACAACTTGAACAAAGGTTCACAAGTAGAAGTCAGTTGGGCGATGAACCTGCCAATGAAATTGATTCTTCCCAAAAAACTTTTTACATCTCTTTGAGTCTTCGGAACTGGCATGTCGCGAATTGCTTTGATTTTGGCAGGATCTATCTCGATGCCTCTCTGGCTAACAATAAACCCCAATAATTTGCCTGCCGGAGCTCCAAAAGCACACTTAGCAGGATTCAGCTTCAAATTGTATTTCCTCAATCTCTCAAACAATTTTCTCAAATCCACCAAGTGATCCTCGACCCTCTTAGATTTGATTATGATGTCATCCACGTAGACCTCCATCTCTTTGTGGATCATATCATGAAACAAGGTGGTCATTGTCCTTTGATAAGTAGCTCCAGCATTTTTCAATCCGAAAGGCATCACCCTATAGCAAAATATCCCCAAGGGGTGACAAAAGCAGTCTTTTCTCTATCTTCTTCTGCCATCAAAATCTGGTGATATCCCGAAAAACAATCTCCAAATGATACGACCTCGTGCCCTGCAGTATTGTCCAAAAGGATATGAATGTTCGGCAGAGGAAAGTCATCTTTCGGACTTGCCTTGTTAAGATCTCTATAATCCACACAAACTCGCACCTCCCCATTTTTCTTTGGGACAGGAACGGGATTTGAAAGCCAAATGGGATAATGAGACACCATAATGATTCCAGCGTTGAGTTGTTTTACAATTTGCTCCTTGATTTTGAGACTCATATCTGGTTTGAACTTGCGGGGTTTCTGCTTCACGGGTGAAATATTTGGATCAGTTGGCAATTTATGAACCACTATGTCTGTAGAGATTCCAGCTACATCATCATATGACCATGCGAAAACATCTTGAAATAAAGTCAAAAATTCAATCATTTCCTGCTTTTGCTTCTTATTCAAATGAATGCTGACTTTGATTTCCTTAACTTCTGTTTCATTGCCAATGTTAATGGATTCTGTCTCTTCTAGGTTCGGTTTGGGTTTCTCTTCATATTGTTCAAGAGTTTTTGACAAAGATTCATATTCTCCCTCGGTATCAATTTCGTTTTGAATTTCAGATTCCATAATTTCAAACTCATGAGAGATATCGAGATTGCAATCATCAACTTCTAGAATTGTGACATCCAAAGGGTCAAATGATTTTATCGATGGCCATCTGAAAAAGATAACACAGCACACAAGACAAATAAAAGAAATTATTGAAAATTAATAAGAAAAATTCTTCATTGCTTCAAATTTAGAAATAAACGGTAAATCAATAAAAGACATCATCTTTATAGATAGGGATCTTACTCGAGGACACATTCATTTTGAAACTCTAGACCGAGAACAAAACATATTTCGACTTACAAGACATTGACATATGCAACAGGGACTAGAGTCAATAAACAAAAGCAAGCACTAAACAAAATATCCTAAGTAAGACCCTATCTAAGCATGAGTCTGAACAAAAGACAATCCTCTAAATTTACCGAAACTCCCTTTGAATTGGGAGATAATCAGCTGTCCAATTTTGAAGGGCACCCTCAGCGATTGCTGGAAATTCAGAAGATTCTGACGGGGTGACATCACAGATAGCTCCGACGAACAACTGAGATATACCCAATTCAATCCCATATGCAGAATTCTCTTCATCGAGATCAGATATCACCACCCCAGATGAGCGAGGAAAAGTATAGCACAATGGCGGAACATGCATCCCGGACCGCTTTCCTTCCTTTTCGGCAAGTTTTCGGATTCTCATCTCCCTCCTATCTTTTGCAGTTGGATAAAATCCTAATCCGAAGGTGTCCTTTTTGCATTGGGAGCTCTATTGGTTCCAGACGTCCTTGCAGATTTCTCCCGAGACCCTTTCCTATCTCATAACCCCCTCGAATCATTTCTTTTGCCATCATGACACTGGCTTCAGATACATCTGTTTTGATGAATGATTCGTTCTTCACAATCCACCCCGTAGAGATAACATCTTCGACACGATGAGCAGAAACTGAAGGTTTGGCACTATCTCTCCTCTCTGAATTGGCATTAATCACCATAGCACAGTCATCTTCGGCAAATACAGTGATTAATTGATCATTTACAATGAATCTGAGCATTTGATGCAGCGAAGAAGGCACCAAGTTAGAAGTATGTATCCATGGTCTTCCCAATAGAACGTTGTAAGCACCAGAGAAATCCATGACTTGACAAGAAACCTGAAACTGAGCTGGGCCAACTTCTAAAACCAAATCGATTTCACCCATCGGCTCTCTCCTAGTTCCATCAAAGCCTCTCACCACGACAGCTGATGTGCGAAGCTTAGCATCAGATAGTCCAAGTTTGACAATAGTAGCCCACGGACAGATATTTAAAGCTGATCCATTATCCACCAAAACCCTTGGTAACAGCTTTCCGTTACAACGCACTGATATGTATAATGCCTTGTTGTGTGCAATCCCTTCTGCAGTCAAATCGTCGTCAGAGAAACTAATATGAGCTGAGGTGAGAATGCTGCCCACAACATTAGAAAATTTGTCAACGGGAATATTTTAGAAACGTGAGTCTCATTAAGCACTTTGAGCAAAGCTTCCCTGTGTAATTCAGAAGTCAAGAGCAAGTTCAGGAAAGAGATATGGGCAGGTGCCTTGTCCAGCTGTTCCACTATCTTGTATTCACTTCTCTTAATCAATTTCAAAAAATCCAAAGCATCCTTTTCAGATACGGGTTGCTTAGGCAACAGAGAATTTCCTTGAGCTTTGGGTTGGGCATTTGTCTCGAACTCTCCTAGAACTCTCCCAGATCTAGTGACAGCATCAACTTCTTCCTTCAACAACTTCTTATTCCCAATCAACAATGCGGGTTCCTCGTAATTCCATGGTACTTCCTGTAAACTATTCACAGGCATCTGTTCTGGAAACTCGAGCACAACGGGTTCAGGCATGTCTAATTCGAAAGGAGGCAAGGTCCAAAATGAACGGATCAAGACATCTTTCTAACACAAAAGGCTCACCTTTTTCGGGCACCTGACTGTTTCAGCTCATTTTGAAGATGATATCCTTGTCCTTTGCTACTGGCACTTTAGCAGAAAACTCTTCCTCATCTTAACCAAATCAGCTTCCATTATGCTTTCGATCTCATACTCATCCACAATATACGAAGCAGGATCATCCAATTCCTCGTCAGCAGTGATGGCTCCTACAGTGTTTCCATGCTCTGGAAGAGGGTTTTTGCTCACACTGGGTCCCTGCTCCCCCGGTCTTCTAAGAACGATCTCTCCAGACTCAATCATGTCCTGAATATGATTCTTTAAAGTCCAACAATTGACCGTTGAGTGTCCTGGACTCCCTGAATGGTATGCACAAATAGTGTGGGGATTGTATCCCGCAGGCAAACCCTTATTGTAAACTTTTGCAGGGATCACTCCAATTTTGCCAGCGGCTTTCAACTGCTCATATAGTTGGTCAATGGGACGGCCCAGATTGGTGTAAGTTCGGGGTGGCCTTTGAATTTGGTCTCGGTTAGCTTGAAATGGGTTTGGTGTGATATGGATGTTGTTTTGTTGTGGTGGTCTTGGGTTATATGGAGGACGAGGGTAATTTTGAAAAGTTGGTCGGGAAGCTGGTAGTGGGACAGAAAAATTTGGATAGTTGGTTTGATGATGATGATGCTGGGTGTTAGTGTGATAGGCTGGTTGAGGATGGAGAGGTTGTTGGTAAGGGGTTGTGTATGGAGGATAGTTTTGAATTCTGGGTCTGAAGGATGGGCCTTGATCCCATACAAAAGCAGTCTCTCCTTCCTTCTTTTTGAACGGAGGTTTCTTCCCATTACTGCCTGAATTTTGATTTTGCAAAGCTTCTAATTGCAACTTCAATGCTGTCACATTAACAATTTTGCCCGCCTTGACAAACTCATCGTACTCCTCTAGCTTGTTGATGATGGCAGAAAACGAACTTCCTGACATGCGAAAGATTTCCTCAAAATATGGCGGGTCGTGGGCCTTAATGAAAGTTCGGACAATCTCCTCTTCATTCATGGGAGGTTCCACCTTGGCAGCCAACTTTCTCCAACGTTTGGCGTATGTCTTATGATCCTCTGAAGGCTTCCTCTTAGTACTCTCCAGCGTGGTTCGTGTTGGAGCCAATTCACAGTTGAATTCATACTGCTTGACAAAAGCCGTTGACAGATCTAACCAACTCTTTATCTCCTGAGGCTTCAAATTCGAATACCAGTCTAATGCATCACCCTCCAGACTCTCAGGGAACAGACGCATTGGTAAATTTTCATCGTCTACCGGTTTGCCAAGTTTGTTGGCAAACATCTTAAGATGCGTCTTGGGGTTTCCAGTTCCATCATACTTAGTGAATTTAGGTGCCTTAAAACCCAATGGCAACTGAACGTCTGGAAAAAGACAAAGATCATCATAGCCTAACCCGCCATGCTTGTGTAGCCCTTGACTTTTCTTCATGAAATCCTCAAATCGATCCAATCTTTTTAGCAAATCTTTATCCGCAGTGGTGGCATTTTCATCCATGGCTGGTTTTCCTTGAGAAGCCACATCCCAAACAAAAGGTTCTGCAGTTTGATGATGAGGTACTTGAAAATTGGGTGGAATGTTTGGGTTGATATGTGGATGAGATTGGGGAATTGGGTAATTAGGAAGGTTCGTTTGGACGTAATTAGGACGCATGTGTAAAGGATCAGAGTTAAAATGGGCCGACGGTCCTTCAATGGGGTTGGCAAAAGGTGGAATGGAAGCAGCTTGCGTATTGGTTGTGAGAGGCAATTGGTTAACCTGCTCAGGGGTGTGGTCAACTGCTGGTGTCGGGTTGTTTGGAGCACAACCACTGCTGTTTGCCACAAGTTGATCGATTACACGCCTTTGTGATGCCATTTCTGCACTCAATTCATTAAACTTGCCCAACACTTCACTCAACTGAGCTCCCAATGCAGAGAAATCCACAGACACTGCTTGAGTTGGCCTTTCTGAAACATCCGGAGTCGAACTCATGTTTATACGTTTCAAAGCTTGACTTCGGGATCTGGTAACGATGGGGCTTCTTTGAAATGAAGCTATGATTTAAAGTACCTGGAACGCACATAAAAAAGAAGGAAGGTTTAGTCGCCCCATCGTCATTGTCACTGTCAATTTTATTATCATAAAAAAGAGAAAAAGACTAAAATTAGTAAGTATATAAATGATTCAGATGCATGTCTTAGGGGGTGCCCTTATTATGCCAAGGGTAGGCCTAACATGAAATGCAATCCTTTAGGGTGAGACCTCCTTTTTAATTGTAGATAGGCCAGATCCGCCAGGAAGAGATGCCTCCATTTTGCTCGTATTATCTTACCTAGGGTCTCACCTGCCAGGATTTACCGAAAATATAAACGTGTATGTCTTTTAGGGTTACGTACCCAAGACAAAAGGATGGCCTTCTTATCATGGGATTCCCGAAATGGCATTCCCTCTAGGGTTTATGCATGATGTCAGTTTATTAAAGCAAGTTAAAATATGCAAAATTGTCAAATTTAAGAAAATGTCTTAAAGATTTTTGATCTAATAATGATGCAAAACTTTTTCGAGAACGATGGACCATAAACTATACAAAAGAAATTATTGACTTCAAAAATATTTGATTGAAAAATCAAACCTCCAAGAGGTTATGAGACACAACATTGAAAGAAAACAGAAGTTTTGACTTTATAGAGAAATATACAAGTCAAAGTGTCAGTTTATTAAAGCTAAATGAAATACGTGCTAAAATCACTTTTTTTTGTGTAATGTGGGATGGGTGGGCGGGGGATACGGCAAAAATGATGCATAATTGATTTGAAAAAGACACATATAAACTGCACAAAAGTTTGCCCTTGGGTTTATTTATTGACTCGACCTTGAGAAAATTTGGTTCGAATAAAAATGACAAATACAACAAGAATGAGTAATCTTTGAAAAGGATTTAAAACTAAGGATTTAAAAACTACAATTTTTATTCAAGAATATACAAGACAAAAAAAATCAAATTTTTTAGAATTTTTTAAGAAATTCACAATGATTGATCCCTTTATAACAAAATGCAATTTGTAAAAAATTTATGAAATTCCGTTTTCATCTTTCTCGGAGAAATTAATTATGAAAACGAAATTTAAACGTGCCAAAAGAGGGTTGGCTTCCTACAAGAGCACCATGCCAGGGCTCTTTATTCTATGGTCGTGAATGCAATCAAAAAGAAGAGAAATTGCGTTAGTTTATTCAACAAATATCACATAACACATTGACAAAAACAAATAATATACATAGATAACAAGGAAAATAAATGAGGTTGGTTCCCTCCTCTCGTGCCTTAGTGTGCCTGACAGGGTAAGGCTGACACTACCCTAGGTTATTTTACATGGATGCATGAGGTTAATCTTACTAATGCATCTAGACTCGAAAAGGTTTCGGTTCCCGAACCTTCAGACCGAGGGATCCAAATAAATCCGTCAATTCCAAAAATCCCAGGTCGGTGGTTCGAGTGATCCCCTAGACATCGCTACATGCACGAATGCGATGGCCGCATGTCTAGGCAGATCGATCCTAGTCCTAAAGGGATGGGTGGGTGGCAACCACCAAAAAGAGAAAAAGGGATAAAATAATCGTATGCACGTATGATGGTGCTCCTTATGAGAGGAAGGAATGTAATATTAATACGCGTGGGCTCTAAGGGTGACTGACCCCCTCCCAAATGCAAGCGCGGTCGAATAAAGCAATAACAAGTAAATGAATCATACATCACATAAGTGGCCGAGAGACGGGAAGCGTACGAGATGCGAAAGAAAAACCTAAAAACCTAAAAAGAAAAATGCAATCCTAACATCCAAATGTGATAAAAATGAAAGGGTTAGAAAAGGAATAAAATGACTAAACCTAGTGCTCGGACTCACTAGTGATTCCCCAGTGGAGTCGCCAGCTGTCGCGCCCCATTTTTCGAAAATAAATAGAAAGTGTAAATAAGATGTCGGGAAAAGGGAAAAGGAAGTATTAAATGTAATGTTGTGGTTATTAAAAAAGCGTGTAAATTTTTGTAAAAACTAATTTTTTGAAAATGCTTTGTAAAAGATGATTCGATAAAAATGTGACAAAACAAATGCTTTACTTTAAAAAATAAAAGAAAAAGGGCCTAAAATGGGACTTTTGAAATGCGACGATTTTTGGGCCCGAAAATAGAGTCTAAAAAGGGTTTTTTTAGTGAAAAAGGAGTCGCCACTTGGTATTGAGTTTTGGTGTACCAAGTCACCCGAAAATATTTTATAAAAGGTAAGAAAATTAAGAATGATTCATTTAAAGAAATGATTTTGGCAAAATATAGGAAAAACAAGAAAAACCCTTTTAGACGACTCCAGGTCTTTGAAAACAAGAGAAAAAGGTTCGGGAGTCACAGTTGAAGAAAGGGAAGGCAAAGGCTCGTGCCTAAGGCACCCTTTCAACCTAGCCGAAACTAGTTGCGAGGTTTAGTCTAAATTTTCCTAATATAACCCTAAGATTTTATCACATTTGGATGCAACTATATGAATGCAAATCTAATCCTAAAAAATGATGTCGATAAGGGACGAAATGTTCCACTGAGGTTTGGTCGGAGTTATCGCATTGATTGCGAAACTCGAGTCTAGACCTCGATGGAGTCACGAGTATAGATGCAAAATGAAATGCAAAAGAAAAGGAAAATAGTAATATAGGTAGTAAATGATCAAAGAGAGTAGGAATGCAACATAACGGGTACGGGGGACTAATAAACTCGTGACTAACTGTTTCTACTCACGGAGGGGGGAACGACATGTACGCCATCGCTTCCCACGTGAGTAGATTGACTATTTCTAGTCAAATCACACAAATGACCTAAAATTCTATGTGTAGTGGAATCTAAATGTTATGCACTAGGTAGATGTTAAAATAGATAATAAATGATAAAGTATATAAAAATTATACAAAAATGAAAAAGGCCTAAAAGATAAAAATGTGTGTGAAATATCATGAACACGCGAGAAATGATCCTAATACTAAAATGATCTAAAGGCCTAGCATTGGACTAGCCTATTTTCTAAAAATTCTCCGCTAGCGTTGGACTAGCGAAGAAACCGGGATTAACCACAACTAGCGTTGGACTAGTGTGGCGACGATACACATATATAATGATAAAGCAAATAAATAAATAAAGCATAGATTGAAATAATAATCACATAAAAAAAAACACATAATAGCACATAAGAGCGCATAACACATAAGCATGGTATTCTAGATGCAAGTTCCTAAGGAAAGCGAATAAAACACACAAGCACATAACACACATAGCACACAAAAGCCCTAACTATTACACCGAAGAAGCCTAATTACAATCTAAAAATAAAAAGGTAACCTATCTAGCCTATCTATTACATTTTCTATCTAAATACAAAATTTTGCTAAATAGAATATTACCTATCTATTACATTTCTTTGAATAATCAAAAATTAAATTCGAATAAATAATATGACATAAATAAATAAAAACTCTCACATGGATAAAAATTATAAGCACAAAACACGTAGAAAAACACATAGGAGCACGTAGGAGCACATAAAAAGAAATATTGGAAGGGTAATCGAGGTACCTCTCATTCGTAAACCCGGTATAAATGGCTACTAAAATGAACAAACATGTCAAAATTATCACTATTTAATAAATCAATCACTAATTGAATAATTTTCTACCGATCACTATGAACATGCTATGATAATTCAAACAATTATAGCAATAATAAACAAAATAAGAGAAGGAAAAATAATGATAACAATAATTAATCATTTAGGAGAAAAATGAAAATTGTTTAAGTAAAAATAAATTAGTAAATAAATAAATAAATAAAGCAAAACAACAAAGATAAAATAAAATAAAACTAATAATAATACTAATAATAATAATAGAAGATAAAATACAATAATACATACATTGAAATTTTAACACCTCAAATAAGAATTATTAAAATAACTAAAAGGGAAATAGAGAGACTAATTTGAACATTAATTAGACTAACAAGACCCCATTCTAGAACATTAATTATAAGTTTGATAAAAATAAATAAAGAAAATGTAAAAAGAAATAATTTAAAGCTTTGAGGACTTAACTAATTTTAATTAATACTTTTTTTTTTTTTTACAAAAATAAAATATTATAAGATTTGGATTAAAAGTGAAAATTTAAGCAATATTCTAAAGTGAAAAATGTAATTTATGAGGAACAAAAAGGTAAAATTATAATTTCAAACCCTAATTAAGATAATGACATAGTTTACAACAAATTTAAAAGCTAAAATGTAATTTTCAACAAGTATAATGCCCAAAAATAAAAAATTCCAGCAATATTTAAAGCCAAGAACACAATTTCAGCAAGCTTATTAAATAACACACAATTTTCAGCAAACATTTAAAGGCAAAATTTCAAGTTTTAGCTATTTGGAGAGCAAAAATATAAATTCCAGCAACATTGGAGGACAATAAAGTAATTCCAGCAAAAATATAATGGCAAAATGAAATTCCAGCAAGGTTTAGGGGCAAAAATGCAAAATTCCAGCAACATGATGGACCAAATTGCAAATTCCAGCCATATTCAAAGACTATAATAGAATTCCAGCAACATTTTATGACAAAAATGGAATTTCCAGCAATGTATAAGGGCCAAAATGCAATTTTCAGTAACATTTAAAGCCTAAAATATAATAAAAGAAAGTTTGGGAGGCAAAATTGCAATTTTCATAAATATCAGAGGGTAAAAATGCAATTCCAGCAAAATCTAGGGGTCAGAATGTAATTACCGAAAAATATAGGGGTCAAAATGAAAAATTAAAAACGTAGGGGGGCAAAATTATAATTATCTAAAAGTTGAGGGACCTAAATGCAATTAATCGGGACCTAATTGCAAAGAAAATTAAATTATGGGGGTCAATCTACAATAAACAGAAATTTAAATGCACCAGTCAAACATTTCCAGGGCCACAGTAGCATTAATGAAAATATAAGGACTATAAAATAAATACCTATTATTAATTAAAAATAAATTAAAAAAACTAACTAATCAAAACGACGTAGTTTTGAGTGAAACTACGTCAAAACGACGTAGTTTCACTAAAACTATTTTTTTTTTTTTTTTCCAGACGTTTTTTTTTTTTTTTTTCCCCCCCAGATTTCCTTTTTCTTTTTTTACTTTTCTTTCTTCTTTTCTTCTTTTCTTCTTTTCTTTTCTTCCTTTTCCCTCTTTTCTTTTTCTCTCTTCTTCCTCCCCGATTCCCCTCTGCTTCCGGTCAGTCTCTCTCTAATTGACCCCCCCCCCCAAATCATGCCAAAATCCCTTAAATACACCATAAATCCACAAACCTATATTTATCTAAATTTAATGAGCGAAATTGAAAGATGGAGAAAGAAATAATACCTGGGTAGGGCTGTTGATAGTGAGCAGGGGAGGGCGTTGCTGATGGCGGCGGTCCGAGTGGCAGCGGTGGTGAGTTGGCGGTGTCACTGGCGGTGCTCCGGTTGTTGTTGTTGTTGTTAATGCTGTTGCTGTGTTTTTTTTTTTTTTTTTTTTAATTTATGCAGGTGTGTGTATGTGTTTTGCAGTCTGTGTATTGTGTGTGTGTGTGCCTGTGTTGTTTTTGGGTGCAGTGCAGGTGAATGTGAAACTGGTGTGTGTGCAGGGGTGTAGTGGAATGTGTGTTTGTGGTATGTGATCTGCGTGTGTTTTGTGTGTGGTCTGTGGTGTGATGAAAATGCAGGTGTGTGTATTGTGTCTGGTGTGTGAAGGTGAATTGGATGTTGCAGGATGTGGTCGATGTATTTGTGTGTGTGTTTTTGTGCTTGTGCAGGTGATTTGAGTGAATCGTGCGTGTTGTATGTGTGCCTGTGGTGCAGTGAGGTGAGTGTTTTAGTGCAGTGTGAGCTTGTGTTTTGCAGGTTTGTGGAGATGGAGATGTCTGGTGCATGAATGGTGATTGTGTGAGTGATTTGTGTGAATCGTGTGTGTTGTATGCCTGTTTGTGTGCCTGTGTGGTGAGGCTTGTATGCAAGTGTGTGTCTGGTTGTGTGTGTTTCTGTGAAGTGCCGAAAGAGAGGATGCAAAATGTGTGTGTGTGTGTGTGTTTTGGGTTCTGTGAAGTCCGGATGAAGCAGTGCTTCTGTGTGCCTGTGTGTGTATGGTTGCTTGTCTGTGTGCTTGTGTGATTTAGTGTGTGAATTGTATGTGACTCAGTGTGTGTTTCTGTGAGCTCCAGGGAAGAAGGAGAGGGGGAGTGTGTTGTGTGTTTGTGTGATGGATTTTGCAGGGACAATGACCGAGAGAGAGAGAGTGAATTGAAGAGTGCTTGAATGTTTGTGTGTCTGTGAGTGTGTGTTTTGTGTATCGTGTGTGTTGTTTGTGTGTGTTGTTTTTGCTGCTGAAGTGAAGGCAGAGAGAGTAAGGGAGAGTTTCTGCAGGTGAGGGAATTGGGAGAAAGGTGAGTGCAAATTAGTGCAGATGTCAACTGGTGTGTGTTTGTGAAGAGGAAGAGAAAGAGGGGATGGTGAATCAAAACAAAATCCCCCAAAATCTGGTAGGTTGAGTGCAAATTGGGGGTGATGATGAGAAGAGGGATGGCCATGGGATGGAGTTTGCAGAAACTCTGCAGAAGTAACAGCAGCAGCAACGCTACTGCTGTTCCATTCAGTTCTTTTTTTTTTTTTTTTTTTTTAAGCAGCAAAGAGAAAACGAAAATAAAAATAAAAATAGAAATAAAATAAAATAAGACTACTTGAAAAAAAATTTTTTTTTCTCTTTTTTTTTTTTTTTAATAAATAAAAATAAAAGAAGAGTTGAATACAATATTATAAGAAAGAAAAGATAAAATTTAGTGTAACAAATTAAAGGTTAGTTCAACATTAGAAAAATACAACTTAAAATAAATACTAAATGGTCTTAACAAAATATGTATATATATTTTATTTATTTATTTATTTATTTATTATTATTATTATTATTATTTTTTTTTATTTTTATTTTTACACAAAATTTATAAAATGCTCATAGACAAAATTCTCATAAAGAAAATCTTAAATAAAAAGTGCATTGGAAAACGTGCCGTTGAATTAAAAAATACTAAAATTTTAAATAAATGATGAATGACTCCTAAAAATTATTAAAATCATAAATAATAATAAAAATAGTAAAATCATGTATTTAGGAAATAAAATAAAATAAACTAATATTTACATAGTGAAATTACCATCTTGCCCCTAATACGACGAATTAGATATAATACGCGAAAAATGTACTCGACCCCCTGAAAAATGAAAAATACCACCTAAAATAAAGTAACATACCTATTTTTACCAAAGGTGTGTCAAAATTTGGTGTCTACAATAAGTAAATAAATAAATAAATCAAAACAACGACAATAAAATAAATAATAATAATAATAATAATAATAATAATAATAATAATAGAAGATAAAATATAATAATACATACATTGAAATTTTAACACCTCAAATAAGAATTATTAAAATAACTAAAAGGAAAATAAAGAAACTAATTTGAACATTAATTAGACTAACAAGACCCAATTTTAGAACATTAATTATAAACTTGATAAAAATAAAGAAAGAAAATGTGAAAAGAAATAATTTAAAGCTTTGAGGACTTAACTAATTTTAATTAATATATTTTTTTGGCAAAAAATAAAATATTATAAGATTTGGATTAAAAGTGGAAATTTAAGCAATATTCTAAAGTGAAAAATGTAATTTGCAACAAGCAAAAAGGTAAAATTATAATTTTAAACCCTACTTAAGGTAATGACATAGTTTACAATGAACTTAAAGGCTAAAACATAATTTTCAGCAACTATAATGCCCAAAAATAAAAATTTCCAGCGACATTTAAGGCCAAGAATAAATTTCAGCAAGGTCATTAAATGATACATAATTTACAGCAATGTATAGGGTCAAATTGTAATTTTCAGCTATATAAAAGAGCCAAAATAAAAATTCCAGCAACTATAAGTATTAAAATACAAATTCCAGCAACAAATAAAAGACTAAAATACAATTTCTAACAATTAATGGAGGTATTAAAACAAATTCCAGCAACATAAAGGACCAAAATATAAATTCCAGCAAGTATAATAACTCAAATAAAATTCCAGCAAGGTTGGGAGGGATAAAAATGAAATTCCAACTAGTATTCTAAGGCAAAAATAGAATTTCCAGCAATGTTGGGGGTACAAAATAAAATTCCCGCAAGTTAAAATGTGCAAATACAACTTCCAACAAATTTTAAAACCAAATTGCAATTTTAAGCAACATTCAAGGTTCAATTTGTAAATTATAGCCACATTAAACACCAATTTGTAATATCCAACAATAAAAGGGGGTAAAAACAAAATTCCAGAAATATTTAGGGGTGAAAATGTAATTTCAGAAAAGTATAGGGTCACAATATAATTTTACAAAAATATAGGGGTTAAAATGAAAAATTGAAAAATGTAGGGGCAGAAATTATAATTGTCTAAAAGTTGGGGGACCTAAATGCAATTAATTGGGACCTAATTGAAAAGAAAATAAAATTATGGGGGTCAATCTACAATAAACAGAAATTTAAATGCACAAATCAGAAACTTCCGGGGCCACAGTGACATTAATGAAAGTATAAGGACTACAAAATAAATACCTATTATTAATTAAAATAAATTAAAAAATTAACCTAATCAAAACGACGCAGTTTTGAGTGAAACTACGTCAAAACGACGTAGTTTCACTAAAACTTTTTTTTCTTTTTTTTTTTCAGATTTCCTTTTTATTTTTTTTCTTTTTTCTTTTCTTTCTTTTCCTTTTTCTCTCTTCCAGGTTTCTCTTTTTTTCTTTCCTTTCTTTCTTCTTTCTTTTTTTTTTCTCTTCTTTCTCCCCTGGTTCTTCTTCCTTTTCTAATTTTCTTCCGTTTCTTCTTTCTTTCTTTTCTTCTTCTCCCCTTTTTTTCTTCCCCCTCCCCCGATTTTGTTCTCTCCCCTCTCGTCTCTTCTTCTTTTTTTTTTTTTTTTCTTCTTCCTCGCTGTCCGGCCCTCTCTCTCCTCGCCGGTCTCTCTCTCTCTCTCTCTCTCTCTCTCAAAATCTATTTACAATTCTTCAAATCACAAATCCCACATCATAAATCAAACAACTAATGCTAATTAGTAGAAACTAAGGGAGTGAATTAGTGATTTTATTTACCTGATTTCGGGATGGGAGCTGGTGGAATGGTGTAGCCGGCGGTGGGAGGGAGACAGGAGACAGTGATGGTGCTCCGGTTGGGATTCAGCCGGTTGTTGTTGTTGTTGTTGTTGCTGTTTCTCTCCTTTTTTTTTTTTGGCTGATTTTGTGCAGGTTCGATTATGCGTTATGCAGGTGTGTAGTGTAATGTGTGTGTTCTGTGTGTGTAATTGGCTGTGCGTTTGTGCTGCTGAATTGAGTGCAGGTGTGTGTTTGAATGTGTGTCTATGTATGTGTTTGTGTGTGAACTATGCGTGAATGAGTGTGTGTTTGTGTGATTGTTGTGTGTGCTTGGGGTGGAAAAAATGTAGGAAGGCAGAGAGAAAGCAGTGAATCGGTGTGTGTCTGTGGTGTGTGACGAGGGAAAGAAAACTGAGAAGGTGTGTGAATGGAGTTTTATGTGTTTGTGTGTTTTTGTGTGATTGTAGAGAGGGAGGGATCCGAGAGGGAAGTAAGTAGGTGAGGAAATGTTTGTCTATGTCTTTTGTTGTCTGTGAGTGAAAAGAGTGTTGTGTGTAGGGGTGAAGAAAAATCAATCTCAATCCCCTAAAATCTGCTGAATTGAGTGTAGAATGGGAGAAAAGGTGGAGTTGGTGATAGGAGGTATGGCTTGGGGATGGTGTTGATGATGAGAAGAGGTATGGCTGGCATCAGCCATGCCAGAAAACAAACAGCAGCAGCTGTTGTTCATCATCTTCTTTTTTTTTTTTTTTTTGTTGAAGAAGACAAAGAAAAATGAAAAAAAAATAAAATAAAGTAAAAACTACTTGAACCCCTTTTAAATTATATATTAAAACTGAAATATAACATTATAAGAAGGAAAAAAGAAAAATTCAGTGTAAAAAAGTTAATTCTAGGTTAGAGAAAAAAATACAATTTAAAATAAACAACGAATGGTCTTTAAAATAAATAAATAATTAATTAATTCGTGAAAATTTTCTTTACATAAAATTTATAAAATGCACACACACATAATTCTCATAAAGAACAATTTTTAAATAAAAAAGTGTATTGGAAAATGTGACCTAAATATGGCAAAAATTATAAAATTTATGAAAATTAATAAATAACATCGCAAAAATCTTACACAACATATATTATCACATAAAGCACATATAGTATAATTTTCACTCAAAAATTTTAAGATTAACGCATTTTTGGGAAACGTGCCCTTAATAAACAAAAAAGACAAAAAATAAATAAATACTAAATGGCCTCTAAAAATCATGTAACTTTTACAGAAAATTTATAAATATACAAAATACATATATAAAATTTTTCATTTGAAAATTCTCGTAAAAAAGAGTGCATTGAAAAACGTGCCATTAAGTTTAAAATACTAAAATTTTAAATAAATAATAAATGACTCCTAAAAATTATTAAAATTATAAATAATGATAAAAATAATAAAATTGTATATTTAGGAAATAAAATAGAAGAAAATAATATTTACATGGTAAAATTACCATTTTGCCCCTGATGTAACAAATTAGACGCTAATATACACAAAAATTATAATTGGCCCCTTGAAAATCAGAATACCCCCTAAATAAAGTAATACGCATATTTTTACAAAAGGTGTGTCAAAATTTGGTGTCTACACTTATATCTCACTCTCTCTGCCTCCCCTTCCCCTGCACAAGCATCACAAACACACGCAGACATCACACTCCAAAAACCAGACACAATTCACTCTCACTTGCTCACACACAATCGAACACATATACGCACAAGCACACACCCACAGTCACAGACAAATAAACATACACGCACCCACACACACCCTTCCCCTACACAAGCATCACAAACACACACCTGCACATTCACACAGCCACACCTGCACAAGCACACACCAGAAATTCACAATTTACAAACACATATATCAATTCTCTCACTAGTTTCAAACACACACACACGCACAATACACACAAACGCATTGCATACACCTGCAAACAAATGACACACGCAGTTCTTCCTCTCTCGGCTCTCCCTCACAATACCACAACAAACACAGTTCCATCCTCAAGCACAACAACAGCCATATCAATAACTAAAACAACCAGCCATAATCATAAAGCAATCAGTCAGTAGCTAGTATTTCTTGCCATAAACCCACAACCCTCATCATCTGCCGGCTGAACCACCAACAAAGAAATCACAAAGTCAGTCACCGGCTGCAACCAGGGC
The DNA here is from genome assembly GCA_024721245.1 of Mitragyna speciosa. Taxonomy (NCBI): domain Eukaryota; kingdom Viridiplantae; phylum Streptophyta; class Magnoliopsida; order Gentianales; family Rubiaceae; genus Mitragyna; species Mitragyna speciosa. The sequence goes on along the minus strand of CM045552.1, from coordinate 18,605,575 downwards.
AGCCTGCCGTCCATCCTCCAGGGCACCATCATCAATTGTTGGCATCATCGGATATCGTTAGATTACTTACTACCTCGTTGAATTTAGGTAATGCTCTAAACCTCTTCTTTCAATTTCTTGCTTTGTAATGTTTAGTCGTTCCAATTTTGTATGGGTTTGTTGGATTGATGATAGATTTGATTCGCTCTTTTGAGAGAGACAGAGAGGGAGATAGAATGAAGAGTGAGCCGGACGAGAAACCGTTTGAGAGAGCCAAGAGATAGAGAGGGACCGAGAGACTGAGAGAGCCAAGAGATAGAGAAGGGAGAGTGAGAGAGAGAGAGAGAGAGAGAGAGAGAGAGAGAGAGAGAGAGAGAGAGAGAGAGAACAAATGAACCAGAAGAGAGAAAAAGAGAAAATGGAAGATCTGGAGAGAAAAGGAGAAGGAAAGAAGAAAGAAGAAAGAAAGAAAAAAGAAAGAAGAAAAGGAAAGAAAAAAAAAATAGGAAAGAAAGAAAAAAACAAAAAATCGGTTAAAAAAAATGATGTTAAGCAAAACTACGTCGTTTCGGCATGAAACGACGTAGTTTTGACTAGTTGCTTTTATTTATTTATTATTTATTATTATTTTAGCAGATTATGTATTTACGTTTTGCCCCCTTAAGTTTTAATTATTTGATTATGCCTGTTAATACTTTTAGTTTACTTCAATTAAGTCCTTATTTATTTAAGTTAACCCCCTAGAATTTGTAGTTCCTTTCAATTATGTCCAGAATAATTGCAATTTAGTTTTAAACTTGCTGGAAATTATATTTTCCCCCTTTAGCTTGTCAGAAATTGCGATTTTAGTCCCTCATGTCTGCTGAAATTACATTTTTACCCCTGGATGTTGCTAGAAACTGTAATTTAGTCCCTTATGTTTGCTGAAATTCTACTTTTAACCCTTGAATGTTTGCTGGAATTACGTTTTAGCCTAGAATATTGCTGAAATTTATATTTTTGCCCCCAAGTAGCTAGAACTAGAATTTTAGCCTTGAAAGGTTGCTGAAAAGTGTAGTTTTACTCTTAGATGTTTGCTGTAAATTATGTATTATTTAATGAATTGGCTGAAATTATATTCTTGGCTTTAAATATTGCTGGAAATTTTTATTTTTGGCATTATACTTGCTGGAATTTATGTTTTAGCCCTTTAAATTTGTTGCAAATCATATTATTATCTTAACTATGGTTTGAAATTGTAATTTTACCCTTTAGTTTGTTATAAACTTACATTTTTACTCTATAATGTTGCCCAAATTTCCATTTTTAATCCAAAACCTTGGAACATTTTATTTTTTGCCAAAAAAAAAAGGGAGATTTAATTAAGTCCTCAAAGCTTTAAATTATTTCTTTTCACATTTTCTTTTTTTTATTTTATCAAATTTATAATTAATGTTCTAAAATTTGGTCTTGTTAGTCTAATTAATGTTCAAATTAGTTTCTTTATTTTCCTTTTAGTTATTTTAATAATTCTTATTTGGGGTGTTAAAAGTTTAAGTATGTATTATTGTATTTTATCTTCTATTATTATTATTATTATTATTTTTCGTTGTTTTACTTTATTTATTTATTTACTTATTTATTTTTACTTAAACAATTTTCATTTTCTTCCTAAATATTTAATTATTATTATCATTATTTTCTTTCTTTTATTTTGTTTATTATTGCTATAATTGTTTGAATTATCGTAGTATGTTCATAGTGATTGGTATGAAATTATTTAATTAGTGGTTTATTTATTAAATAGTGGTATTTTTGACATGTTTGTTCATTTTAGTAGCAATTTGTACCGAGTTTACGAATGGGAGGTACCTCGATTACCCTTTTAATTTCTTTTTATGTGCTCCTACGTGCTCCTATGTGTTTTTCTATATGTTTTTTTTATATATCTCTTTGTGCTTATAATTTTTATACATGTGTGAACATTTATTTACTTCATGTTATTTACTTGAATTTAAATTTCAATTATTCAAAGAAATGTAATAGATAGGTAATATTCTATTTAACAAAAGTTTTGTATTTAGATAGAAAATGTAATAGATAGTTTATATGTTATCTATTTAACAAAAATCTTATGTATTTTAGATAGAAAATGTAATAGATAGATTAGATAGGTTATCTTTTATTTTTTATTTTTAGATTGTAATTAGGCTTTCCCGGTGTAATAGTTAGGGCTTTGTGTGCTATGTGTGCTATGTGCTTATGTGTTTTATTCGCTTTCTTTAGGACTTTGCATCTAGAATATCATGCTTGTGTGCTATGTGCTCCTATGTGTTATTATGTGCTTTTATGTGATTATTGCTTTAATCTATGTTTTTTATTTATTTATTTACTTGCCTTATCATAATATATGTGTATCGTCGCCACACTAGTCCAACGCTAGTTGTGGTTAATTCCGGTTTCTTCGCTAGTCCAACGCTAGCGGAGAATTTATAGAAAAAACAAGCTAGTCCAATGCTAGGCCTTTAGGTCATTTTAGCATTAGAATCATTTCTCGCGTGTGCATTTCATGACATTTCACACACATTTTATCTTTTTAGGCCTTTTCCATTTTGCTATGATTTTTTATATATACTTTATCACTTATTATCTATTTTAAACATCTAGTTTAGTGCATAACATTTAGATTCCACTACACATAGAATCTTAGGTCATTTGTGTGATTTTGACTAAGAAATAGTCATCTACTCACGTGGGAAGCGATGGCGTACATGTCCGTTCCCCCCTCCGTGAGTAGGAATAGTTAGTCACGAGTCTATTAGTCTCCTCGTACCCGTTATGTTGCATCCCTACTTTCTTTGTTCACTTACTATTTATATTACTATTTTCCTTTTCTTTTGCATTCCATTTTGCATCTATACTCGTGACTCCATCGAGGTCTAGATTCGGTTTCGCAATTAATGCGATAATTCGACCAAACCTCAATGGAATATTTTGTCCCTTAACGATATCCATTTTTAGGACTAGATTTGCATTCATATAGTTGCATCCAAATGTGATAAAATCTTAGGGTTATATTAGGAAAATTTAGACTAAACCTCGCAACTAGTTTCGGCTAGATTGAAAGGGTGCCTTAGGCGCAAGCCTTTGCCTTCCCTTTCTTCAACTGTGACTGCCGAACCTTTTTCTCTTGTTTTTCAAAGACCTGGAGTTGTCTTAAAAAGGGTTTTTTCTTGTTTTTCTTATATTTTCTCAAAAATCATTTTTTTTCAAATAAATCATTCCCAACTTTTTTACCTTTACAAAATATTTTCTAGTGACTTGGTACACCAAAACTTGATACCAAGTGGCGACTCCCTTTTTACTAAAAACCCTTTTTAGACTCTATTTTCGGGTCCAAAATCGTCGCATTTTCAAAGTCCTATTTTAGGCCCTTTTCTTTTGTTTTCAAAATAAAGCATTTGTTTGTCACATTTTTGTCGAATTATCTTTCATAAAGCATTTTCTAAAAAATTATGTTTACAAAAAATTTATACTCTTTTCTCAATAAATAAACACGCCACGTTTAATTCTTCCTTTTTCTGACCTACGAATGAAAAATGGGGCACGACACCGTTGATAGCAAATTCAAAAACTTTACCATTTGAATTTGAAAGCCTCTATTCATCAATGCACCTAAACCAGTTTAGTTATCAAAAAGAAAGCTTGAACCACCATCATTAATTTGCCACTCCATGTAAATTTTAGCCATATCCCGAACGGACAGCATACGTTTCCACGTCATGGATGCAAAATTAGAAATTTCATCTTGACAGGGATGAACATTACAACAATATTTGGCAAACATGAATGAAGACCATAAAGAGACTCAAGTTCTAAACATCCACTAGAGCTTAACAGAAAAAGCCCTATGGATGTCTGATAAATTTCTTATCCCAAGCCCGCCTTCATTGGTAGGAAAACAAAGATTTGCCCATTTAATCCAATGCCTTTTATTTCAACCCTCAACAATGCCCCATAAAATGTTTGCCATAGCTCTATCAATCAGATTAAAGGCCCCTTTTGTTGGATCGCCACAGACAACAAGTGTATAGGAATAGAAGATAATACATGTTTGATCAACACTAACTTACCACCACTGGATAACATCCAATTCTTCCAAGACAAAATTCTCTAGACTATGGTCTGGACAAGGTCAGTAAAGTAAGAAGATTTATGATGTCCAGAAAATAGTGGTACACCAAGGTATTTGATAGGAAGGTATAGTGCGTACTTTTAAATGACTAATTTATATTTTCTTGTTCTAGAAATACAACTCTCCATGATCTATAACCTTGAAACTACTTCCAAGTTATACTATCACTTCTGCAGAAGATTTATGAGTTAATATTTCCAACAAGTGGCCATAAAGGGATATACTCTCCTATTAAGGAGTGGTGAATCCTATATTGATTACTCACTATCTTTCCATGCTTCAAACTATACCCAATCTCTAACCTATGGGCTACCCTTTTATGGGCACCGAGGAATAGAGTCAAAGTATAGCAATCCACACTCAAAATACTATGGTAATCTCAAGTCAAAGGATCACTTATACCATTGCCATTAAGAATTTAACCATTGGCACTATAGTTAAAACTCTTGGCGGATCAATCCAGTGAACTTGTTCTCAAACAAGCATCCACATACCAGCTTAAGTGTCATGCACACCATAGTCAATGAGATCAGCTACTACTTACCATAAGTAGAGGCAAAGTATGTGCTAGTCTATCCGCATTAATGATGTCCAATCTCATTAATACTACGACTAGGGATATTGAAGAATATGACTTTATGTATTAGAGTCTCATAATTGTAACCCTTACAATCTCTAATACACAGTCAATATTCTAAGGACTTTATCCATCAAACAAGTAACATGAAAATACAAGTATAGACGATAAAGAAAAAAATACCACATGGATAAATATAACATATAAAACACCTTAAACCATCTTGGTTTTAGGGCATACACTAACATACTGGTCAACTCAAAAGATGCTAGGATGAACACTTATTCGCAGATGACAAGCACAGTATCATGGAATCCATTAAAATGGATACTCAAGAACAACCAATCCTCAAAAATGGAAAAACAATTTCAGATTCTGTTTCAACACTAATCTTTTCAATTGCTAAAACTTTTATTGGTGATTCAGGAATCTTCAAAGAAAGATCATCTGAATTACTTAACAATCTCAAATGCAGGAATTTGTCTGATTTCTGGTGGTACAAAGACACATTCCTCACCAGGATCTATGTATTGACTATTCTGGGATCTTTGTAAAAAGGATTTGTTTGAGTTGTTGATGGTGAGGCTGAAGAAGTGGTCAAAGTTTCTTTGAACCTATCAAAATAAAGTTTTCATTTTTCAGGCTCATTAATGCTTTCAATAAGATCAAGCATTAAATCTTGTTCTTTGGTTAAGACATTGATTTCAGGATTGTGATCATCCTCTATTTCACTGGTTGAAGAAAAGTTATCTTCCTGTAACTGGTTGATGTCGTCGTCTGAAGAATTTATTTCTTCATCTGTCTGCCCTGAAATATCAGAATCACTTGAGTTAGTAAGCAAATTTGATGAAGTGGATCAGAAGCTAAGCCACCTATCTCTTTTTGCAGCACAAAGTCTAAATCCTGAATGTTAGTTTCAACTGATGAAGTGGATTTGCGTCCCTGAATAAAACTCCTTCTTGACAAATCCATATTAATTGTGTATTTTTGTCTTAACTGTTGGCTATACCTTTCGGGCATTTCATAAGATTTGAAAAGAGGAATTGATGGAAAAGAAGTTGAAGCCGGGGCTTGGGATTGTAAGACTGGTGATTTGGTTGCAAGGTATTGTCCTATGGTTTGAAGATATTTATTTGTGTAATTGTTTTGTTCATAGATACCTGTATATCCTGGGTGTCTACTGGGTCTCCTGGTTTGGCTTTTTTGAGTTTGAAAGGAGTGGTTGATAATTCTATGGCTTTGTAGTTTATTGTGACTAGTTGTGAAGGTGGAAATTTTGAATGAACTTCTCTATCTGTTGTTTGCCATTTCTGTGTAACACAGACAGAAGGATAATCGGATTTTTCAATCTGTGAATACGATTCAAACTATTCAAAGAACTAAATATGCTATTATCGTTGATGCATGAATGCATAATATTTGTCTTGGATTTGTTGTCTGGCTTCTCCTTGAAACTTGGTAAGAAACCATTGTCGTTTGGCGGAATTGTGTTCTACATAGAATTCCTTGCGGAGAAATTCTTTGTTGATCTGGAATGGAGAATCTATTGACAAGACTCTTAATACTCCTGGGATTTGTCCAGCATTATCTGGAATATCAGTCATTGTTGAATATGTTGGTGATCTAGGCAGATCATCATGCTCATGCTCCTGATGTTCTGATGTAGAGTTTTCTGTTTGCACCGTGTATCTAGCTTGTGGGATTCTAGCTACAAAGTCTAAATCCTGAATGTTAGTTGCAACTAATGAAGTGGATTTGCATCCCTGAGTAAAACTCTTTCTTGACAAATCCATATTAATTGTGGAGGTTGTTGAAAATCTTTGACTACAAGATCTATCAAATCGAATTTGAACAGCTCCTGTAGGATATTGAGTGATACTTGAGACATTGTGTTTTGTGCTGGAGTAATAGGAACTATCTCTAATAACATTCAGTCATATGGAAGAGTAACTTGACTCCGTGTGATTGATCTAGGAATTGAAATATTAGATCTCATAAGATCTGTTTGAAAGAGAGTAGTTTCTCCCTTTTTGCTTCTCATAGTTGCTCCAGTGTTAAATGTTGAATTCATTGCCTTGTACTGGATCCTGTAAATGATAGCAATAGGAAGAGAACTAGATTTTGTTTTATAATTTACAGTTTTTACGTTTAGTGTTAGAGTGTCCAAAATGTTTTGGTCCTGCAAAGAAACTATAAAGTTTGGAAAGTTGTCAAAATAAACTGGTCCTTTACACAGACTTGTTTCTGCCATTCCTAGCAGAGAGTCATTGAAGTTTAGGAACCTACAATCTCTTAAACATAGTAAAAGGGATGCATCAAGTCCTTCCCTTGATAGGGGTTTTGCTGCAATCTGTACAAGTCCAAGATGTAGGTAATTGTACTTCTACTTATGTTTTTCGATGGTTTTGCGAGAAAGTAGTTTGATTTCCTCATGATCGGAGTTTAAAGCTATGGTCTACTCCACAATTTTGATTGTATAATCAGTCTTTAAAGACCATTTTGATTCATAAATATCATGATTGGAATAAGTTGAAAATTTCCAATTATCAATTGCTTGTTCAATATTTTCTAGATTGATTTCTTCTTTAATGATGTTTGAAGAAGATGAAGATGATGATGCAGATGATTTAGAAAAATTTCTAAATAAAAAAGACATGATTAAAATAAGCAAGAAAAGTGCAAGAGTAAGAGATAAGCAAGTAAATAAAGCGGTAAACAATTCAGTTGTAATACCCCTTTCCCCTAGGTACAGATACCTTTGGAATCCATGGGATAAAAATTATATTTTTCAACAAATTATGTTAAAGATATCTAAGATCTGTAACCATATCTCATACTAATCAGTACGTGGACTTCTATCTGGCAAGCCATTGACTGCCCTAATTAGAGATTTCGGGACTTAAGTCGTCTAATATACCAGAAGCGTACTCGTCAATATGACCTTCTAAACTTAGATCTTTCATATTCATGTTTTACCATACTGGGTTTCCCCAGTACCCTCAACGGCGCTACAGGTCTTATTGCCCAAGGACTACGATCAGCAAATGGGACAAAATTACAAATCAATTACAAGCTCACTGATGTTGCTATCAGATTTCAGTCCGCAACAATCTATGATTCCTTTTTGCTTTCCAAGGATTAGACTAATCCAGTTATTTTTGGAACTTCATTTATCAACCAGATAGTTCCTTACAAACAAACGGAAGAAGGAATGGTACCCGATAGATTTGGCAGGAAAATCCTTATTCCTTTTGTTAAACAGAAACTTCATAGAGATTTGAATCAAATCTCTCTCAAGACCAACCAGATCAATTTCCTTAAAGAAGAAATTTAATACAAGCGTATTGAGGAACAACTTCAATAGCCAGATATTCAAAGTAGAATACCAACACTTCAAACAAAATTCCAAGAGCAAGTATGTTCTGAAATTCCGACAGCATTTTGGAACAAGAAGCAACATACAGTAACCTTGCCTTATGAAAAGATTTTGACGAAAGACAGATTCCAACAAAGGCGAGACCAATCCAAATGAATCAGGATCTTCTTCAACATTACAAAAAGAAAATTGATGATTTACTACAGATAGGTATCATCAGACCAAGTCAATCCCCCTGAAGTTGTCTAGGATTTTATGTCAACAAAAATTCTGAAATTGAAAGAGGAGTTCTCAGGCTTGTTATTAACTACAAGTCTTTAAACATAGCATTGAGTTGGATTCAATATCCCATTCCAAACAAAAAGGATCTCCTACATCGACTTCATGCTGTCAAGATTTTCTCAAAATTTGACATGATATGGCTTCTAGCAGATTCATATCCATCCTTCAGACAGATATAAGACGCATTTATAGTTCCATTTGGGCACTATGAATGGAATGTCATACCTTTTGGCCTCAAAAATGCTCCCTCAGAATTCCAAAAGATTATGAATGACATCTTCAATCCTTTTTCAATCATCATCATCGTATACATTGATGATGTCCTAGTCTTTTCAAACTCTAGTGATTAACATTTCAAACACTTAAATATATTCCTTCACTAAGCAAAAATCAATGGATTAGTTATCTCTCAAAAGAAAATTAGTCTATTTCAGCCAAAAATTCGATTTCTTGGACATAATATTTTCCAAGGAACAATCACTCCTATTCAAAGATCACTGCGGTTTGCAAAAAAATTCCCTGATCAAATCTTAGAAAAACAGCAACTTCAAAGATTCCTTGGTTGCTTAAATTATGTTTCAGACTTTATTCCAAATTTAAGCAATCTTACAAAACCATTATATGACCGTCTCAAAAAGACACCTCCATCATGGACTAATAAACATACTTCTATTGTCCGAACTCTTAAATTTCATGCAAAAACTTTGCCCAATCTTACTCTTCCTGATTCCATTGCACCTAGAATTGTTGAAACTGATGCTTCCGACATTGGTTATGGTGGTGTTCTCAAATAGAAACAAAATGAACAGCTTAGATCAGCTCCTATGTCAAATAAGGCTGGAACTTCGAGGATGAAGTCGTTCTAGATGACAAGCTGTATTAAGACTTCCCATTTTCTAGTAGAGATATAAGAAATTTTGTTTATGAAATCTCCTGTTGTTGGCATTGACTGAGGTTGATCCTCTTTTTTCTACTGGTTATCTCTGTCATTAATAAGGTCTTGAATGACAAGTCGATCAAGTTCTTGTCTGGTCTTCATGAGTCTTAATTTCTTCTTTGAGCAAGGCGATCTTGGATTGGAGGTCTTGTGTTGTAATAAATATTTTATGTTTATTTGAAAATCGGTTTAGAATGTCTATTAGATTGTAGGTATTGACTATTCTGGGATCTTTGTAAAAAGGATTTGTTTGAGCTGTTTTTTTTTTTTTGGGTGATTTGTTTGAGCTGTTGATGGTGAGGCTGAAGAAGTGGTTAAAGTTTCTTTGAACCTGTCAAAATAAAGTTTTTGTTTTTTAGGCTCATTAATGTTTTCAATAAGATCAATCAGTAAATCTTGTTCTTTGGTCAAGACATTGATTTCAGGATTGTGATCATCCTCTATTTCACTAGTTGAAGAAAAGTCATCTTCCTGTAACTGGTTGATGTCGTCGTCTGAAGAATTTATTTTTTCATCTTGTAGACATCAAATTTTGACACACCATGTATTTTCAAACATTCGAGGTCATATTTATATTTTTTTTGGTCAAATTTTAATTTTTCAATAATTTGGGGGGGGCCAAATAGTAGTTTTAGTTGTAAATATTTTTTCATTAGCTTTGGGGGTTTTAAATTCATATTTTTTACTTTCATACGGATTTGTTAATTTTTTTATGATTTTTTTCGGATTTAATTGGTATTCTTTTTATATTTTTACTAATGCAAGGGCAAAATGGTAATTTCACCTTGCAAACGCCATTTTAGCTCATTTTAGGTTCTAAATTTATTTTTTCTAAATCTTTAAGCATGTTTCTAAATTTTCTTGATTTTTTCAGAGACGATAGCTATTTTTCTGTGAATTTTCATTATTTAGGGTCAAAATCGTCATTTTACAGTCTAAATTCATTTTTTGTTAATTTTTGAGTCGTAAATGCATTTCCTAAGATTTTAAGCTAATTTTTAATTTTTGGTAATTTTTTGAAGACGATAGCTATTTTTTGTGAATTTTCATTGTCCAAGGGTGAAATCATCATTTTACAATTTAAATTCATTTTTCATCAATTTTTGGAGTCAAAATACATTTTTTAGAGTTTTAAGCTTATTTTTAATTTTTTGATAATTTTTTGAGGCCAATAGATATTTTCTATATATTTTCGTCGTCTAGGGGCAAAATCGTCATTTCGCACCCCGAGCGCGTTTTTTGTCAGCTTTGAGCTCTAACTTTTATTTTTGAAATCTAATTTGACTTTTTTGCAAATTTTAGAGATTGCTGTCGTTTCTTTGTATTAATTTTTAATTTTTGGAGTTAAAAATTTTTTAAAAATAAAATTAGTATTTTTATTACCGGTGGCGTTTTTGTTATTTTATAGCATTCTTGGTCAACAAGACAAGTAAGTGACCTATAAATATCCCTTTAATCAGTAAAAAACTAAGACGAAAAATCAGAAAACCCTAAAAACACATTTTGATTTTATCCAAAAGATCAAACACACACACAAAAACACCACAAAATACACACTGCAGCCGTTCTTCACCAAAAAGTTACTGTTCATCCTTCTTCAAGCTTAAAAGGTGAGTTCTTTTTTTATTTTGGTTCACTTTTCTTCTATTCTTGAATAGACCTGATCAATTGTATGTATTTTATTGGAGATTTTGTTTGAATCTTTTGCATTTTTTTCTTTCTTTTCTTTCTGGTTTTGTTTTTTCATTTCTGGGTTCTGGTTCATTTTCTAAGTTTTGTTTTACATCTTCATCTTCATCTTTTGGTTTCTGTCCACGACCTCCCCTCTCTTCTCTCTCCCTTCTCCCTTCTCCACCACTCAAACCACCATAAATCACCATCTAAGCCACCATCTCCTCTATCACCTTCCCCTGTCAACACACGAGCCACACCAGTCCATTGCTTGCAGGAAAATCCCATTTTCACAACCATAATCCCCTTAAATCATCAGTTCGTCTCATTCACTGAGCCCTCCGCAAGCCAATCCTAAACACTACCATAACAGTCTCTAAATCAACACCAGAAACATCCCACAACCACTTGAATTTCAGTCCAGTCCAAAAATTACAACCCCTCACCATATCCGTCAAACCTACAAAGAAACAACAACAACAATAACAAAACCATCAGCAATAACCCAAAACTGACACTAGTCAAACAACCACCAATTCCCCAGCAATCCACTACCCAATTCTCCAACTGCCAATAAAGCCAGTTTCATCACCCCAAGGCCACCCAATATTAGCTCCACCACAAGCACATAACAACCAAAACAAGTACTCTATCGCCACCACCAGTGACTCTGCTGCCTCCACAGCCTCACACGGTGTATGCACATTTCACCATCCCCACTGCCCCTGCCGTCACAACACAATCACCCACGGCCGGCCTCAACACCTTCTCTGCACCAATTGACCTCCGCCCTTCTCCACCGTCTTTAACCCACACAAAAGGCTCTCTTCCACCCCTGAGATTCCAGTCATTCTCCCTCATGGGAAACCTCCTCCTTCTCCACTCCCGAACCAAGAAAAGAAATCCTTAGCTTTCTTTTCGATTAACATAGCATGATTTCTGTTGATTTGCTATGGGTTTGTGCATTTTGTGTTTTTTTTAATTAGTAATTCAGGGGAAATTTTTGGTTGAAAGAGTTTTGGGAGAGAGATAGGAGAGAGAATGAGTGAGTGATTAAAGAGAAAATTTGAGAGAAAGGAAAACGAGAGAAGATCAAAGGGTAGAGAGAAATAGAGAAAATTGAGAAAAGAAAGAGAGAGAGAGAGAGAGAGAGAGAGAGAGAGAGAGAGAGAGAGAGAGAGAGAGAAAGAGATTCCAGTGAGAGGAAGCGCTAAGAAGAGAAAAAGAGAAGAAATTGGAGAGACCAGAGAAGAGGGAAAAGGGAAAATAGGAAGCAACTGAGAAATTGAGGGGGAAGAAAGGAAGAGAGAAAAGAGAATCGGAGAAGATAAGCAAAGGAGAGAAGAAAACAGGCGGCGAGGAAGAAAATTGGAAAAGAAGAAAGAAAAGGGGAGAGAAAAATAGAGGAAGAAGAAACTGATTAAAAATGAAGTAATATGGGATTGGGATTTTTGGGCTTTAGGTTTCAGATTATGAAAAAAAAAATTTATTTTATTATTATGTAGTTTGATTAATCAATTATTTTGTTTTAATTTGCTTTTTGTAATTTAGTTAATTAATGTGTTTGACTAGTTAATTTAGTTTTAGTTTAATTAATTTATTGCATTAAGTTAATTTATTTAGCAAATTTATCTAGTTTTTAAATTTAGTTTGAGATTTCTTTTTTCTGGCTATTTTATTACAAGATAGTTATTTATATTTCAGCCCTTAGGATTTTTGAGTAATCTTAATATGGCCCCTAATCCTTTTGATTTCTGCAAATTAGACCTTGCTATTGTAGATTGACCTCCTTTAGGTTTGATTTCTTTCAATTAAGTCTTTATTAATTGCAATTATGCCCCATTAGTTGCTGGAATTTATATTTTTGTGCCACACTTGTTAAAATTTATAGTTTTGTCCACCTGATTTATTTTAAATTTTGATCTCTACCCCATTAGACTTATTTGTTTTTATTTTATCCCTCAAGTCTTATAGAATTTATTCTTAGTCCCCTTAGTTGTTAAATTTACTATTTGCCCTCCCAATTTGCGTTAATTTATATTTTTGCCCCTAGACTTGTGTAAATTTTTAATTTTTGTCCCAATTGGTTTAAATTTACTATTTGGCCGCAGTTTACTCTACCTTTTATTTTTCCCCTTCTAACTTGCTATAATTTACATTTTTCTAATGTGTTAGTATTTCGTATTTTACTCTTTATTTTATTAAATAGTTGTCCCTTTAACTTTGTGTGTTCGTTTTTTTAAGCTTTGGTACCAGGTCTCCAAAGAGGTATCCCGACTTCTTGTTATTTTCCTCTTTATGTGTTCTAATATGCTCCAATGTGATTTTACGCATTATTTTTATTATTATTTGTTTATTTCTTATTGCGTATTTAAGTATTTAATTTATTTAATTTTGAATTTTTATTATTTTGAAAAAAATATAATATTTTGTATTTAGCTAGTCAATGTAATAGTTAGATTATTTTTTTCTCATATTTTAGCAAAAATTGTGTAATTAGATAGAAAGTGTAATAGATAGAGTATTTTTTTAATTTCCCCCTTTTTAAATTGTAAATTAAGCCCCCGGTGTAATAGTTAGAGTTTATTTGCTTTTGCGTGCTTACGTGCTTATTTGTTTTACCTTTTCATTAGGATTTTGCATCTAGATATTATGCTTATGTGTTATGTGCTCCTACTTGACTTTATATGTCTTTATATGTTTAATTTGTTTTTAATTCACGCTTTATTATTTAATTCATGTTTTATGTTATTCTGTCACCACACTAGTCCAACGTTAGTTGTGGCTTCTTGTTTTCTCGCTAGTCCAACGCTAGTAGGGAATTACTAAAAAGGGCTAGTCCAACGCTAGACCCTTAGCGTATCTTAGTGTTAGGAGCATCCGTGTGCATGTTACACCCCACTTCACACACTTTTAGTTTTCTTTCCATATGGCATGATCTTTATTATTATTATTCTTATTATTCTTATTATTTTGACACATTTTTTAAAATGCATGACATCTAGGTTGCATTTCACTTAGACTTTATGTCATTTTGTGTGATCTAACTAGAAATAGTCGTCTACTCACGTGGGAAGCGGCGGCGTATAGGCCGTTCCCCCATCTGTGATTAGAAACATTTAGTCACGAGATATTAGTCCCTCGTAACCATCATGTTGCATCCCCACTTTCTTCAATCACTTATTATCTATATTACTATGTTTCTTTTCTTTTTACATTTCATTTTTGCATAGACACTCGTGACTCCCTCGAGGTCTCGACTCGGGTTTTCGTAATTAATACGATAATCCTGACCAAGCCTCGACGGGACATTTTGACCCTCTCGATATTCACATTTAGACTTAGAATTTGCATTCATTTAGATAATTCCGAACGTGATAGAATCTAGGGTTAATTTAGAAAATTTTGATTAAACCTTGCAACTAGCCTCGGCTAAGTTGAAAGGGTGCCTTAAGCGCAAGCCTTTGCCTTCCCTTTCTTCAAATGATACTCCCGAACCTTTTTTCTTGTTTTTCGTAGACTGAAGTTGAAAAAGGATTTTAAATGATTTTTCTAAAATTTTTATTTTTTTTATTTTTTATTTTTTGTTTTTGTTTTGTTAAACGATTTTTCAGGTGACTTGGTACACTCTAACTCAGTACCAAGTGGCGACTCCATTTTTCAAAGTAAATCCCTTTTTCAAAATTTGTTAGCCAAAACTGTCGCACTTTTTTGTCCCGGCCTTATTTTTATTATTTTTCTTAAATAACACTTTTTCAATAAAAGCTCAATTTTTCACACACACACACGGTTTTTTTTTTCCAAAACTTGCTTTTCAGAAAAGGTCATCAAACCGAACCACCTTTTTGGGCGTGACAGCTAATGACCCTACCTTTACAAGTTTTTGGACGTGACAGAATTTTGGCAACTCCACTAGGGATCACTAGTGAGTCCGAACACTAGGCTTAATCACCTTTTCCTTATTTAACCCTTCTATTCTATCGCGTTTGGGTGTTAGGATTGCATTTTTCTTTTTTAGGTTTTTAGGTTTTCTTTTGCATCTCACATACTCCTCGTCTCTCCCTTGCTTATGTGATGTATGTTTTATTTACTTATTTTTTTATTGGCTAACCCTGTTCACAGGGGGGGACGGCACTCCCAAAATTTTATTAATAAAAATAGGGAAAGATACAAGAGAGGGGGATATCAAGCCTAAACCTCCCATTATTACAAACTTTATAAATTAAAGCAAAACAAGTTAAAATTAATGAAAGCGGAAAGAGAGGAAACCTAATTTATCTAGTCTAACAGCTCCACAAACTTCCTTTGGCAAGTGTGAGAAATCTTGATATTCCATATTCACTTTTCCTGTAAAACCTTCATATGACAATAGATCCGCAGGCTTATTTGCCTCTCTGAAACAGTGATTGAAAGAAACAAAGTGTTGTTGTAATTTACTAATCTCCATCAGACTTTGAAGGTGGTACCATGGCCAATTACCCTTATCCTTGAAAAAATTCACAAGTGTTAGCGAATCAATTTCAACGTGGAATTGTAAAAAACCTTTGGACACACATAATCGAATGCCAAAAAGCAAAGCTTTTATTTCCACTGCCAAATTTGTGTCCCTGCCAAAATAACAAGAGAAACCAAAGTTGACGTTACCTGACCATCCCTCAACAATCCCCCACCTCCACATTCACCTGGGTTTCCCTTAGAGCACCCATCCATGTTTAATTTAAACCCAGTCACAGAAGGCCACCATTTTACAAGAGTAATATGTAATCTCTTCTTATTTGTAACCACAGACCCCAAAAATTCAATCCAAGAAGATTGCCCAACTCTACATTTAAACTGACGTTCAAAAGCCAATTTAATTTCACAAAAAATATTCATAGCAATTCGCTCCCAATCAAAAACCACACCAGAAAAATAATGAGTATTCCTAGCCTTCCACAAATGCCAGAAAATCAAAATAGGAGTTATGGAGATTATAAAATGCATATGTCCACTTACCATGGGCAAAATCCACCATTTCATCAGTCGATTATGTACTTGTTCTCCTTCCCCCCAAATACCTAATGGGGCTCCAAAATACTCCCACACCTTTGAAGGAATGTCCCCCCAACAAAAAATATGATCAATAAATTCCATTGAAGGATTTTTACAACAATAACACTTGGAAGGGCCATGGAAACCCATATCTTTCATCACATCTGCACTTGGAATTCTTTTATACAAAACCCTTACTATCAATATAGACATTTTTATAAGCACAAAAGAGTTCCAAATATTTTTAAAAAATAAGCCCGTAGTCTTACCAACTCGTATAACATCAAAAGCTGATTTTAACGAAAACGAACTTGATGAAGTAAGAGTCCACACCATCTTTGATGAGCCATCACAAGAATGTAATACCCCCCCTTCACCGTTTAACCAATAGATTCTCTCTTCTGTCACTTCCCTGACTGCCAACATTCTTTTCCAAGCAATAGAATCCAGTCTAGACTGTTGAATAGGCTCAGAGAGACGTGATTTACAATATTTTCCAGCCATAAACTTCACCCAAAGGGAGTTTTGTTCCCTGAATTTCCACCAAAGCTTGATGGAGAAAGCCTTATGCATGTCTTCAAAAGATCTCAGACCAACCCCACCTTCCTAAGTCGGAGTACAAAGAGTTTTCCAACTAATCCAATGTTGTTTCCTCCTGTTATCCTCCTTGCCCCAGAAGAAACCCGAGAGCAATCTTTCCAAATGCACAAAAACCCCCTTAGGAGGATTAGTAGCAGCAAGAATGTGAAGAGGAATAGAGGATAATACATGCTTTATGAGGATCAACCCGCCACCTATAGATAGAAAACAATTCTGCCAGGCCAAGATTCGACAAACAATAGAGTTACATATTGCGGAAAAATAATCCTTTTTCCTCTTACCAACAAAAAGAGGGCAACCCAAGTAGTGTATTGGAAAAGCCTTCTCCATGAAACCCGTAGTTTGTTTTATTACTGACCTCCTAAGGCGAGACATGTTAGGATGACATGTGAATCCGCACTTTGATCAATTCATCTGCTACCTAGATTGAGCCTCATATTTTCGAAGAACCTTCATAATAATTTCCATAGATTTTTTAGCTGCACCTGAAAAAATAATCACATCATCAGCAAAAGCAAGGTGGGTTATAACTTAGCATCCAGAAGGTACCCGAAAAGGTGTAAAACTCCGAATTTGAGGCATATTGTTTAGAGCCCTGGACAAACCCTCTACTGCAATAATAAATAATGCCGGAGAAATTGGGTCCGCTTGTCGAAGTCCTCGAGAAGATCTGAAGAAACCTTTAGAGACTCCATTAATTAAAATAGAAAACCAACAATTTGATATTACTCACCATATCAAATCAATCCAAACTTCACCGAAACCAAAAGCACGAAGAATTTTAATTAAATATATCCAAGAAACCCTATCATATGCTTTTGCCATATCTAACTTCAACACCACATATCCCTCACGATTTTTCTTCCTCATATCATTTACTAACTCCTGAGCTAACATAAAATTTTCAGAAATCAATCTCCCTTTAACAAAACCACTTTGCTCAAGAGAAATAATACGAGGCAAAATACTGGAAAGTCTATCATCTAAAATTCTAGAAAAGACTTTATTCACAAAAGTGCATAAGATAATAGGACGAAATTGGGAGAAATCTTGTGGATGATTTACCTTAGGAATTAACACAACAAGGGTTGATGTGAAATTCCGAGGTAATGGTGCCCCACAAAAGAAACTTACCACAACTTTATAAACATCTTCAGACACCAAGCTCCATGCAGTTATGAAGAATTTTCCAGTGAAACCATCAGCCCCAGGAGCACTATCTGCATCCAAAGCAAAGACAGCCTGTCTAACCTCCTCTATAGACGGCACCTTTTCCAGATTCAAATTTTCCTTAGCATGAATCAACTTCAGAATGTGTTTTATATCCATATCAGTCTCCATGTCACCTTGTGAAAAAAGCGAAAAAAAATATTGTTCAGCCAAAACACCAATTTCCTCATCATTCTCCACCCATTCCCCTTTAGAATTTTTAATCCTATGTATTATAGACATGTTCCTACGGGCTGCCACTAAGGAATGAAAAATTTGTTATTTTGGTCCCCTTCCTTCCACCATTTAATTCGAGCTTTCTGCCTCCAATAGCTATCCTCAATGCAGATAGCTTTATTGAGCTCCATCCGTGCATTTTGTAAATCTTGTAAAGCCTGATCTGAACCCTGCTCATCATAGCTTTTTTCCTTTTTTGTTGCTTTGACTTCAAGCAATTTTACATTTTCAAAATTGTTTCCAAAATGTTGCCTAGACCATGGTCTGATGGCCTCTTTGACAGCTTTTAATTTTAGAGCCAAAACCGTCAAGGGAGGACCTGGCTGTGGTTGCTTCCAAACTTGCTCAATTAAAGGTAAAAATTGAGTGTGTGAAGTCCAAAAATTAAGAAAACGAAAAGGGCGGGGCTTATCATCAATCCTTGTCTTTGCCATGATCAATGGGGGTGAATGATCCAAGGGTCGCCTCAATAAGTATTGTACAGAAAGGTCCACCTTCATATCACTAAACATATTATTCACCAACACCCTATCGAGCCTTTTCCAAATTCTAGCAAGACCACGCCTGTTATTGCACCAAGTATAAGGAGAACCAGTATAGCTGTAGACACCAAATTTTGACACACCATTTATTTTCAAACACTAGAAGGGCATGTTTATATTTTTGGGGTCAAATTTTAAATTTCAATAATCTCGGGGGGCAAAATAGTAATTTTTGCCTATAAATATTTTTTCATTAGTTTTGGGTGGTTTAAATTCACATTTTTACTTTCATATGTATTTTTTTAATTTTCTGTGATTTTTTCATACTTAATTGGTATTCTTTTTATATTTTTTAGCATAAGGGTAAAATGGTAATTTCGCCTTGCGAACACCATTTTAGTCCATTTCAAGTCCCAAATTTATTTTTCTAATTCTTTAAGCATGTTTTTAAATTTTCTTGATTTTTTCAGAGACGATTGCTATTTTTCCTGTAAATATTGCATTTAAGGGCAAAATCGTCATTTTATAGTTTAAATTCATTTTTCATCAATTTTTTATTCATAAATGCATCTTCTAGAGTTTTAAGCTTATTTTAATTTTTTATAATTTTTCGAAACCAATAGCAATTTTTTTTATATTTTCGTTATCCAAGGGCAAAATTGTCATTTTACATTCTAAACTCATTTTTCACCAATTTTTGGTCCCAAATTCGCTTTTAGGTTTTTAAGCAAGTTTTAAAGTTTTTTCTAATTTTTTTAGGGTGAATTTCTATTAACAAATTTGTTATTTACATTTTTCTTAATTTTTTTCATTTTTGTAAGAGAAAATAGATTTTTAAAGATAAAATTGTAATTTTGGTATTCAATGGCGTTTTGGTCTTTTAGCCATTTCTTGGAGGTTAAGACTTGTGCAATATAAATGCCCCCACTTGGAGATTTAAAAAAGGAGGAGAAAAATAAAAATCTAGGGAGAGTTTTTTAGTTTTTAGTTTGCTTTTAGTTTTTTCATTTCACCAAGAACACCAAGAACACACACTTCTTTTTTACACACATCTTCAAATTTTCACCAAGAACACCAAGAACACACACTTCTTTTTTTACACATATCTTCAAATTTTCACACACCACACTAAGAACACACAACATGTATCTTCAAATTTTTACACACCACACCAAGAACACACACACTACACTCACTCTCTCTCACACACACTACTCACATTCTCTCTCACACACACTATTCTCATTCTCTCTCACACACACTATTCACATTCTCTCTCACACACAGTCACAAACACTCACGCTCACAGTTCATACACACACATATTTACACACACAAACACACACACACGTCATTTACACACTCCAAACACACAAACACACCACTCACGGTCCACTCACAAATTCTCATGATTACATTCAGTCACCAAAATTCACAAGCACTACACACATTAACACACAAATTCAGCTTTCTCCACACACATAAACACACACAGATACACATAGCTTCACACACACATACCTCCAGTCACAAACACACACACTTACACACAGAGTAATCCACGCACAAACATACAGCTCAAATGCATACACAGAGACTCACACACAGGCTAGATACTCTCACACACAACACACACCACAATCCACCAGAATCTTCTCCAACAACCTCCTTCCAAACAACCAGCAACCACCAATTTTTCTCATTTCCAATTCACGACATCCAAAATCACCACGGTCCAAACAAAACAATCATCACGGTTAGCTCCTTAACCACACCTGCCCACATTCCCAATCAACAGCCTCACTGTCATCCTCCAATTCGTTACCACCGGTCATTCCAATTAACAAAATCACCCAAAAACAGCCTCCATTCCATCTCAAATCACCACAAACTACTGTCCGTTCACAAGCCCAAAACCAAAGCCCTTCACGGCCACTTCACCAAAAACAAACGCCAATCTCCTTCACTAGCGATACAAGCAATTCACCTCCACCAGCAAACAATTTCACAGCCACTTCACCAACAACAAATGCCAATCTCCTTCACCAGTGATACAAGTAATTCACCTCCGCCAGCAAACAATTCTCGGCCACGCACACCAACGAACAGTTTCCACCTACCAGCAAAACCATTCCCACCTCGCCACCAAAGCTACAGCTGTAGTAATATAGTTATCCCTGGGTAGCCATCAGCTCACCATCATCTTGCCTTGCCACCGGCCAAAACATCACCACTTCGCTGCTCTTTTCTCGGCTTGAAATGGTAAGATCTTTGGGCCCATTTTTTAAACCCATTTTGGACAACAATATATGCGAACAATGATGGAATCAGGACTTTGATTTGGAAAATTAGGAGTTGGATTTGGGTTTTGGGATTTCAATTGATGTCTTAGAGATTAATTTCTGGAAATGAAGAACCGGCTGTGGGATTTTGGGACAGCGAGATTTCTGGTTAGAAAACAAAGGAGAGAAGAACCAACACCAGAGAGAGAGATTGGAATAGAGAGAGGGAGTGAGGAGAAAGAATAAGAGAGACCAGAACTGAAAGAGAGAGTAAAGGAGAACTGGGGAGGATTTGACAAAACAAAACGGTGAAGACAGAAACAACGAGAGTAGACCGAGAGAGAAAAGAAAATAGAAAAGGGGAAGAATCGGGCAATCAAAGAAAAAAGAAAGAGAACAGAGAACGCAAGAGAGAAGAGAGAATCGGTGAGTTCAAGAAGAAGAAGGACAGAGCGTGAAAGATGAGAACAAAGACAGAGGAGCTAAGAGAGCAGGGGAGAAGAAGAATAGAGAAGGAAAGAAATTGAGTTAAAAAATATAAAAAAAAAATGAATTTGGGGAAGGGGAAGATTTGCTTCGTTTATCTACTTTCTTGTTTTGCTATTTTTTTTATCCTCTCAATTTTAGTTTAATCAATTGTGTCTAAGGTTTTGAGTCATTCTGCTTTAGCTACTTAGTCAGTTAATTTAGTTCATTACACTAATTAATTAAGTAAAATAAGTTTGACAGATCGTTAATTTAGTTGGGTATTATAATTGTTCTCTGGTTAAAAGTAAAATAAAGTAAAATCTGTATTTTAGTTTTTGGAATATGGTTAGTTTAATATGCATCACTAAGCTCTCTTATTTTCTGCATTTAGGTCCTTTGTGTTTGCAAATTGACCCCCCAATTTCAGTTTCCCTTAATCATGTCCTGATTGAATGCAATTATGTTTTATACTTGCTGGAATTTCCTATTGGTCCTTAGAATGCTGCTGAAATTGTCAATTAACCCCAATGCCCTGCTGGAATTTTCAATATTAGTCCTTAACACTTGCTATAAATTGTATTTTTTTTTGTCTTTTATATGTTGCTGTAATTTGTTTTAAGTCTCCATTAGATGCTAGAAGTTATAGTTTTGTGTCACACTTGTTAAAATTCATTATTTTGTTCCCCAATTCACTTAATTTTGGCATTCCTACCCCCTTAGACTTATGTGAATTTCCAATTTCTACCCTAAGTTTTATAGAATTTTATTTTAGTCCATTTTAGTTGTTAAGCTTTATATGTTTCCCCATTTTTTTTAATATGTACATGTTTTAACATTCATTTGTTTATATCGAGATACATTAACGTGTGTGTTCATTTTCTTAAGTATTGGTACTGGGTCTTCAAAGAGGTATCTCAACTTCTTGTTATTTTCCTCTTTATATGCTCCAATATGCTCCAATGTGATTATATGCATTATTATTTGTTTATTTTTATTTTTACATACCTTTTGTGTATTTAATTTATTTAGTTTTGAATTTTTATTTTGGAAGAATATAATATTTTGTATTTAGTTAGTCAATGTAATAGTTAGATTATTTTTCTCATATTTTAGCAAAATTTGTGTAATTAGATAGAAAGTGTAATAGATCGGGAATTTTTAATTTCCCCCTTTAATTGTAGATCAAGCCCCCCGGTGTAATAGTTAGGATTTATTTGCTTTTGCGCTGCTTACATGCTTATTGTTTTACCGCTTTCATTAGGATTTTGTATCTAGGATATTATGCTTAGTGTGTTATGTGCTCCTATGTGACTTTATATGCTTTGATATGCTTAATTTGCTTTTAATTCACATGCTTTAATATTTAATTCATGATTATGGATATTCCGTCACCACATTAGTCCAACGCTAGTTGTGGCTTCTTTCTTTCCCGCTAGTCCAATGCTAGTGGGAATTTTAGAACGAGGCTAGTCCAATGCTAGACCCTTAGGACATTTTAGTATTAGGATGCATTGCATGTGCAGTTTCACATCTCATTTCACACACTTCTAGTTTTCCTTTCCATTTGTACATGATTTTTACTATAATATATTATATTATTAGTTATTATTATTATTATTATTTTGACACATTTTCAAATTGCATGACATTCTAAGTTGCATTTCACTTAGAAATTAGGACATTTGTGTGATTCGACTAGAAATAGTCGTCTACATCACGTAGGAAGTGGTGGCGTACATGCCGTTCCCCCCTCCGTGAGTAGAAACATTCAGTCACGAGATATTAGGCCTCGTACCCATTATGTTGCATTCTCACTTTTTTCGACCACTTACTATATATTATTATTTTTTCTTTTCTTTTTGCATCACATTTTGCATAAAAACTCGTGACTCCCTCAAGGTCTCGACTCAGGATTTCGCAATTAATGCGATAATTCCGACCAAGCCTTAATGAAAAATGTCGACCCTCTCGATACTCTCATTTAGACTTAGGATTTGCATTCATTTAGACACATCCAAAACGCGATAGAATTTAGGGTTAATTTAGGAAAATTTGATTAAATCTCGTAACTAGCCTTGGCTGGGTTGAAAGGGTGCCTTACGCGCAAGCCTTTGCCTTTCCTTTCTTCAAATGTGACTTCCGGACTTTTTCTCTCGTTTTTCATAGACCGGAGTCGGAAAAGGATTTTAAATAATTTTTTCTAAAAATTTTAATTTTGTTTTGTTTAAACGATTTTTTCTGGGTGACTTGATACACCCTAACTCAGTACCAAGTGGCAACTCCATTTTTCAAATAAAACCCTTTTTCAAAATTAGTTGGCCAAAACTGTCACACTTTTTGTCCCGGCCTTGTTTTCTTTTAAAATACCATTTTTCTTAAAATACACTTTTGTCACTAAAATTTGATTTTTTGCTTACACACGCATGGTTTTTCCAAAACCTTTATTTTCGAAAAGGGTCACCGAGACCGAACCGCCTCTTCGGGACGCGATAGTCAACGACTCCACTAGTACTCGTTTACTTACGATTTTTTAGGACGCGACAAGATTTTGGCGACTCCACTAGGGATCACTAGTGAGTCTGAACACTAGGCTTAATCACCTCTTCTTTATTTAACCCTTCTATTCTATCACGTTTGGATGTTAGGATTGCATTTTTCTTTTCTAGGTTTTTAGGTTTTTCTTTTGTATCTCAGACACTCCTCGTCTCTCCGTTGTTTATGTGATGTATGTTTTTATTTACTTTTGTTTTATTCGACCGCGCTTGCATTTGGGGAGGGGATCAGTCACCCTTAGAGCCCACGCTTTATCACTCCCTCCTCTCATAAGGAGCACTTCATACGTGCATTCGATGTTTTTTTACCCTTTTTCTCTTTTTGGTGGTTGCCACCCACCCATCCCTTTAGGACTAGGACCGATCTGCCTGGACATGCGGCCATCATATTCGTGCATGTAGCGGTGTCTAGGGGATCACTTGAACCACCGATCGGGGCCCTTAGAATTGACAGATTTATTACTTTTGGGTCCCTAAGTCTGAAGGTTCGAGAGCCTTAAACCGTATCGTAGGCTTGATCCACTTGGATATGTGATCAGGGCACGATGTGCACATGATCATGTCTAGGAGATCACCCAAACTCTTGACTTGAGTCCACAAGTCTAGAGATTTGGGCTTTAAAATAGATCCACTCGGACACGTGGCCGGGGCACGATGTGCACGTAGCAGTGTCTAGGGGATCACTCGAGCCACCGACCAAGGGATTTGGGATTAATGACCCTTACCCTTAGGTCTAAAGGCTTGGGAACCGACAGCCTAATCGAGTCTAGATGCATTAGTGAGCCGAACCTCATGCATCCATGTAGAATAACCTAGTGTAAGGTCAGCCTTACCCTATCAGGCACACCAGGCACGAGAGGAGGGAACCAACCTCCTTTATCTTTATTGTTATGCCATTTACTGTTATCTATGTATATTATTTGTTGTTGCCAATGTGTTATGTGTTATTTGTTGAATAAACTAACACAATTTCTTTTTTAATTGCATTCACAACCAAAGAATAAAGAGCCCTGGCATGGTGCTCTCGTAGGAAGCCAACCTTCTTTTGGCACGTTTAAATTTCGTTTTCATAATTAATTTCCTCGAGAAAGATGGAAAAGAGATTTAAAAAAAAAATTGTGTTTAGTTGTGACCAAAATACCCAAGGGTCAAATCGTTGTAAATTTTGTAAAAGTCTCGAAAATCTAATTTTTCAATTTATACATTTTTTAAATAAGAGGTGTAATTTCAAATATTTTTCAAAGTTTACTCATTCTTGTTGTGATTGTCAGTTTTATTTGAACTAAATTTTTTCAAAGTCAATAACTGCACTCAAGTGGTCGAACTTTTGCACAGTTTGCATTTATTCTTTTTTCAAAGAAATTAATGCGTCATTTTTGCCGTTTCCCCCACCCTCCCATCCCACATTACACAAAAAGTGATTTTAAAAACATGTTTTATCATACTTTAATAAACTGACAATTTTTACTTGTATGTTCTTACATAAAGTCATGATTTTTTTATTTTTCTTTTAATGTTGTGTCTCGTAATCTCATGAAGGCTCGATTTTCAATCAAACAAATTTGAAGTCAATAATCCTTGATACAGTTCATTTGCCATCTTTCTCGAAGAAATTACACATCAGTATTAGAATAAAGTCTTTAGGACATTTTGCAATTTTACATTTATTTAACTTGCTTTAATAAACTGAAATCATGCATAAACCATAGAGGGAACGCCACTTCAGGAATCTCGAACAGGAAAGTCATCCTTTTGTCTTGGGTACTTAACCCTGAAAGACATACACGTTTATATTTTCGGTAAATCCTGGCGGGTGAAACCCTAGGTAAGGTAATACGAGTAGAATGGAGGCATCTCTTCCAGGCGGATCTGGCTTATTCTACGATTAGAACAGGGGGGTCTCACCCTAATGGATTGCATTTCATGCTAGGCCTACCCTGGCATAATAAGGGCTCCTCCTAGGACATGCATCCGTTTTTGTTTTTATTTATACGAATTTTGATTTTTTTCATTTTTACAGGTCCTCTAACGGAGGCGATAAAATAAGAAAGACATTTGATACATATTTGGTCTTACGTTCGAGTATTTTAAATTATGGTCCAATTCTAAATAAACCGTCACCTACTCGAGACCCATAAGGACATCAAAAACATGAGTGTTCTTTTGAATTATTCAAAGGGTCGTGGACGACCGATTTTGTAGAATTGATAGTGCCTAGAAGCTAGATAGGTGAGTTTGGTTAGGATAAATAATGTGATAAATAAAATTGTATTTCATAGCTGGAAATTTGTAATAAGAATAGTAATAATTTGGATGCTAATAATTGCAATCCTTTTGTAAATTTAAGATTGCTTTGTGCTCAGAAGTTTTTCCCAGATGAAGTGTTAAATAAATTGCCTTTTGAAATTTGTTTGTGACATTTGACTTTCCCTTCACATTTTTTGTATTTAGTTTTTGAAAATGATTTTGCTTCAAATCTTTTTGTTATATTGAGCAAATAATTCTTTGATGAGGCCTCAAAATAAATCACATTTTTCTCAAAACCTAATGCTAGGTTTGTGTAATTGTAAGGTTTTCTCTTTTGATAAGTTAATGAGTTCAAATTGAATGAAAAGAAAAATATTTTTCTTGTATCTTTTGAGGGTGAAAATAAATGCCCATAGTCTTTGGATGTCATCTTATTTGAAGCTGATAATTGTCACTTCGATATCTCTCCGGATTCCAAAATAACACAAACTGTTAATGAGAAGCTAGAGTGATACCGAATAGGAATCTAGACTCCGTGTTAAGGATTTTGAATGGTACAAAAGGAAAATCCAAGCTTAATTTGGAAGAGGTAGAAACCACAAACATTGACACCAAGACATCAGTCAGGGAGTTAAGTCAAAATGCACTTTTTCTTCGAAGATCTGCAAAATGTTAAGCCAATTTGGATGAATGTTTGGAGAATTCAAGCACAACAAAAGGAATAAAGATGCAAAGCATATGACTTCAACCAATTCACAAGGGGAGTTTTATTGTTTCATATCCACAATTTCTTAATCACCTTTGGAATGTGTTGGATGAGTTATTGCGAGGTTAAGATAGGGAATGTCACATGCTTGTGAGTTATGACTTGCAATTCTGATTTTTGTCTAATTCCCCTACTGGTTGAAATTACTTTTGTACTTTGACAAATACTTTCTTCAAGTACTGAGAAATAATTATTATGTGGTTTGGAGTTTTGTTCTTCTAAAAAGTATATCTTGTAAAGTGGTTAGAATTATATCTAAATTTTTTATGTTTGATAAAAATTTCTCTTCTTTACTTAATTTCACATGTTAAATGATGATTATGATCGATTGGTGCAAGCATGTGGTCTGTGATGTAAAATCTATTAGGAGGGATTTTTACATTGCAAAAAAAAAAAAAAAACAAAAAAAAAAAGAGAGAAGGAAAAGAAAAAGAAAAAGAAAGAAGAAAAGAAAAGAAATAATGCAGTTTTTCTACTCCAATTATTCTCGTGCTTAGTAATCGGGAGCCTTCATCCAAAAATGTCGACTTTCGCATCAAACGGTACTTGAATTATGAGTAATGCTTTGCAAATTCGAGTAAGTAAATTGTTGAGTAACCAGGGATCTTCATCCAACCAATGTCGATTCTTGCGTAAAAAGGCAGTTTTACTTCTCGAATACAGTTTCTGCTATTGGCTTAAGATTGAGGATGTTGAGTAACCGGGAACCTTCATAACCAATGTCAAGTTTTCGCGTCAAAAGACACTCTCCTATTTTAAGTGATTAGTTCACTAGAATAAAATTTCCCTCATGTGAAAAAAAAAACAAGCAAATTGATCATAGACATGCGAAGTGTTTTCGATTGATCATATGATTCGTTTACTTGTGAAATTCAGTAAGGCGAAGAAATTAAGTAGAAATTGCTTAATTGTGATATAATTCCTTCCTCCTTTGCTTGATATTATGAGTATTAAAGGCAAGACAATAAATTACATAATGGTCATTTACTTGGTCTTGAAGAAATACATTTTAGAACGCACATGTGTGATTTCAATGCTTGAATCACTAGTTGAGCTCGCATTTTTCGAATGATTGAGAACAAACAATGATTCAAATGTGGGGGAATTGACAAGTGTCAAAATGATGCATTCTAGCACATGGGCAGATGATGTTGATATATCTATCCCAAATCAACAAGGGAAGATTGCCTTACTGATGCCAAATATTCTTCGAACACTAATCTGTTTTAATGAAAAAGGGAAGATCATCTCAATTTTGGACACTGTCATCCATTTCATTTCTTCTCCTGAAGTCAGTAATCTAGAAGGATCCTATGATTAGGAGAATGTGACAGTTAAAAGCTCACGAATGAGAAAACCAGTATGCCTACATGGGATTCATTAGGAAGTTGACGACAACAGTTGATTGAGGTTTCTCGTTTGCGTTGATTAGTTTGTGGCAATGTCAGAATTTGAGTAGGAATAACACCCGAAGACCAAAAGGCATCTTTTAAGCTATCATTTCAAAATTAAGTTTTTGGAAAAATATTTCATTTAATTGTATTTCATTTAATCTTTGTGTGTTTCGTGTGGTTTACTGTACATAATTTCTTTTACATTATTACATGTGAAGCATTTTCTTAGCCAATTCATGTTAACAAAAAATTTTGACATTTGCTTTGTTTAAAATTTGAAATAAAAGCAAAGGCAATCCTAAATTTATCAGAAGTCAGAGTCATACATGGATGGAAAGATTATTTGGGAGATTTGATATAAATTGTGAACTAGAATGCATTAAGTTTGGGACTTTGTAGAAAATGAAGCAAAGGGCTATGTTAGACATTTAAGGTGGCAACACTCTTGTTTACATGTGCCAAAGACCATCATGTGGCAGCATCACTATTGCTATTACCGGTGTTTTTCTCTTTTTGTAGGTGCGATGACATCATCATCATTTGGAGCCTTCGTCAAAAACGAAGATTGGGACAAATTTTTTGAGAAAATTTGATTCAAAAATTGATTTTGTTGCTTTAGGCTTGAAAACATTTTTTAAAAGAATTGATTTCAAATTTACACTGGGGCAATTTTAAGGAATTGATTTCAAATGGAATTCACTTGATTTATACTGTGCATGTCTTTAGAATGATTGATTTCAAATGAATTTTTATGTTTTATACGGAGCCAAAGTTTGAAAGGGATGATTTCAAATTGATTTGTGTTTTTATATACTGGGGCAAATTTTTTAATGAAAAATTGGATTTCAAAATGATCTTAAGGCTTAATGCCTTAGACAGAATTTTAGAAAGGCGGATTTACACTGGGGCAATTTTTTTTAGAAGGATTGATTTCAAAAGGGATTTTGATGCGTTACACCATGCCAAATTTTGATTGAAATGATCTCAACTTGGTTTCACTATCAAGGTCAATTTTGAAAAGATTGATTTTTGACAATGATTAAACACTGAGAAATGATGATTCATACTTGATGTAAATGCAGGCACTGGGGCAAAAAAAAAAATTTTGTTTTGTAGACTGCTTTCAACATTTTAATCTTTTTCATGAATTTGTCCAGCAAACTAGATGTTTCACATTGCTTTGTGGGCTGTTTTTCGACATTAAAAAAAAATTGTTTTGTAGACTACTTTCAACATTTTAATCTTTTTCATGAATTTGTCCAGCAAACTGGATGTTTCACATTGCTTTGTGGGCTGCTTTTCGACAAAAAAAAAATTTTTGTTTTGTAGACTGCTTTCAACATTTTAATCTTTTTCATGAATTTGTCCAGTAAACTGGATGTTTCACATTGCTTTGTGGGCTACTTTTTGACATTAAAAAAAAATTGTTTTGTAGACTACTTTCAACATTTTAATCTTTTTCATGAATTTGTGCCACAAACTGGATGTTTCACATTGCTTTGTGGGCTGCTTTTCGACATTACAAAAAAAAAAAAAACCTTTTTTATGTATGTCCAGCAAGCTGGACCTTCATATTTATTTTTCAAGTTTGGCAAACCAAACTTTACATTACATCTCACCCCAGCAAACTGGGTGCATGTCCAGCAAATTGGACCTTCACGTTTAATTTTCTTGCATCTCACCCCAGCAAACTGGGTGTATGTCTAGCAAACTGGACCTTCACGTTTATTTTTCTTGTACTCACCCCAGCAAACTGGGTGCATGTTCAGCAAACTAGACCTTCACATTTATTTTTCAAGTTTGGCAAACCAAACTTTGCATTGCATTTCACCCCAACAAACTGGATGCATGTCCAGCAAACTGGACCTTCATGTTTATTTTTCAAGTTTGGCAAACCAAACTTTGCACTGCATTTCACCCCAGCAAACTGGGTGCATGTCTAGCAAACTAGTGTAACACCCTAGAAAATGCACATATAAGAAGCATTTTTTTTTATTTAGGGTTAAGTGCTAATCTTAGAATTATTAGTTGGGAGATTTCTTGAGTTAATTAAGTTAATTAGTTAAGATTTTCATTCTAAGCAAGAACACTTAAGTACTAAAGTTAGAATAATTTTTTCTTCACCATTTAACTTATAGTAGTGTTTAAATTTTTACTAGTTCATTTCACTATTTTCTAGTCTTTTGACTACTTGAAATTTTGCTCAATTTTATTCAAAAGTTTCACTTATTTTCTTACCTTATTTTCTTTTTCCCTTGGCCGAAATTTTTCTCTCTCTTTTCTTTCTTTCTTGGCCGAAATTCTCTCTCTTTTCTTTTCTTTTCTTTAGGCCGAAATTCTTCTTTTCTTTCTTTCTTCATGTGGCCGGTTCTCTCTCCCTAATTTACCCTATTTGTGTTTTAATAATTTATGTTTCTTTATTGTTTATATTAAGTGATAAGAGTTGATAATTTTAACCAATTAAATTAAACCAAGTTGCTAAACTTGCATTAAATGCTCTCTTTTTACTTTATTCTTGTAATGATTTTATTGGCTAATTATTTTCTCACCTTTTCTTCAATTCTTTTCATTTTTCCTAGACTATTTCTTTCTCTTTTTCTTCTCACCTTGGCCGGCCATACCTTTCTTCTTCTTTCCCCATTTTTGCTCTCAACTTCTTGGACTTTCATCTCTCAAGTTGGCACAAATCAACCATAGGAAGTGGATTTCTATCTTTTCTAATCAAAGTTCTAAGCATATCTAAGGTATTTACCATGAACTTACCTTATTAATTTCATGTTTTAATTAGTTTTTATTCAAGTTTAATACCAAGTTTCTTGTTAAGACTACTTGAAGAAATTAGTTAGAACTTGATATATACTTGTTAGATAAAGTGTTCTTATGGTTGAATAGACTAGTATGTGGCCTTGGAACCTTGAAATTTCATGAAGAACATGTTGTTTGGGTGAAAGTTCTTGGAGCTTAATCCTTGAGATTTAGTGAGATTTTGATTGAATTTGAGTTTAGATTGAACTAAGAAGTTGTAGAACTTGTTGAATTATGGGTTTGATGATTGAAATCTTGATGAAAAACAAGATTGGTAGGGCCGAATTTTAGGGGAAATAATGCCCAATTTTTGTTAGAAAACCCTAGAAAAACCCTAGAAAACCCTAGAATAAACCTAACCCTAAACCCTAAACCCTAAACCCTAGAAAAAAAAACTAGAATTTAATGGGGTATTTCTTGAATTTTCTTACTAGGTTAATTAGGGTATAAATTGGGTTTTTCATTAGATTATTTCTTTCAAATTTGCAGGACCCGATAGTGAGACCCGACCTTTCTACGAGATATTTTCTTAGGCACCAGGTGAGTGTCTTTATGTGTGCATGATGCATGGAATGTGATAATTTTATTTGGTGACTATTATGCTTAACTTGCAATTATTATGTGAGTACCTGTGTTATTTGAGGAAAGATGTGTACTTTATCGCATCTATTCCACAATGTGTTACACGCTTTTATTATTTAAAATGTTATTTGTGTGTGTGAGACTACCGTGACTAACGTCACTGTTATTTCACGGTTAGTCAACCGGGCTGCAAGTGGGAGGACATAAGGTGCTGGGTGTTTTAGGGTGTGATGTTCTTTCCTTTTGAGTTGTGAATCCTCAAAGAGGCCAACTCCGGAATGAACTTTCTTGATTGTGTGTTGGCCCTCCAGGGTTGAGATTTTTTTTCTCCCCCGGATGTGGTAGCTTGTACGGAGGTTATAAGGTGATTGGCGGTTAGGGCTTGTGATTGATAAAACTGATATGTTCCTTGATAAAGACCTGAGCTATTATCTCGGTCCAAATATCGTGGCTACATGATCAGTACCTGCTCCTCTACGGTTAAGCTTGCTTCCGTAGTTGAGCCCTGTATCCGCCAGTGACTACATGTAAATTAAATTGCTCATATATTGTTTATTTAATTTATTGATTATTTTAATGACCCGAAATCATGAGTGCTTGGTATGATTGCATGAATTGGACATTCACTGGGCTATTATAGCTCATTCCATTTTTATTTGTTTTCCTCTACTCAGGGTACCTGAAAAATTGAGCGAGACCAACTGGTTTTTTTGGGGTTATTATAAGTGTTTTAGTTGTTGTAATAGTCGCACTGTGTTAGGCTATTATTGTGAAAAATTATGTAAATGATGACTTGTAACTTTTTGCTATGACTTGTATCTTTAAGTTAAATAATAAGAGTTTGTTTTATTTTATTCCATTTCACTTCATGTTATTTTATTTTAAGTTAAGTACGTTTGGATTTTCACGTGAGTGCGTGCATCGAGCCCTGGCGAGAGCTAGGCAGGCA
This sequence comes from Mitragyna speciosa, assembly GCA_024721245.1. NCBI lineage: Eukaryota > Viridiplantae > Streptophyta > Magnoliopsida > Gentianales > Rubiaceae > Mitragyna > Mitragyna speciosa. The sequence continues at coordinate 18,572,975 of CM045552.1, read as the reverse complement.
GTCCGCTAAGCCCTTTGGTGCGCCTCTGGGCAAGGTGGGGCTGTCACAGGTGGTATCAGAGCTTAGGCTTGAATCCTGTCTTTAGTGCTAGTCTTGTATGGGGGTGTCGGGTAGGAAATTTGGGTTGAGTCGGTTACGCTTGGGCCTGATCAACCTGAGTGTGAGAGATAAGATCCGAATTTCCGCACCTAGACACTATTGTGTATATGCTTGAGGTTGTGTTTAGATTACTTTTAAGCTTGATATTTGAGTGTGATATTTAAGTATTATTTATTATTAAGTATTTGTGGGATAGACCTAATTAATTTATTATTTAAACCTGTAGGTATGTCAGAGAGTGATAGGATTGAGGCACCATCGCCATCGGTTGCAGCGCCGGTGCAGCGTGAGCATCGCCGGAGACCCATTGTCCGTTTTCGCGAGGGACCGGGGCACCCTTACCGCACCTTTTCACCTGCCCGACGAGTCCGACCTGCTTGCGGATGTTGGAGGACCTATTCATACCCCGACTATGTTGTGCTTTCTTTGATAGAGGATAGTAGGCGAGTAGAGAGCGACAGGGATACTTCCCGAGCTCGTGTTCACGAGCTGAGAGAGACTATTAGGGCTCAGGCTCAGAGGATACGGGACCTAGATGCTGCTGTTCGAGAAGAGCAGCAGAGGACGGATGCTTACCGGGTACAGTTCCAGGAGCTGCACGGTCGTCTCTCACGTGTAGTACAGCACGTCCGGGATCACGCGGGACGACTCGTGGATGAGAGTGGTCTATTGGTAGGCCATGTACTGGATGAGGTGCGCGATGTGGTTCCGCACCTAGGACCAGGTCAGGCAGTGCCTCCACCTCCTGGGGCCGAGGGTGCTCCTGGGGGTGAGCGAGACATGGATGTGAGCTCGGCTGGATCGGTCCGGTTGGGTTAGGTTTTAGATTGGACCTTTGGATGGAGTTATGTACTAAAGCTTATGTTAGTTTTGTTATGTTTATATGTATGACCTGTTTTGTATCTGACTTTTGAGATGTGTAAATTGAACTACTTGTATAAATATGTGTGATCTTTTGGCATGAAATTTGGCTTCTTTGTTAATCACGACTTTGTGCATTTTATATTGTATCTTGACATTCATCATGTAGTTATTAAAATAAATTTATTCATGTTATTATAGTATATTAAATTATGAGTGGACGTGGTCGCGGGAGAGGACGTCCCCGTCGTCAAGACCGGGATGCAGAGGCTACCTCTAGCATAAATCCACCTCCGGGAGCGGATCCCATGGTTGCCATTTTAAATCGAATGACCGATGTTCTAACTCAATTGGGGACTCGGCAGAACCCGGCAGTGGAAATTGGTGGATCTCATAGAAATCCGGTTGTAGGGGAAGATGTAGCCTTGGAACGATTCCAGAAATTTAACCCCCCTAAGTTTAATGGCAGTCCAAAACCAGAAATTGCTGAAAAATGGTTAGAGGACATAGAGAAAATTTTTACTGCTTTGAAGTATACAGACGAGCGGCAAGTGACATTCGCCGTGTTCCAATTGGAGGGTGCTGCCACCCCTTGGTGGAATTTGATCAACGCCAAGTGGGAGAGACATCAGACACCAAGGACGTGGAGCAACTTTACCAAGGAGTTTAAAGAGAAATATATTCCCGTGCGAGTGCAAGAAAAGCGGGAAGATGAATTTTTGAAACTAAGACAAGGATTGATGTCTGTAGCTGAGTATGAGGCTCAGTTTACTAAACTGTCCCGTTATGCTCCAGAACTCGTAGCCACTGAGCGACGAAGGAAGAGGAGGTTTATCCAGGGTTTGAATTTGGAGATCCAAGACGCCCTCGCCGCCGCCACCATTGAAACGTACGAAGCTGCAGTGGAAAAAGCGCAGCAGGTGGAGGAAACCAAGTCCCTAGTCCGCACGGTAAAGGCAAGAAAACGGGGAAATACCAGTGATGCTCGACCTTCAACTGGAAGCTCTCCAGCCCCTAAGATGGGACGGGGAACGGGCGGAATGAGAATTGGGCAAGGTGCCCAGTTTGGTAGATCCAGAGGTGCTTTGGTGGGAAGGGCTCCTCCGAGAAGTGAACAAAAAGAAGATACTCAAAAGGAAAAACAGTCATCAGCTGCTCTTGGTGCTTGCGGATATTGTGGTAAGGGTAACCACACTGAAGAAAATTGCTGGAGAAAGAATCGAAAATGTTTGCTTTGCGGCAGTGGCGAGCACCGAATAAATCAATGTCCCAGACAGACCACCAGTGGACCGAGCACCGCTCAATCTGGACCCAAGGAGATCCAGCAAGCTAGGGAGAGCGGGAATAAACGAAAAGTGCCGGCTCGTGTGTATGCCCTTGATAAGCAGGATGCCCGGGAATCGCCGGCGGTAATTGAAGGTATGATTCTTGTTTTTCATCGTCTGGCTAAATTACTAGTAGACCCTGGATCCACTCATTCCTTTGTGAATTCTCAATTTATGACTGCTTTAGAGATTCAACCTGTTAAGTTATCTTATGAATTGGAAGTAAGGACTCCGACTGGGGACCATTGTCTGATAACTAATCTTGTTTATCAAGATTGTGAACTTCGGATAGGAGAAAGGAAATTGTTAACAGATCTCATAGCTTTACCTATTCGGGGTTATGATGTAATATTAGGCATGGATTGTTTGACCCGGTATAGTGCTCAACTGAATTGTGGGACGAAAGTGGTGGATTTTAGCATACCGGGGGAACCTATTTTAAGATTGGATGTTAATAAAACCCTAGCTTCCTCAAATCTTCTTTCGGCCATGCAAGCTAGGAAATTAATGTTTCGAGGGGCAGTCGGATTCCTTGCTTATTTAATTAATACACCTGAGGATAAAGTAAGACTTGAGGATGTGCCGGTGGTAAAAGAATTTCCCGATGTTTTTCCCGAAGAATTAAGCTCTCTACCTCCGGAGAGAGAAGTGGAATTCAAAATAGAATTGGTACCAGGGGTATCGCCACTATCTAGAACTCCCTACCGCATGTCCCCAGCCGAACTTAAAGAACTTAAGGTTCAACTCCAGGATTTGTTGGAAAGAGGATTTGTCAGGCCGAGTGTATCACCATGGGGAGCCCCAGTATTATTTGTAAGGAAGAAGGATGGTACTCTTAGGCTTTGCATTGATTATCGAGGGTTAAATAGTGTTACTATAAAGAATAAGTATCCTTTACCTCAAATTGACGAACTGTTTGATCAACTGGAGGGAGCGGTGATCTTTTCTAAGATAGACCTTCGGCAAGGATATTATCAATTGAAGATTAAAGAGGAAGATGTGCCTAAAACTGCATTTAACTCTCGATATGGGCATTATGAATTTGTAGTGATGCCATTTGGGTTAACGAATGCCCCAGCGGCTTTTATGGATTTAATGCACCGGGTTTTCAGACCCTACTTAGACCAGTTTGTAGTGGTCTTTATTGATGATATTTTGATCTTTTCAAGGTCTCGGGGAGAGCATGAGCAACACTTGAGGGTAGTACTACAAACCTTGCGGGATAATAAGCTGTATGCCAAGTTTAGTAAGTGCGAATTTTGGAAGGACCAAGTGTCATTCTTGGGTCATGTTATTTCGGGAGAAGGTTTAGCAGTAGATCCATCCAAAGTAGAAGCCGTGGTTAGTTGGAAACAACCCGAGAATCCCACCGAAGTTCGTAGTTTCTTGGGTTTAGCTGGCTATTATCGGCGATTCATTAAAGATTTTTCAAAGATAGCCACACCACTCACTGCTTTGACTCAGAAAAACGTTAAGTTCATTTGGGATGGACGGTGTGAGCAAAGTTTCATTGAGCTTAAGAAGCGACTGACATCTGCCCCAGTGCTAGCATTGCCCAATGGAAAAGAGACCTTCAGGGTGTACACTGATGCTTCACGGGAAGGCTTAGGAGGTGTGTTGATGCAAGGGAAACAAGTGGTGGCCTATGCTTCCCGTAAGTTAAAACCTCATGAGAGGAATTATCCCACACATGACCTAGAGTTAGCTGCTGTGGTTTTCGCACTCAAGAAATGGAGGCATTATTTGTATGGGGTCACCTTTGAGGTGTATACCGATCACAAGAGTTTGAAATATTTATTTTCTCAGAAAGAGCTAAATTTACGACAACGTAGGTGGGTGGAGTTATTGGAGGATTACGACTGTACTATTAATTATCACCCGGGTAAAGCTAACGTTGTTGCAGACGCTTTAAGTAGGAAGGTGCAAATGGCTAGTTTGGCCGTTCATGAATGGGATTTATTGGAGCGATTAAGTGAGAGCAGTCCAAGAATAGCTGGCTCTAAAGTCATTTGTGGAAATGTAAATGCCCGATCTGAATTGTTGAAACGAATTCAAGAAGCTCAAGGCAAGGATCTCACATTACAGAGGCGGATAGAGAAAGCCAAAGCGGAGACCATACCTGAGTATAGTGTGGGTCCCGAGGGACTGTTAAGATTCCGAAACCGTATCTTCATCCCAAGAGACGAAGAGTTGAAGAGAGTGATCATGGATGAAGCCCATCGGTCCAAGTACACTGTACACCCGGGGAGTACAAAAATGTACCAAGATCTGAAGAAACTATATTGCTGGGACAATATGAAAAGAGAAATAGCAGAGTACGTGCAGATTTGCCCTACGTGTCAGCAGGTAAAAGCTGAACATCAAAGACCGTCAGGGTTACTACAACCTTTGGAGATTCCAGAGTGGAAATGGGAAAACATCACCATGGATTTCGTGTCAGGGTTACCAAGAACTCAGAGGGGACATGACGCAATTTGGGTAATTGTCGATCGCTTGACCAAATCTGCTCATTTTCTGCCTATGAACATGACCTACCCGTTAGAAAAACTTGCTCGTATGTTCATTGATGAAGTAGTGAGACTTCATGGGATCCCAGTTAGTATTGTTTCAGACCGAGATCCTCGATTTACTTCCCGACTGTGGGGACAGATGCACGAAGCTTTGGGAACGAAGTTGAACTTTAGCACGGCTTACCATCCCCAGACCGATGGTCAATCCGAACGGGTAATCCAGATTTTAGAAGATATGCTGCGAGCGAGTGTGATGGATTTTGGTAGCAACTGGGATCACCATGTGACCTTAATTGAGTTTGCTTACAACAATAGCTACCAATCCTCGATCCAGATGGCTCCATTTGAAGCACTATACGGGAGAAGATGCAGAACGCCTGGCTATTGGGATGAAGTAGGTGAGCGGAAAGTGTTAGGTCCGGAAAAAGTACCCTGGATAGAAGAGGCTTATGAGAAAGTCAAGTTGATACAACAACGACTTCAAACTGCTCAAAGTCGACAGAAAAGTTATGCCGATACTCGAAGGAAAGAACTGGAGTTCGAAGTTGGAGATGAAGTATTTCTCAAGATTTCTTCATTTAAAGGTGGCATCCAGTTTGGGAAAAAGAAGAAACTGCAACCAAGATACATGGGACCATTCAAAATCGTTAAGCGTATCGGGAAGGTTGCTTATCAATTGGACTTGCCTTCAAAATTATCAAAAATGCATAATGTCTTCCATGTGTCGGTTTTGAAAAAATATCATCCGGATCCAAGGCACGTGCTTCAACCTGACGAAATTGAGCTTGACGAAACTTTGGCATATGAAGAGCAACCAGTTCAAATCCTGGACCGTAAAGTAAAGGAACTGAGAAATAAACAAATCCCCCTTGTCAAGATCCTGTGGAAGCATCATGACCTAGAGGAAGCCACGTGGGAGACAGAAGAAGAAATGCGGAGAAATTATCCCAAGCTCTTCGAAAATCCAGGTAGAATTTCGAGGACGAAATTCTTTTAAGGGGGGGAGGATGTAACACCCTAGAAAATGCACATATAAGAAGCATTTTTTTTTATTTAGGGTTAAGTGCTAATCTTAGAATTATTAGTTGGGAGATTTCTTGAGTTAATTAAGTTAATTAGTTAAGATTTTCATTCTAAGCAAGAACACTTAAGTACTAAAGTTAGAATAATTTTTCTTGACCATTTAACTTATAGTAGTGTTTAAATTTTTACTAGTTCATTTCACTATTTTCTAGTCTTTTGACTACTTGAAATTTTGCTCAATTTTATTCAAAAGTTTCACTTATTTTCTTACCTTATTTTCTTTTTCCCTTGGCCGAAATTTTTCTCTCTCTTTTCTTTCTTTCTTGGCCGAAATTTCTCTCTCTTTTCTTTCTTTTCTTTAGGCCGAAATTCTTCTTTTCTTTCTTTCTTCATGTGGCCGGTTCTCTCTCCCTAATTTACCCTATTTGTGTTTTAATAATTTATGTTTCTTTATTGTTTATATTAAATGATAAGAGTTGATAATTTTAACCAATTAAATTAAACCAAGTTGCTAAACTTGCATTAAATGCTCTCTTTTTACTTTATTCTTGTAATGATTTTATTGGCTAATTATTTTCTCACCTTTTCTTCAATTCTTTTCCATTTTTCCTAGACTATTTCTTTCTCTTTTTCTTCTCACCTTGGCCGGCCATACCTTTCTTCTTCTTTCCCCATTTTTGCTCTCAACTTCTTGGACTTTCATCTCTCAAGTTGGCACAAATCAACCATAGGAAGTGGATTTCTATCTTTTCTAATCAAAGTTCTAAGCATATCTAAGGTATTTACCATGAACTTACCTTATTAATTTCATGTTTTAATTAGTTTTTATTCAAGTTTAATACCAAGTTTCTTGTTAAGACTACTTGAAGCAATTAGTTAGAACTTGATATATACTTGTTAGATAAAGTGTTCTTATGGTTGAATAGACTAGTATGTGGCCTTGGAACCTTGAAATTTCATGAAGAACATGTTGTTTGGGTGAAAGTTCTTGGAGCTTAATCCTTGAGATTTAGTGAGATTTTGATTGAATTTGAGTTTAGATTGAACTAAGAAGTTGTAGAACTTGTTGAATTATGGGTTTGATGATTGAAATCTTGATGAAAAACAAGATTGGTAGGGCCGAATTTTAGGGGAAATAATGCCCAATTTTTGTTAGAAAACCCTAGAAAAACCCTAGAAAACCCTAGAATAAAACCTAACCCTAAACCCTAACCTAACCCTAAACCCTAGAAAAAAAAACTAGAATTTAATGGGGTATTTCTTGAATTTTCTTACTAGGTTAATTAGGGTATAAATTGGGTTTTTCATTAGATTATTTCTTTCAAATTTGCAGGACCCGATAGTGAGACCCGACCTTTCTACGAGATATTTTCTTAGGCACCAGGTGAGTGTCTTTATGTGTGCATGATGCATGGAATGTGATAATTTTATTTGGTGACTATTATGCTTAACTTGCAATTATTATGTGAGTACCTGTGTTATTTGAGGAAAGATGTGTACTTTATCGCATCTATTCCACAATGTGTTACACGCTTTTATTATTTAAAATGTTATTTGTGTGTGTGAGACTACCGTGACTAACGTCACTGTTATTTCACGGTTAGTCAACCGGGCTGCAAGTGGGAGGACATAAGGTGCTGGGTGTTTTAGGGTGTGATGTTCTTTCCTTTTGAGTTGTGAATCCTCAAAGAGGCCAACTCCGGAATGAACTTTCTTGATTGTGTGTTGGCCCTCCAGGGTTGAGATTTTTTTTCTCCCCCGGATGTGGTAGCTTGTACGGAGGTTATAAGGTGATTGGCGGTTAGGGCTTGTGATTGATAAAACTGATATGTTCCTTGATAAAGACCTGAGCTATTATCTCGGTCCAAATATCGTGGCTACATGATCAGTACCTGCTCCTCTACGGTTAAGCTTGCTTCCGTAGTTGAGCCCTGTATCCGCCAGTGACTACATGTAAATTAAATTGCTCATATATTGTTTATTTAATTTATTGATTATTTTAATGACCCGAAATCATGAGTGCTTGGTATGATTGCATGAATTGGACATTCACTGGGCTATTATAGCTCATTCCATTTTTATTTGTTTTCCTCTACTCAGGGTACCTGAAAAATTGAGCGAGACCAACTGGTTTTTTTGGGGTTATTATAAGTGTTTTAGTTGTTGTAATAGTCGCACTGTGTTAGGCTATTATTGTGAAAAATTATGTAAATGATGACTTGTAACTTTTTGCTATGACTTGTATCTTTAAGTTAAATAATAAGAGTTTGTTTTATTTTATTCCATTTCACTTCATGTTATTTTATTTTAAGTTCAGTACGTTTGGATTTTCACGTGAGTGCGTGCATCGAGCCCTGGCGAGAGCTAGGCAGGCAGTCCGCTAAGCCCTTTGGTGCGCCTCTGGGCAAGGTGGGGCTGTCACAGGCTAGACCTTCATGTTTATTTTTCAAGTTTGGCAAACCAATATTTGCATTGCATTTCACCCCAATAAACTGGGTGCATGTCCAGCAAACTGGACCTTCACGTTTATTTTTCAAGTTTGGCAAACCAAACTTTGCATTGCATTTCACCCCAGCAAACTGGGTGCATGTCCAGCAAACTGGACCTTCACGTTTATTTTTCAAATTTGGCAAACCAAACTTTGCATTGCATCTCACCCCAGCAAACTTGACCTTCACGTTTAATTTTCTTGTACTCACCCCAGCAAACTGGGTGCATCTCCAGCAAACTGGACCTTCACATTTATTTTTTCCAAGTTTGGCAAACCAAACTTTGCATTGCATCTCACCCCAGCAAACTGGGTGCATGTCCAGGAAACTGGACCTTCATGTTTAATTTTCTTGTACTCACCCTAGCAAACTGGGTGCACGTTCAGCAAACTGGACCTTCATATTTAATTTCTTGCATTCACCCCAGCAAACTGGGATCGCATTTGTCCAGCAAACTGGATGTTTTCATATTTTCTTTGCATTTCATCAATCCTAGCAAACTAGGATCACACATCTCTCTAGCAAACTAGACATTTTACATTTTGCTTTAATTTTATTTTTCAAGTCGGACAGCCCAAATTTTTTTACTTTCATTGTTGGAACTACGTTTGACCTGATTCCTTTCACTAGGATACGTAGGCAGCTCCTAGAGAGTTCGGTCACTTTTTTACATATTTACTTGTTTGTCTTTCATTTGGATGATCGCCTCAGTCTGCACTTACATTTATTTTCACATTTGGGTGAGTCAAAATTTGGTGTTGTCTACGTCTTTGTCTGAAATCTTTACGAGATTCCCGACAAAGAGGGGCAAACTGTAGACACCAAATTTAGACTCACCATTTATTTTCAAACACTGGAAGGGCATGTTTATATTTTTGGGGTCAAATTTTAAATTTCAATAATCTCGGGGGCAAAATAGTAATTTTTGCCTGTAAATATTTTTTCATTAGTTTTGGGGGGTTTAAATTCACATTTTTCTTTCATACGTATTTTTTTAATTTTCTGTGATTTTTTCATATTTAATTGGTATTCTTTTCATATTTTTTAGCACAAGGGTAAAATGGTAATTTTGCCTCGTGAACACCATTTTAGTCCATTTCAAGTCCTAAATTTATTTTTCTAATTCTTTAAGCATGTTTTTAAATTTTCTTGATTTTTTCAAAGATGATTGCTATTTTTCCTGTAAATATTGCATTTAAGGGCAAAATCATCATTTTATAGTTTAAATTCATTTTTTGTCAATTTTTTATTCATAAATGAATCTTCTAGAGTTTTAAGCTTATTTTTAATTTTTTATAATTTTTCGAAACCAATAGTTATTTTTTGTATACTTTCGTTATCCAAGGGCAAAATTGTCATTTTACATTCTAAACTCATTTTTCACCAATTTTTGAGTCCCAAATTCGGTTTTAGGTTTTTAAGCATGTTTTAAAGTTTTTTCTAATTTTTTTAGGGTGAATTTCTGTCGCGTCCTAAATAATCGTGGGCAAAGGGTGCTTGTGGGGTCGTTGACTGTCGCGTCCCAAAAAGAACGGTCCGGTCTGAGACCCCTTTTGAAAAAATAGAGTTTTCAAAAATTGTGTTTTTTATAAAAATGGTATTTTAAAAAACAAGGCCAAGACAAAAAAGCGACAGTTTTGGCCAACTAATTTTGAAAAAGGATTTTATTTGAAAAATAGAGTCGCCACTTGGTACTGAGTTACGGTGTACCAAGTCACCCGAAAATCGTTTAACAAAACTAACCTAAAAATAAAATTTATAAAATTATTTAAAACTCTTTTCCGACTCCGGTCTACGAAAAACGAGAAAAAAAGGTCCGGGAGTCACATTTGAAGAAAGGGAAGGCAAAGGATTGCACCTAAGGCACCCTTTCAACCTAGCCGAGACTAGTTGCGAGGTTTAATCAAATTTTCCTGAAATAACCCTAAGTTCTATCGCATTCAGATGTATTTAAATGAATGCAAATCCTAAGTCTAAATGTAAATATCGGGAGGGTCGGCATGTTCCGTCGAGATTTGGTCGGAATTATCTCATTAATTGCGAAACCCGAATCGAGACCTCGAGGGAGTCACGAGTGTGAATGCAAAAAGAAAAAGCAAAATGGTAATATAGATAATAAGTGATTGAAGAAAGTGGGGATGCAACATGACGGGTACGGAAGACTAATGGCTCATGACTGAATGTTTCAACTCACGGAGGGGGGAACGGCCTGTACGCCACCGCTTCCCACGTGAGTAGACAACTATTTCTAGTCGAATCACACAAATGTGCTAAAGTCTAAGTGAAATGCAACCTAGATGTCATGTATTTTAAAAATGTGGCAAAATAATAATAATAATAATAATAATAAAATCATGACAAAAGAAAACTAAAAGTGTTTGAAATGAGATGTGAAATGCACACGAATGTACCTAACACTAAAATGTCCTAAGGGTCTAGCGTTGGACTAACCCGTTCTAAAAAAAATCCCAATAGCGTTGGACTAGCGAGAAAAGAAAGAAGCCACAACTAGCGTTGGACTAGTGTGTTGATGGAATACCATAAATCATGAATTTAAAGCATGAATTAAAAGAAAATTAAACATATAAAAACATATAAGATCACATAGGTGCACATAACACATAAGCATGATATTCTAGAAAAAAAAAATCCTAAGGAAAACGGTAAAAGAAATAAACACATAAGCATGGAAGCACGCAAAAGCAAATAAATTCTAACTTTTACACAAGGGGCCTTGATTTACAATTTAAAGGGGAAATTAAAAATACCCTATTTATTACACTTTCTATCTAATTACACAATCCTTGCTGAAATACGAGAAAAATAACCTAACTATTACATTGACTAGCTAAACACAAAATGTTATATTTTCCAAAATAATAAAATAAATTAAATACATAAATACGCGAAAAGTGTGTACAATAAGAAATAAACAAATAATAATAAAATAATGTATAAAATCACATTGGAGCATATTGGAGCACATAATGAGAATTAATGAGAAATAGATATACCTCTTTGAAGACCCGGTACCAACACAAATCAAAATTAACAAACAAATTAAGGTACCTCGGTATAAACAAACAAAAAGTAAAGAAATTGAGCAAAGGGAGCTGAGATATTACCTATTTTGGGGGCGGTAAAGAATTTAGCTTCTGATGGCTACGAAACTAGTAATGATTGTGCGATGGTCGTTATTGATTTCGGTGAAACTGGCCTCGATTGATGATTGACAGTGAGAGCATCCAGTGGCGACGAGATGTTGAAGGTTGTGGGTTTATGGCCAGAATTAATGGCTGTTGATCAATTGGCTCGTGGTTGTTGCTTGGTATTTCAAGTGTGGATGTGGTTGTCATAGGTGGGTCTATGGTTACTGGAATTTGAAGGCCGAATGTGGTGGGTAGCTGCTGTTGTTACTGTAGGTGGCGGAGGAACTAATTGGAAATTAGGTTTTGCAGGCTATTGTAATTGGATTGGGTTGGTGGTGATTGGGATGATGGAATTGGGTGGAGGAGGAAACAGGCTTTTAGATTGTGTGTGCATGTTTGTGTTGGTTTTTGTTGATTTTTCTTGCAGGTGATGAATTTGTGAGTGTGAAGGTGTTAACTGGTGGGTTAGGATTGTTCGCGGTTGTGGTGGATTGGCAGGGGATGATGGGAATTGGGGCTATGGTTGGAAGGTTGCTAACAGATGATTTTTTGCAGAGGTTCAAGGATTTTGTGCTCTGTGTGTGTGTGAAATTGAGACAGAGAGAACGTATGACTGTGTGTGCAGTTGTGGGAGTTTTTGGATATGAATGTGCATGTATGTGACTGTGAATCAGTGTGTGTGGGTAGATTGTGAGACTGTGTTGCTGGAATGGTGTGATTGCGTATGTGTGTGCGCCTGTGTGTTATCTGTGAATGTATGTGTTTGTGATTGTGTGAAGAACTCTGTGAGTGCTGGTGTGTGTTTTGTGTGTGAATTTGTGCGGGAGTAGTGTGTGTGTGCTTGATGAATTTAGGACTGTGTGGCTTGAGTGTGTTGTTGGATGTGTGTTTGTGCTAGTGTGTGAGGTGTGTGAATTTGTACGTGAGCAGTGTGTGAGTGTGTGTATTGTGTGCGATAGAGATGCTGAGTGTGTAAGTGTGTGCTTTTGAACCATGTGTGAATGTGTGTGTTTGTCTGGATAGATTGTGTGTTTGGAAATGCCTGTGTGTGTTTTGTGACTGTGTGTGTTGTGGGTGAATTTGAGTGTGTGTGATTATGTGTGTAACAACTGTGTGTTTGTGTGTGAGTTACTGTGAGTGTGTGTTAGTGTCTGATGTTGTGTGCGTGTATCTGTGTGATGTGAGTATGCGTGAGAAGTGTGTGTGTAGCGTGTGAGAGAGAGTGAATAGTGTGTGTTCTTGGTGTGGTGTGTGAAAACTTGAAGATGTGTGGTGTGTGTTCTTGGTATTCTTGGTGAAATGGAAAAACTAAAAACTAAAAATAAAAACTAAAAACCCTCCCTAAAAACTCTCCCTAGAATTTTTATTTTTCTCCCTCTTTTTTGAATCCCTAAGTGGAGATATTTATAGTGCACAAGTCTTAATCTCCAAGAAATGATTAAAAGAACAAAATGCCCTTGACTACTAAAATTACAACTTTACCCTTAAAAAAGATAAAAATCTATATTCTCTCACAAAAATAGAAAAAATTAAGAAAAATATAAATAATAAATTTATTAATAAAAATTCACCCCGAAAAAAAAATTAAGGAAATTTAAAAACATGCTTGAAAAATTGAAAATTAAATTTGGTACACAAAAATGGGCGAAAGTGGTATTCGCGATGCGAAATTACCATTTTGCCCCTGTGCTAGCGAAAATACATAAAAATAACAGCTGAATCCGAAAAAATCACAAAATTTAAAAATACGTATAAAAGTACAAAAAATGAATTTAGACCCTCCAAAATTAATTAAAAAATATTTACAATTAAAAAATTAATATTCTGCCCTCCAAAATTGGTAACTTCTTCATTTTTATCCAAAAATTAGGATTTGACTCCAAATAGTAGGAAAAGGGTCCCCCAATATTTGAAAATAAATGGTGTGTCAAAATTTGGTGTCTACAATTTCTATTAACAAATTTGTTATTTACATTTTTCTTAATTTTTTTCATTTTTGTAAGAGAAAATAGATTTTTAAAGATAAAATTGTAATTTTGGTATTCAATGACGTTTTGGTCTTTTAGCCATTTCTTGGAGGTTAAGACTTGTGCACTATAAATACCCCCACTTGGGGATTTAAAAAAGGAGGAGAAAAATAAAAATCTAGGGAGAGTTTTTAGCTTTCTAGTTTTTTTTTTAGTTTTTTCATTTCACCAAGAACACCAACAACACACACTTCTTTTTTTACACATATCTTCAAATTTTCACACACCACACCAAGAACACACACCACATATCTTCAAATTTTCACACACCACACCAAGAACACACACTACACTCACTCTCTGTCACACACACTACTCACATTCTCTCTCACACACTACACACACTACTCTCACTCATTTCTCTCACACACTACACATATTGCTCACATTTCTCTCACACACTACACATACTACTCACTCTCTCTCACACACATTACACACACTACTCACATTCTCTCTCACACACTACACACACTACTCTCTGTAACAACCCCACCTTACCCAAAGGCGCGCCAAAGGGCTTAGCGAGCTGCTTGCCTAGCTCTCGCCAAGACTCAAACACGCTCTCACTTAGGCATCCAAGCGTACTTAACTCAAAATAAAAATGCACTCATAAATAAATACATTCATAATATTTACTTGAAATATAAATACTACAAGAGTTTTACATCCCAAAAATGTAAATAATATTTACAATAAAACTAACACATTTAAGCTATCAAAATACAGAAACAAAACATGTACAAGGTTCAAAATCAGCTCCTCCAGCTTTGATAGTTTTGGAAACCTGGTTAAAGAAAACAAATACATGGGATGAGCTATAATAGCCCAGTGAGTGCTCAAGTCATGCAACCATATCAGTGATATGTGATTTTTGTTCGATAAAATATTTAACGAGTAAATAAACAATTTGTGAAAAATAAAAAAAATTAATTAACAAATAGTCAATGGAGGATACGGGCTCCCTACGGGAACAAGTTCAACCGCAGGAGTATCAATCACGATCAAGATAACAAGGATATCGAGACCGAGGTAAAATCTCAGGTCCGAAATACTTGTAAAAAATTCAATCCAGAGTTACCCTCTTAGAGGAATGAAACTCATATAGGAAAGAATATCACGCACCTATAACCCCAGCACCTTATATCACCCCAAACGCTCCCGGTTGACTATCCGAGGGGTAACGGTGAAGTTAGCCTCGGAAGTCCAAGATCAAGAATACAATTCAATCATGAGTTAGCCTTTTTCAGGACTTTACTCAGATATACAAGTAACACACACCGAATACCGCCCAACACCTTATATCTCTCCCATACGCTCCCAGTCTGATTAACCATGGGAAAATAGCAAAATTGACCATGAAAGTCACAAGCACAATTAACACATTAAATAGTGAAAGCATGTAACACATTACGGAATAGATGCGATAAAGTACACATCTTTCCTCAAATAACACATTTCATTAGTTAATTATGTCAAGTATAACATCTCATTTTATGCATCAAAATAATGATGTCAAGTAGTACATGGCATTTCATGCATCACACACACATAAGAACACTCACCTGATGCCTAAGAAAAGATTTCACGATAAGGCTGTGACTCACTTCCGGATCCTGAAATTCACGAGAAATAATCGTATAAAAATCCTGACTAAAATCTAAGAAATTTCATAAGGAAATTCAAGAAATAGCCCAAGTCTTTCTAGGGTTTAATTTCTAGGGTTTTGGAGCTTAGGGTTTAACCCTAGGGTTTAGGGTTTTCGAAATTAGGGTTTTCCAACTTTCTAGGGTTTTGCTCGGAAAGATTTAATTCACTAATAGCTAATCTACGAAAATTTCTGTACACTTAAATCACTAAATTACAGCTTATAAAGCCTTAAATCATAGCCTAATTATTTTTATTTCCTAGGTTTTACCGAAATTTCGGCAGCATTTCCTCTATAATCGGACCAAACCAAAAATTTTCCCTGCAAAGAAAACAACCAAACCAGCCCAATCTCACATAGTTCTACCAAATTTCACATCAAACTCACTTCAATTTCACTCCAATTCATCACAAAAACACATAAACTACTCCAAGTTCTTTAACCCTATCAAGCCTAAATCATGCTATTTCAAGTTTACCAACTAGGGATATTCAATAGAACATAACTTCCAATTGATATGTCGTATGAGAAAAGTGATTATATGGATAGAAACTATATTCTAAGGGCTAAAACTTTCATGCAGAGCATTATGTCAAATTCTAACAAATATCATTCCAAAATTGGTCCACAACCTAGTGTTTCATCAACCCAAATCTGCACAGGGTTGGTTTTCAGCCAAGTTCATGCTATTTCTGGGGTCAATCTACCAAGAGACAGAGAATTGTGGTTACATGGTGTGAAAGTACGTTTATAAGGCTACAACTTTGGTGAAGATCATCACTTAAAATTCTAACTAGAACAGGTTCAAAATCAGCCCCCAAGTTGGCTCTTCATCAAAACTGTTTACGCAGAACCGAATTTTCAGCCAACTTTGCAAGCTTTCTGCGATTAATACACAATGAACCACCGGGAAAGCTTTAAACCGTTTTAAAGCCCTATGAATCTAGTTTCTAAAACAACAAGAATCATTCAAATCCAAGTTATCTACACCAAGTTATGAAAGTTTTACTAAAACTGGTCCAGCATGACTGTTTTAAGTGTTCTTAAGTTCAAGCTTAAATCTTCAACCAAATCAAACTTAAATCATGTCATTTCAAGTCTAAATCACTATCTACAAGTCATAAAAGTCCATAAACCTCATATTCATGGAATAAAAATTCATATTTCATGGCCAAAATAAATCATACTCAACCCATAAAAACATAACTTAAAAGCTAAAATTATAATCTTTCATATGAAATTAGAAGAGAAAATTCAAGGGAATACCTCTAGATAGACAAGATAGTTGCTTAGGAGGAAGTTTCACTCAATTTCTATGGTTGAAATATGAGTAAATGGAAGTAAAAGATCCAAGAAAATTGAAAGCAAATGGAGAGAAAAGAGGGAAGAAGCAGCCGGCCAGCAAGAAGAAAAAAGAAGAGAAAAATTGGTAAGTAAAGAAGAAAAGAAATGGAAAAGAATTGGGAAAAATTTGGACCAATTAAAACAAGACAAAACCAAAGTAAGTATTGACTTTTTAACCATGGAAGACTCCATTTGGCACTAGGTAATTAGAAGTGATTTTCATTAGTTATCCCATAATTAATCTTGCAAGATTTCCTAGGTACAACTCTTAAGGCACTAAGTACAACATGCTCATCATCATTTTTTTTCCCACAATTTCGGCCATCATTTTTTTTTTCCTAATGAACATAATACAAAATGAAGGGTTTTGGCATGAATTTCTAGGGTGTTACACTCTCACTCTCTCTCACACACACTACACACTACTCACATTCTCTCTCACACAGTCACAAACACTCACGCTTACAGTTCATACACACACATATTTACACACACAAACACACACACACGTCATTTACACACTCCAAACACACAAACACACCACTCACGGTCCACTCACAAATTCTCATGATTACATTTAGTCACCAAAATTCACAGGCACTACACACATTAACACATAGATTCAGCTTTCTCCACACACATAAACACACACAGATACACATAGCTTCATACACACATACCTCCAGTCACAAACACAGACACTTACACATAGAGTAATCCACACACAAACATACAGCTCAAATGCATACACAAAGATACACACATGCCAGATACTCTCACATACAACACACACCACAATCCACCAGAATCTTCTCCAACAACCTCCATCCAAACAACCAGCAACCACCAGTTTTTCCCATTTCCAATTCACGACATCCAAAATCACCACGGTCCAAACAAAACAATCATCACGGTTAGCTCCTTAACCACACCTGCCCACATTCCCAATTAACAGCCTCACTGTCATCCTCCAACTCGTTACCACCAGTCATTCCAATTAACAAAATCACCCAAAAACAGCCTCCATTCCATCTCAAATCACCACAAACTACTGTTCGTTCACAAGCCCAAAACCAAAGCCCTTCACAGCCACTTCACCAATGACAAACGCCAATCTCCTTCACCAGCGATACAAGCAATTCACCTCTGCCAGTAAACAATTTCACAGCCACTTCACCAATGACAAACACCAATCTCCTTCACCAGCGATACAAGCAAATCACCTCTACAAGCAAACAATTCCCGGCCACGCACACCAACGAACAGTTTCCACCTACCAGCAAAACCATTCCCACCTCGCCACCGAAGCTACAGCTGCAGCAATATAGTCATCCCTGGGTAGCCATCAGCTCACCATCATCTTGCCTTGCCACTGGCCAAAACATCACCACTTCGCTGCTCTTTTCTCGGCCTGAAATGGTAAGATCTTTGGGCCCATTTTTTAAACCCATTTTGGACAACAATATATGCGAACAATGATGGAATCGGGACTTTGATTTGGAAAATTAGAAGCTGGATTTGGGTTTTGGGATTTCAATTGATGTCTTAGAGATTAATTTCTGGAAATGAAAAACCGGCTGTGGGATTTAGGGACAGCGAGATTTTTGGATAGAAAACAAAGGAGAGAAGGACCAACACCAGAGAGAGAGATTGGAATAGAGAGAGGGAGTGAGGAGAAAGAATAAGAGAGACCAAAACTGAGAGAGAGAGTAAAGGAGAACTGGGGAGGATTTGACAAAACAAAACGGTGAAGACAAACAATGAGAGCAGATCGAGAAAGAAAAGAAAATAGAAAAGGGGAAGAATCGGGCAATCAAAGAAAAAAGAAAGAGAACAGAGAACGCAAGAGAGAAGAGAGAATCGGTGAGTTCAAGAAGAAGAAGGACAGAGCGTGAAAGATGAGAACAAAGACAGAGGAGCTGAGAGAGCAGGGGAGAAGAAGAATAGAGAAGGAAAGAAATTGGGTTAAAAAATATAAAAAAAAACCAAATTTGGGGAAGGGGAAGATTTGCTTCGTTTATCTGCTTTCTTGTTTTGCTATTTTTTTATCCTCTCAATTTTAGTTTAATCATTTATGTCTTAGGTTTTGAGTCATTCTGCTTTAGCTACTTAGTCAGTTAATTTAGTTCATCACACTAATTAATTAAGTAAAATAAGTTTGACAGATCGTTAATTTAGTTGGGCATTATAATTGTTCTCTGGTTAAAAGTAAAATAAAGTAAAATCTGTATTTTAGTTTCTGGAATATGTTTAGTTTAATATGTATCCCTAAGCTCTCTTATTTTCTGCATTTAGGTCCTTTGTGTTTGCAAATTGACCCCCCAATTTCAGTTTCCCTTAATCAAGTCCTGATTGAATGCAATTATGTTTTATACTTGCTGGAATTTCCTATTGGTCCTTAGAATGCTGTTGAAATTGTCAATTAACCCCAATGCCCTGCTGGAATTTTCAATATTAGTCCTTAACACTTGCTGGAAATTGTATTTTTTTTTGTCTTTTATATGTTGCTGTAATTTGTTTTAAGTCTCCATTAGTTGCTAGAAGTTATAGTTTTGTGTCACACTTGTTAAAATTTATTATTTTGTTCACCAATTCACTTAATTTTGGCATTCCTACCCCCTTAGACTTATGTGAATTTCCAATTTCTACCCCTAAGTTTTATAGAATTTTATTTTAGTCCATTTTAGTTGTTAAGCTTTACATGTTTCCCCATTTTTTTAATATGTACATGTTTTAACATTCATTTGTTTATATTGAGATACATTAACGTGTGTGTTATTTTCTTAAGTATTGGTACCGAGTCTTCAAAGAAGTATCTCAACTTCTTGTTATTTTCCTCTTTATGTGCTCCAATATGCTCCAATGTGATTATATGCATTGTTATTTGTTTATTTTTATTTTTACATACCTTTTGTGTATTTAATTTATTTAATTTTGAATTTTATTTTGGAAGAATATAATATTTTGTATTTAGTTAGTCAATGTAATAGTTAGATTATTTTTCTCATATTTTAGCAAAATTTGTGTAATTAGATAGAAAGTGTAATAGATGGGGCATTTTTAATTTCCCCCTTTAATTGTAGATCAAGCCCCCCCGGTGTAATAGTTAGGATTTATTTGCTTTTGCGCGCTTACATGCTTATTTGTTTTACCGCTTTCATTAGGATTTTGTATCTAGATATTATGCTCGTGTGTTATGTGCTCCTATGTGATCTTATATGTTTTGATATGCTTAATTTGCTTTTAATCCATGCTTTAATATTTAATTCATGAATTATGATATTCCGTCACCACATTAGTCCAACGCTAGTTGTGGCTTCTTTCTTTCCCACTAGTCCAACGCTAGCGGAATTTTTAGAACGGGCTAGTCCAACGCTAGACCCTTAGGACATTTTAGTATTAGGTGCATTTGCGTGAGTTTCAAATCTCATTTCACACACTTCTAGTTTTCTTTCCATTTGACATGATTTTTACTATCATTATTATTTATTGTTATTGTTATTATTATTATTTTTGACACATTTTTAAATGAATGACATTCAGGTTGCATTTCACTTAGAAATTAGGACATTTGTGTGATTCGACTAGAAATAGTCGTCTACTCATGTAGGAAGCAGTGGCGTAAATGCCGTTCCCCCCTCCGTGAGTAGAAACATTTAGTCACGAGTTATTAGTCTCCGTACCCGTCATGTTGCATACCCACATTCTTTCTTCACTTACTATAAATTATTATTTTCTTTTCTTGTTGCATCACATTTTGCATCAAAACTCGTGACTCCCCCATGGTCTCGACTCGGGTTTCGCAATTAATGCGATAATTCCGACCAAGCCTTGACGGAACATGCCGACCCTCCCGATACCATATTTAGATTTTAGGATTTGCATTCATTTAGACACATCCAAAACGCGATAGAACTTAGGGTTAATTTAGGAAAATTTGATTAACCTCGCAACTAGCCTCAGCTAGGTAGAAATGGTGCCTTAGGCGCAAGCCTTTGCCTTCTCTTTCTTCACATGCGACTCCCGGACCTTTTTCTCTCTTTTTTTGTAGACCGAAGTCGAAAAAGGGTTTTTAATAATTTTTTCTAAAATTTTACTTTTAGTTTTGTTAAACGATTTTTTCGGGTGACTTGGTACACCCTAACTCAGTACCAAGTGGCGACTCCATTTTTTTTAATATAATAAAACCCTTTTTCAAAATTAGTTGGCCAAAACTGTCCCATTTTTTTTAGTCCTGGCCTTATTTTTATTATTTTTCTTAAATAACACTTTTTCAATAAAAACTCGATTTTTTACACATACGCATGGTTTTTCCAAAGCCCTATCTTTTCAAAAAGGGTCTCGGACCGGATCGTCTTTTTAGGACGCGACAGTCAACGACCCCACTAGTACCCTTTATTTACGATTTTTTGGGGCGCGACAATAGCCAACATCCAAAAATTTTAAATCATGCATAAATTGGAAGAAATCTTTTGCTTCACTTAATTGAAAAGGCCTACATCCTTTCTTTTCTTCTGCATTTATTACAAGGTTAAAATCACCAGCTATAAGCCATGGAGAATTCCCATCATATTCAGCTTTCAAATTTTCCCACAGCATCTTTTTTTTCTATCAAATAGTTTGCATGAATGAAAGACAGTCTACATGGGGTTTCAAATCCAAACGAAGTAGCCAAAATAGAAATATGATGCTCACTCTCAGCCAGCATTGAACATGAAAAAATAGATTTATGACCGTTCGCATTTGGGAGGGGGTTTGTAACACCCTAGAAATTCATGCCAAAACTATTTATTTTGTATTATGTCCATTAGGAAAAAAAAAAAAGGGGGCCGAAATTAGTGGAAAAATAATAAGGAATGATTTTCTATTTTACTAGCATGTTGTACCCTTTCCCTTAAGAATTGTACCTAGAATGTCTTGCAAGATTTAATTATAGGATAAATGACAAAATCCCTCCTAATTAAACATGGCCAAGTGTGGTCTATTATGGTTAAGAAAGTCAAGATCTACTTTGTTCTTGTCTTGCTTTGATTGGTCAAACTTTTTCCCAATTCTTTTCCATTTCTTTTCTTCTTTACTTAGGCATTTTTCTCTCTTTTCTTCTTCTCAAAACCGGCTCCTCTCTTCTCTCTTTTCTCTCCATTTTCTTTCATTTTCTTGGAGCTTTTACTTCCATTTGATCACTTTTTATCCATAGAAAGTGAATTAATCTTCCTCCTAAGCACAAATCTTGCCTTATTCAAGGTATTTCTCAAGAACTTCTCTTCTTATTTGAAGTATAAATTTGTAGTTTTGTAGCTTTTAAACCATGTCTTTAATGTTAAGTATGATTTATTTAAGCCATGAAATATGAAGTTTTATTCCATGAATATGAGGTTTATGGACTTGTATGACTTGTAGCTAGTGATTTAAACTTGAAATGGCATGATTTAGGTTTGATTTGGTTGAAGAACCTTGGAATAGTTTATGTGTTTTTGTAATGAATTTGGGTGAAATTGAAGTGAGTTTGATGTGAAATTGGTAGAACTACTTGAGGTTTGGGTTGTTTGGATGTTTTTCTTGTAGGTTAAAATTTTGGGTTAGTCCGATTATAGGGGAAGTGCTGCCGAAATTTCTATGAAACCTAAGAAATAAAAGTGATTAGGCTATGATTTAAAGCTTTATAAGTTGTTATTTAGTGATTTGAACGTGCAGAAATTTTCGTAGATTAGCTATTAGTAAATTAAACCTTTGCGAGCGAAACCCTAAAAAAAGTTAGAAAACCCTAATTTTGAAAACCCTAAACCCTAGGGTAAAACCCTAAACTCCAAAACACTAGAAATTTAACCCTAGAAAGACTTGGGGTATTTCTTGAATTTCCTTATGAAATTTCTTAGATTTTAGTCAGGTTTTTTATACGGCTATTTTCTCTTGAATTTCAGGATCCGCAAGTGAGACCCAACCTTATCGCGAGATATTTTCTTAGGCTTCAGGTGAGTGTTCTTATGTGTGCATGTTGCATGAAATGCCATGTTAAACTTGACATTATTATTTGATGAAATGTGTTACTTGAGGAAAGATGTGTACTTTATCGCATCTATTCCGCAATGTGTTACATGCTTTCACTATTAAATGTGTTAATTGTGCTTGAGACTTCCGTGACTAACTTCACCGTTACTTCACGGTTAGTCAACCCGGTTGTGCTTGGGAGGTTATAAGGTGCTGGGTATTTTAGGGCATGCTGTTCTTTCTGTAGACACCAAATTTTGACATATCTTTTGTAAAAAATATGTGTGTTATTTTATTTTAGGGGATATTTTTCATTTTTTGGGGGTCGAATACAATTTTCGCGTATTATATCTAATTCGTCGCATTAAGGGGGCAAAATGGTAATTTCACCATGTAAATATTAGTTTATTTTATTTTATTTTTCTAAATACATAATTTTACTATTTTTATCGTTATTTATGATTTTAATGATTTTTGGGGAGTCATTTATTATTTATTTAAAATTTTAGTATGTTTAATTCAACGGCACGTTTTTCAATGCATTTTTTTTACGAGAATTTTTCAAGTGAAAAATTTTATATATGCATTTTGTATATTCATAAATTTTCTGTAAAAATCTCATAATTTTTAGAGGTCGTTTAGTATTTATTTAATTTTTATCCTTTTAAAGGCATGTTTCCCAAGAATGCGTTAATCTTAAAATTTTTGAGTGAAAATTATACTATGTGCTCTTCATGGGATAATATATTTTGTGTAAAATATTTGTGATTTTTAAAAATCATTTAATATTCTTGTGATTTTTATAATTTTTATCATATTATGTCACGCTTTCCAATGCACTTTTTATTTAAGATTTTCTTTATGAGAATTTTGTCTACAAGCATTTTATAAATTTTCATGTTAAAAAAAAATTATTTTTATTTTTTATTATTTTAAAGACCATTTGGTATTTATTTTAAGTTGTATTCTTCTAATGTTGAATTAACCTTTCATTTATTACATTAAATTTTATCTTTTCCTTTTTATAATATTGTATTTTATTTTTTATTATTATTATTATTATTATTATTATTATTATTCTTATTTATTTATTTTTATTTTTATTTTATATATATAATTAAAAAAAATTCAAGTAGTTTTATTTTATTTTCAGTCTCTTTATTTTCTTCTCTTTCCAAAAAAAAAAAAAAAAGGGGAAGCAGAGTAGGTTGCGTTTTGCAGCCTGCTGCTGTAGCAGTATGGCTGCTGCAGCCATTAGACCAACTTCACCATCATCACAACTCTCCTAACTCCCCCAACTCCCATGCAAATCAGCAGATTTGAAGGGATTTTGGGGAGATTTTTCTTTCTTCCCTACCCACTTTCATCCCCTGCACCAAAAAAACACACTGCAACTCACACACCCTCACTCCCCTCTCTGCCTCCCCTCCCCCTCCAGAAACACACACAGAACTCACACTCATCTCACAAGCTCACCATACACACACACCCTGCATTTAAAAAAACACACAACACAGCACACACACCACAGACATTACACGCACCCTGCATTTTAAAAACACACACAACTCAGCAAAACACAACCTTCACACACACAACACACACTTGCACTCTCGGCTCTCACATTCACTCACATTCACCACACAGACACACAAACACCCACAAAACACACACCTGCAATTCACAACACACAGACACACCATTACACACAAACGCACACAGCAACACACACACCTCCACCTTCACCCCTGCAATTCTCACAAACACACACAAAGCACAAAACTCACTACACACACTTGCACACAACCTGCAATTCACAACTCACACCGCAATTGCACAATTCACAGAACACACGCACAACACACACCTGCACCTCATCTCCCCTGCAGAAACACACACAACCAGACACACACTTGCATACAAGCCTCACCACACAAGCACACAAACAGGCATACACACACAATAGCACACACGACACATACACAATCACATACACACAGAAGCACATTAACACCTGCAAACACAATTTATTCAAAAAACACACACAACACAGCACACACACCACACACACATTACACATACACCAGCAAAATTCACACAACATCCATCACCTGCACACAAAAACAAATCACAAACACCATCATCAGCCATACCCACACATACACCTGCAAACACGCACACACCTGCAAACACCATCATCAGCCATACCCACACACTCACACCAGTCACATAACCCACACATACACCTGTAAATGCACACACACCTGCAAACACACACACACATCAGTCCACACACGCACACTACCTGCAAGAATTAAAAAAAAAAAAGAAAAAAAAAGAGACAACAATCAACAGCCCCGCCGCTCGCCACCGGAAATCACCTCACCGACGCTTCCAACCGCCTCAAAATCAGGTAAGATTCAAGGCTTTCGTTTTAATTTGTTGAGCATAGATGGGTTTGCATTAATTTTATTGATGTTGGATGAACCAAAACTAATTTACGGAGGGAAGGTTTGGTTCGGGTATGGAGAAAGAGAGAGAGAGAGAGAGAGTGCAAGAGAGAGACTGAGTGAGAGAGAGGGAGATAGAGACGGGAAGAAAGGGCCGGACGGAGGGAGAGAGCAGGACGGCCTAGAGAGAATGGAACCGGGGGGGGAGGAAGAGTAGATCGGGGAGGGGAAAAGAAAAGGGAAGAAGGAAGAAGAAGAAAGGAAGAAGAAGAAAAGGGAAGAAGAGAAGAAAGGAGGAAGGAGAAGAAGAAAAAAAGAAAAAAAAAAGGGGGGGGGGGAGAGCAGATCGGGGAGGGGGCAACCAGGAGGAGAAGAAGAAGAAAAAGAAAGAAAGAAAGAAGGAAGAGAAGAGAGAAAAGAAAAAGAAAGAAAGAAGAAGGAAAGAAAAAAGAAAAAAGAAAAGAAAACCGGCTAAAATCGAAAAAAAAAAAATTGTTTTAGTGAAACTACGTCGTTTTGACGTAGTTTCACTCAAAACTACGTCGTTTTGATTAGTTTAGTTTTTTAATTTATTTTTAATTAATAATAGATATTTATTTTGTAGTCCTTATACTTTCATTAATGTCACTGTTGCCCTGATAATTTATGATTTGTGCATTTTAATTTCTGTTTATTATAGATTGACCCCCATAATTTTATTTTCTTTTCAATTAGGTCCTAATTAATTGCATTTAGGTCCCCCGACTTTTATATAATTATAATTTTGACCCCTGTATTTTTAAATTTCTATTTTTGACCCCTACATTTTTCGGTAATTACATTTTGACCCCTAAATTTTGCTGGAATTTTATTTTGTACCCCAACATTGCTGGAAATTATATTTTGTCTTAGAATATTGCCGGAATTTTGCATTTTTGCCCCCAAACCTTGCTGGAATTTTATTTTGTACCCCTACATTGCTGGAAATTCTATTTTGTCTTAGAATATTGCTGGAATTTTGCATTTTTGCCCCCAATACTTGCTGGAATTTCATTTTTATCCCTCCCAACATTGCTGGAATTTTATTTTTTGTCCCCCAAACTTGCTGAAAATTTTTATTTAAGTCATTATTACTTGCTGGAATTTTAGTTTAAGTCCCTATACTTGTTGAAATCTTAGTTTTAAGCCCTAGATACTTGTTGGAATTTTATTCTAAGTCCCTAATTTGTTCGAAATCGACATTTTATGCTCAATTTTTTAGTATTTCATATTTTATACTTTAAATAGTGGTACCTTGACATGTTTGTTGATTTTCTTAGCAATTCATATCGGGTTTACGAATGGGGGGTACCTCGATTACCCTTTTATTTCTCTTTATGTGCTCCTACGTGTTGCTACGTGTTTTTCTATATGTTTTTTTATATCTCCTTTTGCTTATAATTTTTATACATACGTGAGTGTTTATTTAGTTATGCCATGTTATTTATTAGAAATTAATTTTTGATTATTCAAAGAAATGTAATAGATAGGTAATATTCTATTGAGCAAAAAATTCTGTATTTAGATAGTTAATGTAGTAGATAGTGTATATCTAGTTAACAAAAAAAATTTTGTAATTTAGATAGAAAGTGTAATAGATAGGTTAGATAGGATATCTTTTATTCTTTTTCTATTTTTAGATTGTAATTAGGCTATTCTCCGGTGTAATAGTTAGGGCTTTGTGTGCTATGTGCTTATGTGTTTTATTCGCTTTCCTTAGGAACTTGCATCTAGAATATCCATGCTTATGTGTTATGTGCTTCTATGTGCTTTTTATGTGATTATTGCTTTAATACATGCTTTATTTATTTACTTGCTTTCATTATATATGTGTATCGTCGCCACACTAGTCCAAAGCTAGTTGTGGTTAATTCCGGTTTCTTCGCTAGTCCAACGCTAGCGGAGAACTTATAGAAAATGGGCTAGTCCAATGCTAAGCCTTTAGGTCATTTTAGCCTTAGGATCATTTTCGTGTGCATTTCATGACTATTTCACACACATTTTATCTTTTTAGGCTTTTTCCCATTTTCTATGAATTTTTATATATACTTTATAACATTATTACTTATTTTAACATCTATTTGGTGCATAACATTTAGATTCCACTACACATAGAATTTTAGGTCATTTGCGTGATTTCGACTAAGAAATAGTCATCTACTCACGTGGGAAGCGATGGCGTACATGTCGTTCCCCCCTCCGTGAGTAGAAACAGATAGTCACGAGGCTATTAGTCCCCCGCACCCGTTATGTTGCATCCCCATTTTCTTTGTTCACTTACTATCTATACTATTATTTTCTCTTTTCTTTTGCACTCCATTCAGCATCTATACTAGTGACTCCATCGAGGTCTATATCCGGGTTTCGCAATTAATGCGATAATTCCGATCAAACCTCAGTGGAACATTTCGTCCCTTATCGATATTCATTTTAGGATTAGATTTGCATTCATATAGTTGCATCCAAATGCGATAAAATCTTAGGGTTATATTAGGAAAATTTAGACTAAACCTCGCAACTAGTTTCGGCTAGGTTGAAAGGGTGCCTTAGGTGCGAGCCTTTGCCTTCCCTTTCTTCAACTGTGACTCCCGAACCTCTTTCTCTTGTTTTCAAAGACCTGGAGTCGTCTAAAAGGGTTTTTCTTGTTTTTCCTATATTTTTCCAAAATCATTTCTTTAAATAAATCATTTTTATTTTTTTACCTTTCATAAAATATTTTCGGGTGACTTGGTACACCAAAACTCAATACCAAGTGGCGACTCCTTTTTCACTAAAAAACCCTTTTTAGACTCTATTTTTGGGTCCAAAAATCGTCGCATTTTCAAAGTCCCATTTTAGGCCCTTTTCTTTTGTTTTCAAGTAAAGCATTTGTTTGTCACATTTTATCGAATTATCTTTTACAAAGCATTTTTCTAAAATTATTTTTACAAAAAATTTACACGCTTCTCTTTTTCCAATAAAACACAAACAAATTTTAATTCTTCCTTTCCTTTTTCCGAATTTCTTTTTTCCAAACATCTAACACTAACACTCATTTATTATCCCTTCGAAAAATGGGGCGCGACACTTTCCCCAAATGAGTTGAATTCCTCAAAGAGGCCAACTCCGAATTGAACTTTCTTGCTTGTTGGCCCTTCCAAGGTTGAGATTACTCCCTAGATGTGGTAGCCTATATGGAGGTTACAAGGTGAATGGTGGTTAGGGTACTTGCTTGTTTATACTGGTATGTTCCTTGGCGAGGACCTGAGCTATTATTTCAGTCTGAACGTCTTGGGTACATGTTAAGTGCTTGCTACTTCTGCAGTTGAGCATACTCCTGTAGTTGAGCCTCGTATCTGCCATTAACTACTTGTTAATTAAATTGTTCACAAATTGTTTATTTACTCGTTAAATATTTTATTGAACAAAATTATATTTTACTGGTATGGTTGCATGACTTGAGCACTCACTGGGCTATTATAGCTCATCCGATTTATTTTTTTTCTTTAACCAGGTTTCCAAAACTACTAAAGCTGGAAAAGTTGATTTTGGACCTAGTACATGTTTTGTTTAATGTATTTGGATAGCCTAAATGTGTAGGCTTTTATTGTAAATATTATTTACATTTTGGGATGTAAAAACTCTTGTGATATTTATACTTTCAAGTAAATTTTATGAATGTATTTCTTAATGAATGCATTTTATTTTGAGCTAAGTACGCTTCGATGTTTAAGCAAGTGCGTGTTTGAGTCCTGGCGAGAGCTAGGCAGGCAGTCCGCTAAGCCTTCGATGCGCCTCTAGGTAAGGTGGGGCTGTCACAGGGTCAGTCACCCTTAGAGCCCATGCATGTTAATATTACATTCCCTCCTCTCATAAGGAGAACTCCATACGTGCATTCGATGTTTTTTACCCTTTTTCTCTTTTTGGTGATTGCCACCCACCCATCCCTTTAGGACTAGGACCGATCTGCCTAGACATGCGGCCATCGCAATCGTGCATGTAGCGGTGTCTGGGGGATCACTTGAGCCACCGACCAAGGGCTTTTGTGACAGCCCCACCTTGCCCAGAGGCGCAACAAAGGGCTTAGCGGACTGCCTGCCTAGCTCTCGCCAGGTCTCGATGCACGCACTCACACGAAAATCCGAGCGTACTTAACTTAAAATAAAATAACATAAAATAAAATGAAACAAAGTAAAATAACTCTTATTATTTAACTTAAAGATACGAGTCATATCAAAAGGTTACATGTCATAATTTACATAATTTTCACAATAATAGCCTAACACAGTGCGACTATTACAATAACTAAAACACTTATAATAACCAAAAACCAGTTGGTCCCGCTTAATTTTTCCGGTAACCTGAGTAAAGGAAAACAAATAAAATGGAATGAGCTATCATAGCCCAGTGAATGTCCAATTCATGCAAACATATCAAGAACTCATTATTTCGGGTCATTAAAATAATCAATAAATTAAATAAACAATATATGAGCAATTTAATTTACATGTAGTCACTGGCGGATACAGGGCTCAACTACGGAAGCAAGCTTAACCGTAGAGGAGCAGGTACTGATCATGTAGCCACGATATTTGGACCGAGATAATAGCTCAGGTCTTAATCAAGGAACATATCAGTTTTTATCAAGCACAAGCCCTAACCGCCAATCACCTTATAACCTCCGTACAAGCTACCACATCCAGGGGAGAAAAATCTCAACCCTGGAGGGCCAACACGCAATCAAGAAAGTTCATTCCGAAGTTGGCCTCTTTGAGGATTCACAACTCGAAAGGAAAGAACATCACACCCTAAAACACCCAGCACCTTATGTCCTCCCACTTGCAGCCAAGCTGACTATCCGTGAAATAACGGTGAAGTTAGTCATGGTAGTCTCACACACAAATAACATTTTAAATAATAAAAGTGTGTAACACATTGTGGAATAGATGTGATAAAGTACACATCTTTCCTCAAATAACACATGTACTCACATAATAATTGCAAGTTACGCATAATAATCACAAAATAAAGTTATCACATTCCATGCATCATGCACACATGAAGACACTCACCTTGAAAGCCTAAGAAAATATCTCGTGAAATGGTCGGGTCTCACTATCGGGTCCTGCAATTTGAAAGAAATAATCTAATGAAAAACCCAATTTAAACCCTAATTAACCTAGTAAGAAAATTCAAGAAATACCCCATTAAATTCTAGTTTTTTTTTCTAGGGTTTAGGGTTTAGGGTTTAGGGTTTACATTCTAGGGTTTTTATTCTAGGGTTTTCTAGGGTTTTTCTAACAAAAATTGGGCATTATTTCCCCTAAATTTCGGCCCTTCCAATCTTGTTTTTCATCAAGATTTCAATCATCAAACCCATAATTCAACAAGTTCTACAACTTCTTAGTTCAATCCAAACTCAAATTCAATCAAAATCTCACTAAATCTCAAGGATTAAGCTCCAAGAACTTTCACCCAAACAACATGTTCTTCATGAAATTTCAAGGTTCCAAGGCCACATACTAGTCTATTTAACCATAAGAACACTTTATCTAACAAGTATATATCAAGTTCTAACTAATTTCTTCAAGTAGTATTAACAAGAAAATTGGTATTAAACTTGCATAAAAACTAATTAAAAAATGAAATTAATAAGGTAAGTTCATGGTAAATACCTTAGATATGCTTAGAACTTTGATTAGAAAAGATAGAAGTCCACTTCCTATGGTTGATTTGTGTCAACTTGAGAGATGAAAGTCCAAGAAGTTGAGAGCAAAAATGAGGGAAGAAGAAGAAAAAGCATGGCCGGCCAAGGTGAGGAGAAAAGAGAAAGAAATAGTCTAGGAAAAATGAAAAAGAATTGAAGAAAAGGTGAGAAAATAATTAGCCAATAAAATCATTACAAGAGTAAAGTAAAAAGTGAGCTTTTAATGCAAGTTTAGCAACTTGGTTTAATTTAATTGGTTAAAATTATCAACTCCTATCACTTAATTTAAACCATGTGAAGACATACATTATTAAAGCAAAAAAAAATAGGGTAAATTTGGGAGAGGGAGAACCAGCCATAAGAAGAAAGAAAAGAAAAGAATTTCGGCCCAAGAAAAAGAAAAGAAAAGAGAGAGAATTTCGGCCAAGAAAGAAAGAAAAGAGAGAAAAAAAAATTTCAGCCAAGGAAAAAAAAAATAAGGTGAGAAAATAAGTGAAACTTTTTGAATAAAATTGAGCAAAATTTCAAGTAGTCAAAAGACTAGAAAATAGTGAAATGAACTAGTCAAAATTTAAACACTAATATGAGTTAAATGGTCAAGAAAAATTATTCTAACTTGAGTACTTAAGTGTTCTTGCTTAGAATGAAAATCTTAACTAATTAACTTAATTAACTCAAGAAATCTCCCAACTAATAATTCTAAGATTAGCACTTAACCCTAAATAAAAAAAATGCTTCTTATATGTGCGTTTTCTAGGGTGTTACAGCTTTGGGATTGATGACCCTTACCCTTAGGTCTGAAGGCTTGGGAGTCGACAGCCTAATCGAGTCTTGATGCATTAGTGAGCCCAACCTCATGCATCCATGTAGAATAACCTAGGGTAGGGTCAGCCTTACCCTATCAGGTACACCAGGCACGAGAGGAGGGGATTCACCCCCTTTATTTTCCCTGTTTTACTGTTTATTATTTGTTTCGCCAATATGTTATGTGTTATTTGTTGAAACTAACACGCTCTTTCTTATTCTTTGATTGCATTCACAACCATAGAATAAAGAGCCCTGGCATGGTGCTCTCATAGGAAGCCAACCCTCTTTTGGCACGTTTAAATTTTGTTTTTATAATTAATTTTCTCGAGAAAGATGGATTGTAAACAAAATACCAAAGAGTCAAGTCATTGTAAATTTTGTAAAAGTCCCGAAAATCTAATTTTTCAATTTATATATTTTTTAATAAGAGGTGTAATTTCAAATCTTTTTCAAAGTTTACTCATTCTTGTTGAACTTTTCAATTTTATCTGAACTAAATTTTCTTAAAGTCAATAAATGCACCCAGGTGGTCAAATTTTTTGCTCAGCTTGCGTTTATCATTTTTTTTAAAAAAAATTTTTGATACGTCATTTTTGCCGCATCCCCCGCCCTCTCGTCCTACATTACACAAAAAATAATTTCATAAATTGACATTTTTGACTTGTAAAGTCATGATTTTTTATTTCATTCAATATTGTGTCTCAAAACCTTTTGGAGGTTTGATTTTTCAATCAAATGTTTTTGGAGTCAATAATTTCTTTTGTACAGTTTATGGTCCATCTTTCTCAAAGAAATTTTGCATCATTGTTAGAAAAAATATATATATAAAAAAAATCTTTAGGACATTTTCCAAATTTGACATTTTCGCTTGTTTTAACTTGCTTTAATAAATTGGCATCATGTGTGAACCTTAGAGGGAATGCCATTTCGAAAATCCCATGATAAGGAAAGCCGCCCTTTGGTCCGGTACATAACCCTAAAAGACATGCACGTTTACATTTTTAGTATTATCTTGGTGGGTGAGACCCTAGGTAAGGTAGTCTAATAATAACTTTCTTTGTAGTCAGAATGGGTAGCCTGTGCAAAATCAACAAATCAAAGGAGATCTCCCAACTACTCAGAAATTGGAGAAACGCCATGCATCCTTCGGAACAAAATCTAGTATCACAATACTTGGGACATCTGGCGTATCTGATCGATATAGAGCCTAACGAAGCTATTATTAACGCTCTAGTGCAAGTTTGGGACCCCGAGCATTCAGTGTTTAAGTTTGGTGACTACGAGATGACAATCACACTGGAAGAAATAGCCGAATTTTTGGGGCTTTCACTCAATGGTAAGGGTCTGATATTTCCAACTATGAGCGACAAAAGAGAACTCAGTAAATTCACAAGGTTGAGAGAGTCAGTATTAGTTGGACCGACGCAGGCAAAGTCAATAGAAATCAAATGTTTTATCATTATTTTTGTTCAAGAGGATGTTTCGCCGTACAACAAAAGGACTTCTTTATCATCACTAAAGATGCATGGTTTCAAAGACGGATTTGGGTCTATGGTTACGTGCTAGCTGGGATTTTTCTCTTTCCAAGGCCAGATGACAAGGTGAACATAAGGATCATGAAGATGATATCTGAGTTTTTTCATGGGGTCAATGGACGTGATCTCGCCATAGTTCCAACCATCATTGCAGACATCTTTGTTGCATGCACCAAATGCAAGATGAAGCTCGGTTTCTGTTATGGTCCTAGCATTATACTTCAAGTTTGGGCCATGAAACACCTTTGTCGAAGATCAATGATAAGGTCAGGACTTGTTGTAAAGGATGTGAATTGGGTTCAATCTCACAACAGAAGACTCGATCAAGTAAATCAACCTAAAGAGATCAAAGGATACTTGGAGCTTTTTAGTACATTGACTAAGGAAAAGGTCTGCTGGTTTTGGATTGGACTAAGTGTCATAAACCAGTGTTACAATGTTTTCAAAAAAAATTTATTCCACTATTAGGCATCAACGGGATTGCACCTTACATACCTCAAAGAATCCTCCACCAATTCGGGCGCATCCAGGGAATTCCCCCAGAATTGCAAATTGAAGATTTTCATGCTATTTTTCAGCACGGGATATGTCCTGAGAATATTCCAAAAAAGTCAAAAATCACAGAGGCATGGGGAAGTCGTTGCACAGACCAGAATATCTCCTTTGATCCGAAGAACAAAGGCACTCCTAAGACTACTCCACAATATGATGAGTGGTTTAGGGATCAGAGTCATCCAAAGGAGCAAATCGTGATTGACCCCGTCAATGAAATTTGTCGGTTGAAAGCCCTGTTGGAAATGAAAGATCGCAAAATAATACAAGTAAATCAAAACTTTGAGAAGAACAAGAGGCATATGAATCTATCAAGCAACTTTATATAGAAGCGAAACAGGAACTGCGAGAGAAGAAAAAGAAATGCTTGAAGCTGAAAGACGATATCAATCACATGATGAATAGGTACTCTTGGGAGCCGGACCGCAGCAAAGCTCAACGCTTGGAAGACCAATTGAAGAAAGTTTTAGAATGTGTAGATGAGTTGACAGAATTGTCGCGCCCCATTTTTCGAAAATATGAAGTGAAGTCGGAAAAAAGGAAGAATTAAATGCGTTGTTGTGTTTATTGGAAAAAGAGTGTATGTTTTTTGTAAAATGATTTATTAGAAAATGCTTTATAAAAGATAGTTTGAGAAAAGATGTAATTTCTAGAAAATGCTTTATTTTGAAAACACAAAAGAAAAAGGGCCTAAAATGGGACTTTGAAAATGCGACGATTTTTGGGCCCGAAAATAGAGTCTAAAAAGGGTTTTTTAGTGAAAAAGGAGTCGCCACTTGGTATTGAGTTTCGGTGTACCAAGTCACCCGAAAATATTTTATAAAAGGTAAGAAAATCAAGAATGATTTATTGAGAAAAAATGTAAGAAAACAAGAAAAACCCTTTTAGACAACTCCAGGTCTTTGAAAATAAGAGAAAAAGGTCCGGGAGTCACAGTTGAAGAAAGGGAAGGCAAAGGCTCGCGCCTAAGGCACCCTTTCAACCTAGCCGAAACTAGTTGCGAGGTTTAGTCTAAATTTTCCTAATATAACCCTAAGATCTTTATCACATTTGGATGCAACTATATGAATGCAAATCTAGTCCTAAAAATGGATATCGTTAAGGGACAAAATATTCCATTGAGGTTTGGTCGAGATTATCGCATTAATTGCGAAACCCGAGTCTTAGACCTCGATGGAGTCACGAGTGTAGATGCAAAATGGAATGCAAAAGAAAAGGAAAATAGTAATATAGATAGTAAGTGAACAAAGAAAGTGGGGATGCAACATAACGGGTACGGGAGACTAATAGACTCGTGACTAACTATTCCTACTCACGGAGGGGGGAACGACATGTACGCCATCGCTTCCCACGTGAGTAGATGACTATTTCTGGTCAAATCACACAAATGACCTAAGATTCTATGTGTAGTGGAATCTAAATGTTATGTCCTAAACATATGTTTAAAATAGATAATAAGTGATAAAGTATATATATAAAAATCATACAAAATGGAAAAGGCCTAAAAGAAAAATGTGTGTGAAATGGCATGGAATGCACACGCGAGAAATGATTCTAATACTAAAATGACCTAAAGGCCTAGCATTGGACTAGCTTGTTTTTCTATAAATTCTCCGCTAGTGTTGGACTAGCAAAGAAACCGAAATTAGCCACAACTAGTGTTGGAATAGTGTGGTGACGATGCACATATAGAATAATAAAGCAAGTAAGTAAATAAACAAAAAAACATGGATTAAAAGCAATAATCACATAAAAACACGTAATAGCACGTAGGAGCATATAGTACACAAGCATGATATTCTAGAGGCAAAGTCCTATAGAAAACGAATAAAACACATAAACACATAGCACACATAGCACACAAAAGCCCTAACTATTGCACCGGTAAAGCCTAATTACAATCTAAAAATAATAATAATAAATAAATAAATAAATAATAAAATAAAAATAAAAAATAAAAGCTAACCTATCTAACCTATCTATTACATTTTCTATCTAAAATACATAAGATTTTTATTAAATAGATAACACATAAACTATCTATTACATTAACTATCTAAATACAAAATTTTGCTAAATAGAATATTACCTATCTATCACATTTCTTTGAATAATCAAAATTAAATTCAAATAAACAACAATGACATAAATAAATAAACACTCACACATGGATAAAAATTATAATCACAAAGATACATGAAAACACATAGACAAACACACAGGAGCACGTAGAAGCACTATAAAAAGAAATTAAAAGGGTAATCGAGATACCTCCCGTTCGTAAACTCGGATACTAGATTGCTACTAAAATGAACAAACATGTCAAAAATACCACTATTTAATAAATAAACCACTAATTAAATAATTTCATACCGATCACTATGAACATACTACGATAATTCAAACAATTATAGCAATAATAGATGAAATAAGAGAAAGAAAATAATGATAATAATAATTAATTATTTAGGAAGAAAATGAAAATTGTTTAAGTAAAAATAAATAAATAAAAACAAAACAATGAAAATAAAAAAAATAATAATAGAAGATAAAATACCATAATACATACTTAAACTTTTAACACCCCAAATAAGAATTATTAAAATAACTAAAAGGAAAATAAAGAAACTAATTTGAACATTAATTAGACTAACAAGACGCAATTTTAGAAAATTAATTATAAATTTGATAAAATAAATAAAGAAAATGTGAAAAGAAATAATTTAAAGCTTTGAGGACTTAATTAAATCTCCCTCTTTTTTTTTGGCAAAAAAAAATAAATGTTCCAAGGTTTTGGATTAAAAATGGAAATTTGGGCAACATTGTAGAGTCAAAATGTAAGTTTATAACAAACTAAAGGGTAAAATTATAATTTCGAACCATAGTTAATATAATAATATAATTTACAACAAATTTAAAGGCTAAAATATAATTTCCAGCAAGTATAATGCCCAAAAATAAAAATTTACAGCAATATTTAAAGCCAAGAATATAATTTCAGCAAAATCATTAAATAATACATAATTTACAGCAACATTTAAAGGCAAAACAATGTAATTTCAGCAAGCTTGATAAAGTAAAAATCAAATTTTCAGCAACATTTGAGGATCAAAGTGAAATTTCAGCAACTTAAGAACTAAATTACAATTTCCAGCAACTATTCAAGGATAAAAATGAACTTTACAGCAACAATAAGCCCCAATTTGTAAATTCCAACAAGTATTAAACACCAAATTATAATTTTTAGCAACATTAGGGACTAAATTGCAATTTCTAGCCACATTCAAGGTTCAATTTGTAAATTATAGCAACATTAAACATCAATTTGTAATATCCAGCAATAAAAGGGGGTAAAACGAAATTTCCAGAAATATTTAAGGGTGAAAATGTAATTTCAGAAAAGTATAGGGGTCACAATGTAATTTTATAAAAAATATAGGGGTCAAAATAGAAAATTGAAAAATGCAGGGGCCAAAATTATAATTATATAAAAGTCGGGGGAGCTAAATGCAATTAATTGGGACCTAATTGAAAAGAAAATGAAATTATGGGGGTCAATCTATAAAAAACAGAACCTTAAATGCACAAATCAGAAATGCTCAGGGCCACAGTAACATTAATGAAAGTATAAGGACTATAAAATAAATATCTATTATTAATTAAAATCAAATTAGAAAAACTAAACCATCAAAACGACGTAGTTTTGAGTGAAACTACGTCAAAAAAACGACGTAGTTTCACTAAAACTCTCTTTTTTTTCTTCTTTTTTTTCGGTTTTAGTTTCTCTCTCTATTTTTTTTTTTAATCTTTTCTAGATTTCCTTTTTATTTTCTTTCTTTCCTTTTTCTTTTTTTCCCTTTTTCTTTTCCTTCTTCTTCTTTTCTCTCTTCCCCCTTTTCTTCTCCCTTTTTTTTTTCCCTAGTTCTTCTCGATTCACTCTTCTCTCTTCTCTCTCTCTCTCTTCTCCGTCTGATCTCACTCCTCCCCGGATTCTCTCTCTACCCCTCTCGCCGGTCTTACTCTCTCCTCTCTCTCTCTATTTCTCTCTCTCGGCCTTCTTTATCTTTTCTTCAAAAATCATACCCAAAATCCCAAAATCAAGCTCTAAATCAATTCGATTAAGTATCCAAATAACATCCATTCACTTGAATTTGCTGATTAAATGAGAAAGTAAAATAAATAAAAGTGGAGGCCGAAGCATGTTCACCTGATTTGGAGAATGTGGGAGTGGCGATTTCGGTGGTGGATGGCGAGTTGAATCCAGCCGGTTGGTCGGGCAATGGTGGTTCGTGGGTAGCTTGGGGCTGTTGATTGGTGTTGTTGTTGTTGTTTTTTTTTCTTTTTCGATTTCTTGCAGGTAGTGTGCGTGTGTGGACTGATGTGTGTGTGTGTGTAATGTGCGTGTTTTGAAAGTGTGTTGTGCAAGTGTGTAATGTTTGGTTGTTTGGATTGTGCAAGTGCGTGTAAAGTGTGTGCTTATGTAGATGAACTGGACGTGAAGTGTGTGTGTTTGTGATGCAGGTGTATGCAATGTGTTTGTGTGTATTGTGCGTGTGTGTGTGTGTTTATGGTGAGGCAGAGGGAGTGAGGGAGACCGAGAGAGAGTTGTGTGAAGTTTGCAGGTGTGTTTGTGATGCTTGTGCAGGTGTGCTGTGTGTTTGTGGTGAGGCAGATGTAGTGAGGGTGAGAGTGAAGAAGAAAGTGTAATATCTGTGTGTTTAGGGAGCCAAGAGTGGTGAGGTGAGTGTAGTGAGTTGGTGTTTTTGATTGTGGATTGTGTGCAGATGAAATGTGAGAGAGGAGAGGGAGAGGTCTGTGAGTGTAATGTGTATCTGTGAGTTGTGTCTGTGTGCAGATGAGAGTGATCTGTGTGTGAGAGGGAGAGAGTTGCAAGTTATCTGTGAGAGAGAAGAAAATGAAAAAACGGTGAATGATAATGAATGATCAAAGCAAGCCAATCCCCCAAAATCTGCTGAATTGGGTGTAAGTTGGGAGGAGAAGGTGGAGTTGGTGATATGGGATGATTGTCAAAGGGATGGTGTTTGCAGAAGCAATCACCTCTGCAGAAGAAACAGCAGCAGCAACGCTGCTGCTGTTCCTCTTCTTTTTTCTTTTTTTTTTAAAGAAAAAATTTGTAATGGAAATAAAGAAGAAAGAAGAAAAAAAATGAAATAAAATAAAAATAAAAATAAAAGATATTTGGATTCCCTAAAATCAATAAGAAAATACTAAAATTTAGAGTTATAAAAAATGAGTAAATAAAATTTACCACAAAAATTCAAAAAAATAATATAACATAAAAATGTGCAATTAATAGAAAAAAGAGAGTATTAAAATAAATATTAAACAATTTCTAAAAATTATGAAATTTATATAGAAAATTAATGAATATATGAAATATGCATAAAAAAATATTTTTTTACTTGCAAAATTCTCATAAAAGAATGCATTGGAAAACGTGCTATTTAAGTAAAAAATACTAAAATTTGAAATAAATAATAAATGACTTCCAAAAAATCATTAAAATTATAAATAATGATAAAAATAGTAAAATTGTATATTTAGGAAATAAAATAAAATAAAATAATATTTATGTGGTGAAATTACCATTTTGCCCCTGATGTGACAAATTAGACCTAATATACACAAAAATTAAATTGGCCCCTGAAAATCAAAATACCCCCTAAATAAAGTAGTACACATATTTTTATAAAAGGTGTGTCAAAATTTGGTGTTTACAAGAATGATGTAGTCTCTTGTATTGATTTGGCAATGAAAGTAATGAAGTGTTTTTCTTCTAATGCTCAAGTTGTATGAAAGTTGATTCAAGAAATGAAAAGGTTGTTTCCTTTGGAGCTAAAATTCATCCTGTTCAGATATTGAAAGGGGGGTCTCACCCTAAAGGATTGCATTCTATGTTCGGCCTACCCTTGGCATAATAAGGGCTCCCCCTTAAGACATGCATTGAAATTATTTATACACTTACTAAATTCAATATTTTTCTTTTTTTCTTTTTTTTGAACAATAAATTTTGATAGTACCAATAATGAAAGGACAACTGAATCAGTTTCCTCTCCAATATGTATTTCAGGTACTCTAAATCATAGCTTCATTCTACCGAAGCCCCATTTACACGCGATCCCGTGCCAAACTACTGCATATAAACATGAGTAACTGCCCGGAGTCTCCGAAGTGCCTACGGGAAATTAGGTATTCGAGATGACGGCACTAAGGGCCCAGATGAATGAAATGTTGTCCAAAATGAATGACATGACTCAAGAGGTGTCTTCCCACAGCCAAATTATTGCACATTTCATTAGCAACATGAACAATGGTAGCTCTACCTCTAGTGCACCAGTTGCCCAGGGAACTCTACAGACCAGACCCAATACAGGAGGAAACACACCAGATGTGAACAACACTGTCCCTATTGCCCAACAGACTCCGCCCACGGATACTCAGAATACCCAAATGTCCCCTCCACCTCCAATCATTCAAAACCCCCCAATGCCCATTCTAATTCCTTCCAGCCCTAGACATACTCAAAACACCCTGGACCAACCCCAATACCCTCAGCAAACCACCCATTTCACTCTGAATAACCAACCCCTGCCAGTCCATACTACGAGCCAATTTGTGCTAGATTTCGGATTTCAAGGAGGAGCAGAGGTAGAGCCTTATGTCAGAGAAAAAAATCCCAATATGATGGTGTCGTGTTCGGAAAATCGTGAGTAAAAGGGTGCTCGTGGGGTCGTTGACTGTCGCGTCCTGAAAAGACGGTCCGATCTCGGTGACCCTTTCGAAAAAAAAGGTTTTTGGAAAAACCGTGCGTGTGTGAGAAAAATCAAGTTTTAGTAAAAAAAGTGTATTTTAAGAAAAATGGTATTTTAAAAGAAAACAAGGCCGGGACTAAAAGTGCGACAAGTTTGACCAAATAATTTTTGAAAAAGGGTTTTATTTAAAAAAAATGGAGTCGCCACTTGGTACTGAGTTAGGGTGTACCAAGTCACCCAAAAAATTGTTTAATAAAATAAAATAAAAAGTTTAGAAAAATATTTTAAAACACTTTTTCGACTCCGATCTACGAAAACGAGAGAAAAAGGTCCGGGAGTCATATTTGAAGAAAGGGAAGGCAAAGGCTTGTGTGACAGCCCCACCTTACCCAGAGGCACACCAAAGGGCTTAGCGGACTGCCTGCCTAGCTCTCGCCAGGACTCAAACACACACTCGCTTAAACATCCAAGCGTACTTAACTCGAAATAAAATGCACTCATAAATAAATACATTCATAATATTTACTTAAAAGTGTAAATATCACAAGAGTTTTACATCCCCAAAATGTAAATAATATTTACAAAAAAGCATACACATTTAGGCTATCAAAACACATTAAACAAAATATTACTAGGTACAAATCAGCTTTTCCAGCTTTAGTAGTTTTGGAAACCTGGTTAAAGAAAACAAATAAATGGGATGAGCTAAAATAGCCCAGTGAGTGCTCAAGTCATGCAACCATACCAGTAAAATATAATTTTTTTTTTGTTCGACAAAATATTTAACGAGTAAATAAACAATTTGTGAACAATTTAATTAACAAGTAGTCACTGGCGGATACGGGGCTCAACTACGGGACCAAGCTCAACCGCAGAAGTAGCAAGCACTGAACATGTAACCAAGACATTCGGACCGAGATAATAACTCAGGTCCTCGTCAAGGAACATACTAGTATAAACAAGCAAGTACCCTAACCACCATTCACCTTGTAACCTCCAAACAAGCTACCACCTCCAGGGAGTAATCTCAACCTTGGAAGGGCCAACAAGCAAGAAAGTTCAATCCGGAGTTGGCCTCTTAGAGGAATTCAACTCATTTAGGGAAAGAACACACGCTCGAAAACACCCAGCACCTTATATCCTCCCAAGTCACGTCAGGGTTGACTAACCGTGAAGTAACGGTGAAGTTAGTCACGGTAGTCTCACGCACAATTAACAAATTTAGTAGTGAAAGCATGTAACACATCGTGAAATAGATACGATAAAGTACACATATTTTCTCAAGTAACACATTTTATCAATTAAAAATATCAAGTAGAACATGGCATTTCATGCATCATGCACACATAAGAACACTCACCTGAAATGTCTAAGAAAAGATTTCGCAGTAAGGTTGAGTCTCACTTCCGGATCCTAAAATTCACGAGAAATAATCGTATAAAAATCCTGACTAAAATCTAAGAAATTTCATAAGGAACTTCAAGAAATACCCCAAGTCTTTCTAGGGTTTAATTTCTAGGGTTTTGGAGCTTAGGGTTTTACCCTAGGGTTTAGGGTTTTCAAATTTAGGGTTTTCTAACTTTCTAGGGTTTTGCTCAGAAAGATTTAATTCACTAATAGCTAATCTACGAAAATTTCTGCACGCTTAAATCACTAAATTACAGCTTATAAAGTCTTAAATCATAGCCTAATCACTTTTATTTCCTTGGTTTTACCGAAATTTCGGCAGCACTTTCCCTATAATCGGACTAACCCAAAAATTTTTAACTTGCAAGAAAACATCCAACAACCCAATCTTAAGTAGTTCTACTAATCTCATATCAAATTCACTTCAATTCCATTCAAATTTATCACAAAAATGCATAAACTACTCCAAGTTCTTCAAGCAAATCAAACCTAGATCATGACTTTTCAAGTTTAATATACTATCTACAAGGCATACAAGTTCACAAGCTTCACATTCATGGAATAAAACTTCATTTTTCATGGCCAAAAATCAATCATACTTAACCATAAAAACATAACTTAAGAGCTAAAAACTATGATCTTTCACTTGAAATTAGAAGAGAAATTCATGGGAAATACCTCTAGGTAGACAAGAT
This sequence comes from Mitragyna speciosa, assembly GCA_024721245.1. NCBI lineage: Eukaryota > Viridiplantae > Streptophyta > Magnoliopsida > Gentianales > Rubiaceae > Mitragyna > Mitragyna speciosa. The sequence continues at coordinate 18,530,589 of CM045552.1, read as the reverse complement.
TGTTGCTTAGGACGAAGTTCCACTCAACTTCTTTGGTTGAAAAATGAGTAAATGGAATTAAAAGCTTCAAGAAAATTGAAAGAAAATGGAGAGAAAAGGGAGAAAGAACAGCCGGCCAAGAAGAAGAAAGAAAAGAGAGAAAATTGGCTAAGTAAAGAAGAAAAGAAATGGAAAAGAATTGGAAAATTTTTTACCAATCAAAACAAGACAAAGACAAAGTAATTCTTGACTTTCTCTCCATGGAAGACTACACTTGGCAATGGTTAATTAGAAAGGATTTTTATTATTTATCCTATAATAAGTCTTGCAAGATTTCCTAAGTACAACTCCTAAGGAACTAAGTACAACATGCTCATTCTCTATTTTTTTTTTCACAAATTCGGCCACCATTTTTTTTTTCCTAATGAACATAATACAAAATAAATGGTTTTGCATGAATTTCTAGGGTGTTACAGCTTGCGCCTAAAGCACCCTTTCAACCTAGCCGAGACTAGTTGCGAGGTTTAATCAAAATTTTCCTAAATTAACCCTAGATTCTATCGCGTTTTAGATGTGTCTAAATGAATGCAAATCCTAAGTCTAAATGTGAGTATTGAGAGGATCGGAATGTTCCATCAAGGCTTGATTGGAATTATCGCATTAATTGCGACACCCGGGTCGAGACCTCGAGGGAGTCACGAGTTTTATGCAAAATGTGATGCAAAAGAAAAAGAAAATAATAATATATAGTAAGTGATCGAAGAAAGTGGGAATGCAACATAACGGGTACGGAAAACTAATAACTTGTGACTGAATGTTTCTACTCACGGCGGGGGGAACGACATGTACGCCACAGCTTCCCACGTGAGTAGATGACTATTTCTAGTCAAATCACACAAATGTCCTAAAGTCTAAATGAAATGCAACCTAGATGTCATGCATTTTGAAAATGTGTTGAAATAATAATGATAATAATAATAATAATAATAATATTAAAATCATGCCAAATGAAAAGAAAACTAAAAGTGTGAAGTGGGATGTAAAATACACACGAATGCACCTAACACTAAAATGCCCTAAGGGTCTAGCGTTGGACTAGCCCTTTCTAACAATCCCACTAGCGTTGGACTAGCGGGAAAGGACGAAGCCACAACTAGCATTGGACTAGTGTGGTGACGAAATACCATAAATCATGAATTAAACATTAAAGCATGAATTACAAGCAAATTAAACATATAAAAACATATAAGATCACATAGGAGCACATAACACATAAGCATAATATTCTAGATGCAAAAATCCTAAGAAAAGCGGTAAAAGAAATAAACACATAAGAATGTAAGCACGTAAAGACAAATAAACCCTAACTATTACACCGGGGAGCTTAATTTACAATTTAAAAAGGGGAAATTAAAAAATATCCTATTTATTACACTTGCTATCTAAATATACAAAAAATATTTGTAAACAATATAAAAAGAAAATAATTTAATTATTACATTGGCTAGCTAAATACAAGAATATTACATTTTTCGTCAAAATAATAAAATTTAAAATTAAATAACACAAAATAAATAAATACGTAAAAAGTGCATAAAATAAGCAACGCATAAAAAAGAAATGCATAAAATATCACATTAGAACATGTTGGAACACATAAAGAAGCAATTAAAAGGTAATGAAAATACCTTTTTGAAGACCCGGTACAAAAGCTTAAAAATGAACAAATGCGTCAGGGTACCACTATTTAGGTAAAATAATCATAAAACATAAATACTAGTAAACTGTTAAAACATAAATTTTAACAAACTGGGGGGAAGAATCGCAACTTAACACGAACTAGGGGCAAAATCATAAATTCAAACAAATTTTAAGTTGTAGCCACGCAAATTAAAGTAGATGGAGTAATTTTGAAAATTAAAGTGAATCCAGGGGCAAAATTGGAACTCCAACAACTTCAAAGGGCCTAATTGCAACTAATCAATACCTAATTGATATAAATTAAAACTAGGGGGGTTAATTGAAAATCATGGGGGACCCAATTGTGTAAAATAAAAATAAAATAAAATAAAAACTTAGGGAATTGAAAAAACTAATTAAAAGTCTAAAGACTAAAATGTAAATACTTATGATACCTAAAAAATTTAACGAGAATCTTAAACCCAGAATCACAAATTCCAAAAGTATATTTCAGACCAAAAATCAAACACCCCCTTCTTCTCTAAATCATCTTCCTCTCTCTGGTTTCTTTTTTATGTTCTTTCTCTCCTCTCTGTTCTATTTCCAACTTCTCATCGTTTTCTCACTGGCTCTGTGGTTACCTCACTCTGATTCTTCCCTTTTCTGATTCACTCTTCTTCTCCCTAGTTCTCTTCGATTTTTTTTTACACGATTTCCCCAGCACCCCCTCTGTTTCTCTTCTTCTTCTCCTCCAATTCCCCTTTTCTTTCTCGCTGTCATACCATTCTTACGTCTTTTCCGCCGAGGGAAAACCCCAAGTCTCTTTGATGGGGAAAATTGCTGATGACGATGGCAAAGAGGGAGTCGATTCAGGGAGTAGATTGTGGGCTTTGGGTTGGTGATCAATGGCTGACGTGGTGGTGGGTTGATGCGTATGTGGTAGTGGTGGTTGTGTTTGTACATGGTGACCTTGTGATGGCCAATTGGAGGTTTTGGTGGGTCTTTGTTGTTTGAAAGTTGCTCATTCGGGGATACAAGGGGCGCTTGATTGTGGGTTTGGATGATTGATTGAGGTGACAGTGGTGGTGTATTGAATTTGGGTAGCTGTAACACCCTAGAAAATGCACACATAAGATACATTTTTCTCTAATTAGGGTTAAGTGATAGACCTTGATTTATTACTTGGAAGAGTTCTTGAATTAGTTAGGTTACTTAATTAAAGGTTTCATTAGTAAGCAAGAATACCTAAGTACTAAAGTTAGAATAATTTCATTTGACCATTTAATTTATACTAGTGTTCAAATTTTGATTAGCTTATTTTATTATATTCTAGTCTTTTGATTACTTGAATTTTAGCTCAATTTTACTTGAAAATCTCAATTATTTTCTCACTTTATTTTCTTTTCCCTTGACCGAAAATTCTTCTTTTTCTTTTCTTTTCTTTTGGCCGAAATTTCTCTTCTTTTCTTTGGGCCGAAATTCTTTTCTTTCTTTTTCTTCTTGTGGCCGGTTTTCCTCTTTCTATTTTTGTCCTAATTTGCTTTAATAATTTATGTCTATTTATTGAATATATATAAGTGATAAGAGTTATTAATTTTTCACCAATTAAATTAATCCAAGTGGCCATTCTTGCATTAAATGACTAACTATTTACTTTACTCTTGTAAGGATTTAATTGGACCACCATTTTTCCCATCTTTTCTTCTTTTCTTTTTCATTTTTCCTAGCCTATTTCTCTCTCTTTTCCTTCTCACTTTGGCCGGCCAAGCCTTTCTTCTTCTTTCCCCATTTTTGCTCTCAAATTTCTTGGACTTTCATCTCTCAAATTGGAACAAATCCACCATAGGAAGTGGACTTCTATCTTTTCTAAGCAAAATTCTAAGCATATCTAAGGTATTTACCATGAACCTACATTATTAATTTCATGTTTTAATTAGTTTTTATTCAAGTTTAATACCAAGTTCTTGTTAAGATTACTTGAAGAAATTAGTTAGAACTTGATATGTACTTGTTAGATAAAGTGTTCTTGTGGTTAAATAGACTAGTATGTGGTATTGGAACCTTGAAATTTCATGAAGAACATGTTATTTGGGTGAAAGTTCTTGGAGCTTAATCCTTGAAATTTAGTGAGATTTTGATTGAATTTGGGTTTGGATTGAACTAAGAAGTGGTAGAACTTGATGAATTATTGGTTGGATGATTGAAATCTTGATGAAAAACAAGTTTGGAAGGGCCGAAAATCAAGGGGAAATAATGCCCAAATTTTGTTAGAAAAACCCTAGAAAACCCTAGAAAACCCTAGCATAAAAACCCTAGAATGTAAACCCTAAACCCTAAACCCTAAACCCTAAACCCTAGAAAAAAAAAAAACTAGAATTTAATGGGGTATTTCTTGAAATTTTCTTACTAGATTAATTAGGGTTTAAATTGAGTTTTTCATTAGATTATTTCTTTCAAATTGCAGGATCCAATAGTGAGACCCGACCTTTCTACGAGATATTTTCTTAGGCACCAGGTGAGTGTCTTTATGTGTGCATGATGCATGGAATGTGATAATTTTATTTTGTGACTATTATGCTTAACTTGCAAATATTATGGGAGTACATGTGTTATTTGAGGAAAGATGTGTACTTTATCGCATCTATTCCACAATGTGTTACCGCCTTTATTATTTAAAATGTTATTTGTGTGTGTGAGACTACCGTGACTAACGTCACTGTTATTTCACGGTTAGTCAACCGGGCTGCAAGTGGGAGGACATAAGGTGCTGGGTGTTTTAGGGTGTGATGTTCTTTCCTTTTGAGTTGTGAATCCTCAAAGAGGCCAACTCCGGAATGAACTTTCTTGATTGTGTGTTGGCCCTCCAGGGTTGAGATTCTTCTCCCCCGGATGTGGTAGCTTGTACGGAGGTTATAAGGTGTTTGGCGGTTAGGGCTTGTGATTGATAAAACTGATATGTTCCTTGATAAAGACCTGAGCTATTATCTCGGTCTAAATATCGTGGCGACATGATCAGTACCTGCTCCTCTACGGTTAAGCTTGCTTCCGTAGTTGAGCCCTGTATCCGCCAGTGACTACATGTGAATTAAATTGCTCGTATATTGTTTATTTAATTTATTGATTATTTTAATGACCTAAATCATGAGTGCTTGGTATGATTGCATGAATTGGACATTCACTGGGCTATTATAGCTCATTCCATTTTATTTGTTTTCCTTTACTCAGGTCAACTGAAAATTTAAAGCTGGATCAACTGGTTTTTGGGTTATTATAAGTGTTTTAGTGTTGTAATAGTCGCACTATGTTAGGCTATTATTGTGAAAAAAAAATTATGTACATTATGACTTGTAACTTTTTGATATGACTTGTATCTTCAAGTTAAATAATAAAAGTTTGTTTTATTTTATTCCATGTCACTTCATGTTATTTTATTTTAAGTTAAGTACGTTTGGATTTTCATGTGAGTGCGTGCTTCGAGCCCTGGCGAGAGCTAGGCAGGCAGTCCGCTAAGCCCTTTGGTGCGCCTCTGGGCAAGGTGGGGCTGTCACAGTAGCTGTATATTGGTTGAGAGGAATAGGGTCTGTTTTGTTTTCTGCAGGTAATTGAGCTACTGGAGTCTTTGGTTCGACTGAAGGGAGCGATGGAGTTGATTGATTGGGATTCTGGGCATTGTTTTTGCAGATGAGAAGATGGTGGCAGTTGTTTGATGGTGGAGCTATTGTATGTGACTGAACGATGGTTCTGGAGATGGGTGTTTTGTGATTGTGTAATTGAATTGGTGGTTTGTGTTGCGATTTTGGGCTTTGGTTTTACTGACGGTTGCAGACAGTGAAGATTGGTAGTGATTAGATGGTGGAGATTGGCGGTGGAGTGAAGGTTGAGGGAGGTGTTTATTGACTGATTTGATGGTGAATTAAGGTGATTTTGGGGTTGTAATGAAGTAATTTTAGTGGAACAGCTGGTGGTCTGTTGATAATTGGAGGTTGTTGGGTTTGGTTGCTCATGGCGTTGGTTATTTGGGACTGCAATTGGACTGTGATTGGTATTTCTGTGGTGGACGATGGTTGGGTTAGTGGCAGTGGGAACAAGACAGGTTTTGGTGGTTCTGCAGGTTTTCTAATTGAGGCTCAGGAGTTGTTGGAGATGGTGGTGGAAGCTTGGTTGTGGGTGGAGCGAGAAACTTGGGCAGATGATGACTTATGGTGGTTTGAATTTGGTTTAATGAAGCTAATATTGAGATTTTATGGGCTTGCTTGGTGATTTACGGTGGTTGAGGATATAGAGAAGATGAAACCAAAGTAACCCAACCCTCACAAAATTTCAATCGCACAAGCAGAAAACAAAAATTTGCAGACTAACTTCTTTCACAAATTAAACCAATTAATCAAACTTAAAAGAAAACATATAAGGGAAACAAATGAATAAAGATTAGAGCATTACCTGTTAGCAGAGAAATCAGTGATGATGAACAGTAGTAAACGAAGAACAGTAGAAGATGGTGAACGCTAGAAGAAATTGCAATGACGGCTATTTGTGTTTTTTTTTTTTTGTGTAAAAAAATGTGTGTTTGATCTTTAATTGATGAAAGGCTTTGTGTTTTTAGGGTTTTCCTTTTTTCTCTCTTTTTTTTCTGCTGATTACAAGGGTATTTATAGGCCTCTTGTCTTGTTGGCCAAGAATGGTATAAAATGATGAAAATGCCCCTGGCATTAAAAATGCTAATTTTATTAAATAAAATATTTTTTAACCCTAAAATTAAAATTAATAAAAGGAATATGACAGCGATCTCTAGATCTTCAAAAAAGAATTTATAGTAGATTTCAAAAATAAAAATTAGAGCTCAAAACTGATAAAAACGCGGTCAAGCTGTAAAATGACGATTTTGCCCTCGGACAATGAAAATTCACAGAAAAATAGTTATTGTCCTCAAAAAATTATCAAAAATTACAAATAAGCTTAAAACATTAGAAAATGCATTTTTGACTCAAAATTGGTGAAAAATGAATTTAATTTGTAAAATGACGATTTTGCCCTTAGGCAATGAAAATTCACAGAAAAATAGTTATTGTCCTCAAAAAATTATCAAAAATTACAAATAAGCTTAAAATATTAGAAAATTCATTTTTAAATCATAAGTGGTGAAAAATGAATTTAATTTGTAAAATGACGATTTTGCCCTTAGGCAATGAAAATTCACAGAAAAATAGTAATCATCTCTAAAAAAATTAAGAAAATTCAGAAACATGCCTCAAGAATTTGAAAAATGAATTTGGAATTTAAAATGAGCTAAAATGGTATTTGCGAGACGAAATTACCATTTTGTCCTTATGCTGGTAAAAATATAAAAAATACCAATTAAATCCAGAAAAATCATAAGAAATTAATAAATTCATATAAAAGTAAAAATATGAATTTAAAACCCCCAAAAATTGATAGAAAAATATTTACAGATAAAATTACTATTTTGCCCCCCAAATTATTGAAAAATTAAAAATTGGCACAAAAGTGCAAACATGGCCCTCCAATGTTTGAAAATAAACGTTGTGTCAAAATTTGGTGTCTACAGATGGAGAAGGCTTTATTAAGGAGGTTGGATAGGTTTGACGACTTTATCAAAGAAAGTCAAGGATTCGATAGATATGGGGGATTGGACTATGAGGACTTCTGCATGTTTCCAGATTCCCAATTGCCACCAAAATTTAAAGACCCAAAGTTTTTCAAGTACAATGGCAATGGGGACCCTGTGGTTCACCTCAAGATGTTTTGTAACAAGTTGGGAAAGCCAACTAGAGATGATAGATTACTGATGAGATTATTTGGTGAAAGTTTGGCAAAAGATGCTTTGGAATGATATTTGAAGTTGGACTTTTCAAAAATTCGAAACTAGATGGACCTCTCTAGGGCTTTCATTAAACAGTATGAGTTTAACTGTGATCTAGTACTTGATAGATTCTCTTTGGTAGAATTGAAGAAGAAACCCTCCGAAAGCTATGTAGCCTATGGTCGAGGTGGCAAAGCGTCGCAGCCAAGGTGAGCCCGCTGATCGATGAGAATGAAATGGTGAAGTTGTTTATTGATGCCCAAGACTCGCCGTACTACCTGGCCATTGTTGGTTCCAATAGAAAATCTTTCGCTTAGGTTGTAACACCCTAGAAAATACATACAAGAATAATTTCATCCATGTACGACTATTAGTAAAAAAATATATATAGAGAAAAGAAAAGAAAAGGGAAAAACCGAAAATGCACTTACAAGAGACAATCTTTTATTTAGGGTAAGTGTTAATCCTTGATTTATTAGTTGGAAGATTTCTAAAGTTAATTAGGTTAATTAACTAAGATTTTTCATTATTAAGTAGGACACCTAAGTACCAAATTTGGAATAATTTTATTGGACCATTAATTTATAATAGTGTTTAATTTTGACTAGCTTATTCTACTATTTTCTAGTCTTTTGACTACTTGAATTTTAGCTCAATTTTACTCAAAAATTTCACTTGTTCTCTTGCTTTATTTTCTTTTTCTTGGCTGAATTTTCTTCTCTCTTTTTCTTTTTCTCTTGGCCGAAATTTCTTCTTTCTTTTTTTTTTCTTCTTGGCCGAATTTCTTTCTTCTTTTCTTTCCTCATGGCCGGCTCTCTCTTCTCTTATTTTTCTCTCTTTTTGCTTTAATATTTGTGCCATAATATTACTAATTACTAGGTGATAAGAGATTAAAAAGTTCCACCAATTAAATTTGTCCAACTTAACCACTAATACCTTAAAAGCATAAACCTAAACTTGACTCTTGTTATGTTTTGATTGGTTATTCTTTTCCCACCTTTCTTTATTTCTTTTCTATTTTTCCTAACCTATTTCTTTCTCTTTTTCTTTCTTCTTGGCCGGCCATCCTACTCTCTCTTTTCCTCTCATTTTGCTCTCAACTTCTTGAAGCTTTCTCTCAAAATTTTGGGTAATTCCACCATAGAAAGTGAGCTTTTCTTCTTCCTAAGCAAGGTTCTAAGCTTGTTTAAGGTATCTACTATGAACATTTCCTACTAATTTCAAGTTTTAATTAGCCTTTTGTCCAAGTTTAAATCTAGATTCTTGTTATTACTACTTGAAGAATTTAGTTGGAATTGAAGATTTACTTGCTAGATAAAGTGTTCTTGTAGTTAGATAGACTAGTAAATAGCATTTAAACCTTGAAATCTCATGTGTTATATGTTGTTTGGTTAAAGATTCTTGGAGTAGAAATCTTGAATTTGAGTGGAATTTTGAATGAATTTGAGTTTGAATTGAACATAGAAGTTGTAGAACTTGTTGAAAAATGGGTTGGTTGGTTGTTTTCTTGCAGGAAAAAAATTGGGTTAGTTCGATTTCAAGGGGAAATGCTGCCGAAATTTTGGTAGAAATAAAGAAGGAAAAATAATAGATGAAATTTCTAACCTAGAACATGTTAAATTTAGAGAGTTAGTGTGCAGAAATTTTGGATAAAATGACCAAATAATGAGTAAAATTTTCTTAGAATAAGAAAACCCTAAACCCTAAAACCAAAAACCCTAGAAATAAGTGGGGTATTTCTTGAATTTTTCTTACTAAATTAACTAGGGTTTTAATCGGTTTTTCATTATATTATTTCTTTTAAATTTCAGGATCTGAAAACGAATCGCGACCATTTTACGAGATATTTTCTTAGGCATTCCAGGTGAGTGCCTCTATGTGTGCATGATGCATGAAATGTTATGTTCCACTTGTAAATATTATGTTACACTTGCAAATATTATGTGATAAAATGTGTTACTTGAGGAAAGATGTAGCACCCTAGAAATGCACATACAAGAGACATTTTTTTTCTTATTTAGGGTTAAATGTTAATCCTTGATTTATTAGTCGGGAGATTTCTTGAGTTAATTAGGTTAGTTAACTAAGATTTTCATTATTAAGCAAGGACACCCTAAGTACTAAATTTAGAATAATTTTACTTGACCATTTAATTTATATTAGTGTTTAAATTTTGCTTAATTTATTCTACTATTTTCTAGCCTTTTGACTACTTGAATTTTAGCTCAATTTTACTCAAAAATTTCACTTATTTTCTTGCTTTATTTTCTTTTCCCTTAGCTGAAATTTTTTCTCTTTCTTTTCTTTTTTCTTTTTGGCCGAAAATTCTTTTTCTTTTTCTTTCCCCTTAGGGCCGGTTTCTCTCTCTCTCTATTTTTACTCTCTTTTTGCTTTAATAATTTGTGTCCTATTATTGCTTATATTAAGTGATAAGAGTTAATGATCTCCACCAATCAAATTAATCCAAGTAGCTACTCTTGCATTTAAAGACCAACTTTTTTGCTTTACTCTTGTGAGATTTTAATTGGTTAATCATTTTCTCACCTTTTCTTTATTTCTTTTCCATTTTTCTTAGCCTATTTCTTTCTCTTTCTTCTCCCTCTTGGCCGGCCACCTCTCCTTCTCTTCTTCTCTCATTTTTGCTCTCAACTTCTTGGAGTTTATTCCCTAAATCTTGGGCAAATCCACCATTAAAAGTGAGGTTTTCTTCTTCCTAAGCAAGGTTCTAAGCTTGTTTAAGGTATGTACTATGAACTTTTGCTATTAATTTTAAGTTTTATTTAGTTTTTGTTCAAGTTTTATGCTAAGTAATTGTTAGTAGTACTTGAAGATTTAAGCTTGAACTCAAGAACACTTAAACAGTCATGCTGGACCAGCTTTAGTAAAACTTTCATAACTTGATGTAGATAACTTGGATTCGAGTGATTCTTGTTGTTTTAGAAACTAGATTCATAGGGCTTTCAAACGGTATAAAGCTTGCACAGTGGTTCGTTGTGTATTAACTGCAGAAAGCTTGCAAAGTTGGCTGAAAATTCGGTTCTGCGTAAACAGTTTTGATGAAGAGCCAACTTGGGGGCTAATTTTGAACCTGTTCTAGTTGGAATTTTAAGTGATGATCTTCACGAAAGTTGTAGCCCTATAAACGTACTTTCAAACCATGTAATCACAATTCCCTGGTTCTTGGTGGATTGACACCCACAAGGGCACGAAGTTGGCTGAAAACCAACCCTGTGCAGATTTGGGTGATGATTCTTGGAGTAGGAATTTTGAATTTGAGTGGAATTTTGATTGAATTTGAACTTGAGTTGAATATAAAAGTTGTAGAACTTGTTGAATTGGGTTGGATTGTTGAATTTTCTTGCAGGGAAAAATTTTGGTTAGTTCGATTTTAAGGGGAAATGCTGCCGAAATTTTGGTAGAATTAAAAGAAGAAAAATTGATAAGTGAGATTTTAAGCCTAGAATAGGTTCAATTGAAGGAAATTGAAGTGTAGAAATTTTTAGAAATGATCTAGTGATAGATTAGACTTTCTTAGAATAAGTAAACCCTAAACCCTAGAAACCCTAAAACCAAAACCCTAGAAGTAAGTGGGGTATTTTCTTGACTTTTTCTTACTAAATTTACTAGGGTTTTAATTGAGTTTTTATGTTATTATTTCTTTTAAATTTCAGGGTCCGAAAACGCATCACGACCATTTTACGAGATATTTTCTTAGGCATTCCAGGTGAGTGTCTTTATGTGTGCATGATGCATGTAATGTGCTATTTCCATTTTGTAAATATTATGCCATGACTGCAATCGCTATGTGATTAAATGTGCTACTTGAGGAAAGATGTGTACTTTATCGCATCTATTCCGCAACGTGTTACCTGCTTTCATTACCCAATGTGTTACTTGTGCTTGAGACGTCCGTGACTAACTTCACCGTTATTTCACGGATGGTCAACCCGGCTGCACGTGGGAGGACATAAGGTGTTGGGTGTTTTAGGGTTTGATGTTCTTTCCCTTTTGAGTTGTGAATCCTCAAAGAGGCCAACTCCGGATTGAACCTGCTTGCTTGTTGGCCCTCCAGGGTTGAGAATATCTCCCTGGATGTGGTAGCCTGTACGGAGGTTATAAGGTGAACGGTGGTTAGGGTTCTTGCTTGCTTGCTTGATAATACTGGCATGACTCTTGATACAGACTTGAGCTATTATCTCAGTCCTAACATCGTGATTTCATGGTCAGTGCATGCTCTTCCTGCGGTTAAGCTTGCTTCCGTAGATGAGCCCCGTATCCGCCATTGACTATTTGTTAATTGAAATGTTCATAACTTGTCTACTTAAATTGTCAATTATTTTGTTCAATAAAATAATAGATTTGTGGTATGATTGCATGACTCCGATACTCACTGGGCTATTATAGCTCATTCCATTTTATTTGTTTTCCTTACTCAGGTTTCCTGAAAAATTAAAGCTGGAACGATTGATTTTGAGTATGCTAGATGTCTTCGTTATTGTAATAGCCGAACTGTATTAGGCTATCTTTGTGAAAAATCATGTATATTATGACATGTAAACTTTTGATGTGAATTGTACCTTTATGTTGAATAAAATGAGTGTATTTTATTTATTCCATTTTATTTTAGTTTATTTTATTTTAAGTTAAGTACGCTCGAACGTTTGCGTGAGTGCGTGACTCGAGACCTGGCGAGAGCTAGGCAGGCAGTCCGCTAAGCCCTTTGGTGCGCCTCTGGGTAAGGTGGGGCTGTCACAAAAGCGTTTGTACTTTACTATCTATTCGCATCTATGTTAATCCTTTCAAATCTCATGTGTTAAACTTGTGAGTGAGTACTTCCGTGACTAACTTACCATTACCACGATAGCAATCTGACAGCTTAGATTAAGTCTCCTTTTTAGGATCTTGTTCTTTGACTTATTTGAATGCAATCACAAGGAGGGCTAACTCCATTAACTTTCTATGCATGGGAAAAAGTTGGTTTTTGGGATTTTTATATTACGCTTATTTCGTGTTATACTTATATATGTGGCATTTTTTTTTGTCATTTTAATACTTGTTATTTATGTTAATTGTTTATTTGATAAAGTGCATAGAATATTAACTGTGTATAAGAGATTGTAAGAGTTACAATGATGAGACTCTTATTTGATAAAGTCCATAGAATATTAATGAGATTGGACATCATTAATGCGGAATGACTAGCACATACTTTGCCTCTACTTATGGTATGTAGTTAGTTGATCTCATCAACTATGGTGTGTGATACTTAAGCTGGTATTTGGATGCTTGTTAAGAACAATTTCATTGGATTGATTCGCCAAGAGTTACTATTCATAGTGCAAATAAATTATACTCTTAATGACAATGGTTGTAAGTGATCCTTAGACTTGAGATTACCATGGTATATTGAGTGTGGATTGCTATGCTTTGACTCTATTGCTCAGTGCTCATAAAAGAGTAGCCCATACGATAGAGATTGGGGTCTAGTCTGAAGTGTTAGTGTATGCCCTAAAACCAAGTTGGTTTTTGGGATTTTTATTACGCTTATTTCGTGTTATACTTATATATGTGGCATTTTCTTTGTCATTTAATACTTGTTATTAATATTACTTGTTTATTTGATAAAGTCCATAGAATATTAACTGTGTATAAGAGATTGTAAGAGTTACAATGATGAGACTCTTATTACACATTAAGTTATATTCTTAAATATCCCTAGTCGTAGTATTAATGAGATTGGACATCATTAATATAGGGAAGACTAGCACATACTTTGCCTCTACTTATGGTAAGTAGTAGTTGATCTCGTCAACTATGGTGTGCGACACCTAAGCTGGTATGTGGATGCTTGTTAGAGAACAAGTTCATTGGATTGATCCGCCAAGAGTTACTATTCATAGTGCTTATGAATTATACTCTTAATGGCAATGGTGTAAGTGATCCTTAGACTTGAGATTACCATGGTATCTTGAGTGTGGATTGCTATGCTTTGACTCTATTGCTCGGTGCTCGTAAAAGAGTAGCCCATACGGTAGAGATTGGGTATAGCATGAAGCATGGAAGGATAGTGAGTAATCGATATAGGATTCACCACTCCTTATTATAGGAGAGTATATCCCGGATTGGCCACTTGTTGAAATATGACTTAAAGAATCTTTTGCGCAAAAGTGAAAGTATGACTTGAAAGAGTTTCAAGGTTATACTTTTATGAAAGTTGTATTTCAGGGAACAAGAAATCATTAACTAGTCATTTAAAGAGTGCGCACTACACTCTTAGACTAATTGGGATATAGTGTGGTGAAAGGATATTAATTACACGGTAACATTGTCATTGATAGGTGTAGTCTACCATATGACTTTCCTATTCACTTGGGTGGTCATGATGCATTGCTAGACGCCACTCATGATCTATAAGTGCAAATTAATTAATTAGTGAATTAATGATAAATTAAAGTGTTAATTTATCTGGCTCTTAATTAATTAATTAATGAGTTATAATTTGTACTTATTGCCAACTGTGAATGGAACCTAATGGGTCACACACAATAAGAACATGGTCTTTGGGTTAAATTGTTATTAAGATAAGTATAAGATACTTATGGGGTTAATTTATGTGATAAATTAACTTAAAGGACTTAATTATAAATATTCTAAGTCTTGATGGAAATTAGTTTCCTAAAAGGAATTAAGAAGCTATTTGGTTTCCTTTTGGAATTGGTTTCCTAAAGGAATAGGATTAGCTTAAGGTAAGCTTCCTAAACCTTCTTGGTTTCCAATTTCTCTTGTTTCCTTAAAGACTAGGATACTACATCTATAAATAAGTCCATGCCTTGACTCTTGATTGATTGATGAAACATAACACAAAATTTAGAGAGAGAAAAATTGAGAGCTTGGTGGCATTTTTCTCTCCAAGAAAAACGTCCACACCTCCATCCCTAATTGTTAGGGTTTCAACTTCTTTCTTCTTCTTGTGTTCTTCATGAATCATTCAAGGGAGCTAGCACTCAAAAGGCAAGGCAAGCAAGCCCAAAGGTTCCTAAAGATCATGTTCGTGTGGATACCGTTGGAGGCTCGACACTTGGAGGGCTTTTCATGGTAGATCAACACCTTCATCGAATAGGATCTTGCCCTTTGAAGCATAGAAACCTTCTATGCTTGAGGTATTTGTGCTAAACACCCTTTAATCGTATAGATTACATCAAAGAGTTCCATGGCTAAGGTAATAAATTTTTAAATTTTCCGCTGCGTTACTCCCCTTATTACCTTACAACTTGTACCCTTAAGTTAAATAATATGAATGTATTTTATTTTATTCTATTTTATTTTTATTTTATTTTGAGTTAAGTATGCTTGGATGTTTGCGTGAGTACGTGGTTCGAGTCCTGGCGAGAGCTAGGTAGGCAGTCCGCTAAGCCCTTTGGTGCGTCTCTGGGTAAGGTGGGGCTGTCACACAGATCATTGAACAAGCAGAGGCCATAGAGAGAGGTGTGAAGAAGGGAAAAGTAGTGGATATGGCAGTTGTAAAATTGCAAGTTGAGTCTTTGCAAAGCATGAACAATGTGAAAAAGGCCATTGGGAAGAAGCCCGAGAAGAAAGAAGGGGAGAAAACTTTTGTCATAAACCAAGGCCCCAATTCTAAACCCAGATTCAATAACCGATCGAACTACTCGACTCAACACTCACAATATCCCCAGTCAGCACCTCCGCTACTTATTTTCCTTTAATATCCTCAACCCGTTTTCAACACCCAATCTCAACCAGTAAATACCCAACCATTCTACCCAAACACCCAACCAATGTTCCAAAACCCTCAACCCACACAAAATAACTTTTGCCCACCTATGCAGAACCGCCCGAGGCTTGTTTATCCTAACAATTATGCTCCACCCAATCAGCCTCAAAATACAACAGGTCCAGTGAACCCTCCACAAAGGCGGCCTAGGGCTTTCACTCCCCTTGGTCGTTTTTTGGATAAGATATAAGACCAATTGAGAGCAGCGGGCAAGATTGGCATAATACCACAGAAAACTTTTCTTAACAGGTTATCCCATGACTATGATCATCAAGCCATCTATACTTACCATTCCGGAGGTCGGGGACACCCCACAACTAACTGTTGGGCTTTGAAGCACAAGATTCAGGACATGATTGACGATGGAGAAATAGTATTGAGAAGAGGGAGAGGACAGGCGCCAAATGTAAATAACAATCCTTTACCTCAGCATGGGTCTACAGTTGGGATGATTACCTTGGATGAAGAGTTTGCTGGCCCTTCTAAGATGATAGTTGCGATTGAAGAGATAGTGGTGTTACTAATGGGGATGATAGGCGAGCTAGAATGATGCTATCGGGAAAGAAATTCATGAGTCAGTATATAGATGACATTTTTATCAAAAAGTTGGCATCACCTGTAACCCAACAAAAATAACCGAGCATATTAGAAGAAGCACTTTCAGTCGCCAATTCATCAAACCAGCTATTTGTCCTAGATGTTTCACCTTTTGCGTTAGAAATTCCTGAACCCAAAATCATCGATTTGCCAAAACAGTTGCCAGTTGAGGACTTACAGTAAGTGCCTTGGAATTATGAAGGCTCTGAATATAATGGCAATGTAACAACGGTTTTGAGGTCTAGAAGAGTGATTGCTAAACTAGAGATTATGGTTTCAGCTAAGGGGAAGGAGAACACTCTGCCACCCAAACTATCCGTTAGTGAAAAGGACGCTGAAGACTTTTTGAGAATTTTAAAGAGAAGCGAATACAAGGTAGTGGAACAGTTGAGTCGAATGCCGGCGCAGATTTTGATTCTCAACCTCCTGTTAACATCTGAGTTGCATCGGGATGCTCTTTTGAAGGTTCTTAATGAGTCGCATGTTCCTAAGGACATTCCCACTGAAAAATTGGCCGGAATAGTAGAAAATATTTTAGCATCCAACTAGATCACTATTTTTGAAGATGAGCTGACTCCCGAAGGGAAGGGGCACAATAAAGCCCTATACATATCCGTGCGATACAGTGGGAAATATCTACTTAGGATTTTGATTGATAATGGGTCTGCTCTGAATATCTGTCCCTGGAGCACTCTGCAGAAGTTGGGATACCTGCAATCACAAATCCGCCAGTCACCAACTATAGTTAGAGGATTTGATGGATCAAAGAAAGAGACCATGGGGGAGATCAATTTAGTGCTTGAAATGGGTCTAGCCCAATACCAAGTTACCTGTCAAGTCATGGATTTGTTGGGAATCTATAATGTGCTATTAGGGCGACCCTGGATTCATTCTTCAGGATCAATACCATCATCCCTGCATCAGTTAGTGAAATTCATTATGGATGATAAACAAATCACTGTCTTTACTGAGGACGACTGCACCATGATGATAAACTGCGGATCTTCTGGAAAAGCAAAAGACAAGTTGCCACTAGATCAGGGTTTTCGCACTTTCGATATTGTATTAGTTAATTGGATTCCTGAGGGAAAGCCACCTGTGGAGTTGATGCTATCTGATGCCAGTATCATGATTGCCAAGAAACTAATTAGGGCTGATTACCAGCTAGGTAAGGGCATTGGAAAGATGTACAAAGAGTGGTAGAACCTATTTAGCTGATAGAGCAAAAGGATACCTTTAGGCTTGGTTTTTACCCAACTGGTAAGGATGTAAAAGACATGAAAGAGAAGAAGAGGGCTGAGAAGGAAGGACGACACGTCCCACTTTATATCCCCCCACTTTATCATAGCTTTCCGAGGTCATCTGGTGTCACTATCTCCGAAATTTCTAATGAGGATGATGATGTTAAAGAAGGAGTGAGCCGCCTGTTCATCGGAATGACTGACATTGATGAAGCATACGACACTTCCAGTTTGGATGAAATTGAGGAAGGGGCATTGAACAACTGGACTGCCGATTATCTCCCTATGCGAAGGGAGTTTCGATAAATTTGGGATTGCTTCTGCTCAATGTTCATTTCTAGACAGAGCCCTAGAGTGAACTTTTGCTTTTATGTTGATAGAGTCAGGCTCATATCATGTTTTGCATTTTACTTTTCAATAAAAATGGTTTTTTAAACCTTTCTTTAAAGTTGAATTGCGCCTTTATGTTTTCCTTGAAGGATAGTGCCACACTTCTATGGTTGTACATATTCCACTTTTCAAATCAATACATTTTGAGATTTAATGAAATGAAGATTATGCCTTTTTGTTTATTCATTTATGTTTTCTTTACTTTTATTTTTTCAGATAGCTGAAAATAACTGTTTATGATCCTTTAGATGTCACTTTGCTTGAAACCGATGACTGTAATTTTGATATCTCTCTGAATTCTGAAATAATGCAAACTGCTGACGAGAATGAGAATGATATCGAAGAAGATTACGATTCCGTGATATCGAAGAAGATTACGATTTCATACTTAAGAATCTTGAACAATACGAGGAAAAACTCAAACCAAACTTGGAAGAAATAGAAACTATTAATATTGGCACTAAGACTGAGGTGAAAGAAGTTAAAATCAGTGTGCATTTAAACAAGAAGTAGAGCAATGAAATGATTGAATTCCTTACACAGTTTCAGGATGTGTTTGCATGGTCTTATGATGATATGCCTGGAGTTTCTATTGACATAGTAGTTCACCGATTGCCCACTGACCCAAACTTTCCTCCAATAAAACAAAAGCCTCGTAAATTCAAACCCGAAATGAGCCTTAAGATTAAAGAACAGATAGTCAAGCAATTCAATGCTAATATCATTATTGTGTCCCACTACCCCGTTTGGCTATTGAACATGGTTCCAGTTTTCAAAAAGTCGGGAGAAGTGCGAGTTTATGTGGATTATCGGGATTTAAACAAAGTCAGTACAAAAGATGATTTTTCTTTGCCCAATATTCATATTCTGTTGGACAACACAGCAGGACATGAAATGGATTCGTTCATTGATTGTTTCGCTGGGTACCATCAACTCTTGGTAGTAGAAGAAGATAGGGAGAAAACATCATTCATCACTCCATGGGGCACGTTCTATTATAGAGTCATGCCTTTTGGATTGAAGAATGCTGGAGCCACTTATCAAAGGACTATGACTACGTTGTTCCACGATATGATCCACAAGGAGATAGAAGTTTATGTGGATGACATCATAGTCAAGTCTAAGAGGTCCGAAAACCATTTGGTAGATTTGAGAAAATTGTTTGAAAGGTTGAGGATATATAGTCTAAGATTGAATGCTACAAAATGTGCTTTCGGATCTCCCACTGGAAAATTATTGGGATTTATTGTTAGCAAGAAAGGTATTGAGATAGATCCCACAAAGATAAAAGCTATACAGGAAATGCCAATTCCAAAGACACAAAAGGACGTGAAAAGTTTTTTGGAAAAAATAAATTTCATCAGCAGATTTATCGCTCAATTAACCCTCACTTGTGAGCCACTTGATGAGGACATCAATTGTCGTGGTCAAGTTGGAGAGGCTCGTGATCATGGAGGTGCTACCAAGAGTCCTTTTCAAGATATGGGAGGTCCAATGACTAGGTTGAAAGCTACAAGGATGAAATAAGCTTTGCAAGGTTTGATTATAGAATTACATGAAGATGAAGCTACTTGGTTGAAACAAGAACCTACAAGGCTATTCACCTATTTTGGGCTAGAGTTGGAGGAGCTTGGAGGTCGTGGACTTGGATTCAATTGAAGGGCCCGTTTGCCACTTCAGGTTATGGGTTTCATGGGCTTAATTCATTAGTTTAATAGCCCAAGTTGTATCTTTAGTTGTACGTTTATGTTATGGTGCAACTAGGGTTAAGTTAGTTTCTATATTTAGTTTATATCTTGATGTTATGCGCCTCTTTATAGAGGGTGTTACTATTCATCCGAATTTTGAACAACATTACTCAAGAATATTGAGTTTTTCTCTCCAATTGTGCGTGAGTGCAAATTGAGCTTTCTTAGTTCTTTGGCTAAAGAACTACTCTTGGTTGCTTAGCAAAGATCTTGTTAAGTATTCAAGAATCCCGCTTAGTGTTCATCTTTGAGGGTTTGAATCTGTCTAATAGGATTCTCGACTAGGTGTCTATACCACATTGTTGGTTAGGGGTCTAGGATCATTTCTTAAAGGGGGGAGTTCAATGAATCTAGCTGAATTTGAAGCAAAACAATCCGAGTTGTTCTTGGGGTCTTCAACAAGTTACGAAGGGGTCAAGAAGATTGGGTTGCATACTTGGAATTTGAGAGTCTTAGATTGTCATCTCTTTTGTTCAATGCATCAATTGGTATTAGAGCCTTGGTTCATCTTGAAATCGAGGTTTTCTAAGCCAAATTTTCCTTTGGAAGATTTCAGTTATATCCCTTTTTTTTCTTTCTTCTTGAATTCTTTCGTGTTTTCTTATCGTTCTTGTGGTGTCATTTTGCGTTTGTTCTTGCTGTCCAATCTTTCCGGCTTTGTTTCTCTGTGTTTCTAGTCACTTTAATTCATGTTTTGTGTCTTTTGTTCGTGCTTTAGGGTAGTCCTAGTCTATAGAGCCATTCTTGCTATTTGCATATCAAGAATTTGTTAGTGTATGCCCTAAAACCAAATTGGTTTTTGAGATTTTTATTACGCTTATTTCATATTATATTTATATATGTTGCATTTTCTTTGTCATTTAATACTTGTTATTAATATTACTTGTTTATTTGATAAAGTCCATAGAATATTAACTGTGTATAAGAGATTGTAAGAGTTACAATGATGAGACCCTTATTACACATAAAGTTATATTCTTAAATATCCCTAGTCATAGTATTAATAAGATTGGATATCATTAATATGGGAAGACTAGCACATACTTTACCTCTACTTAAGGTAAGTAGTAGTTGATCTCGTCAACTATGGTGTGCGACACCTAAGCTGGTATGTGGATGCTTGTTAGAGAACAAGTTCATTGGATTGATTCGACAAGAGTTACTATTCATAGTGCTAATGAATTATACTCTTAATGGCAATGGTGTAAGTGATCCTTAGACTTGAGATTACCATGGTATCTTGAGTGTGGATTGCTATGCTTTGACTCTATTGCTCAGTGCTCGTAAAAGAGTAGCACATACGGTAGAGATTGGGAATAGTATGAAGCATGGAAGGATAGTGAGTAATCGATATAGGATTCACCACTCCTTATAATAGGAGAGTATATCCTGGATTGGTCACTTGTTGAAATATGACTTAAAGAATCTTTTGCACAAAAGTGAAAGTATGACTTGAAAGAGTTTCAAGGTTATACTTTTATGGAAAGTTATATTTCGGGAACAAGAAATCATTAATTAGTCATTTAAAGAGTGCGCACTACACTCTTAGACTAATTGGGATATAGTGTGGTGAAAGGATATTAATTACACGGTAACATTGTCATTGATAGGTATAGTCTACCATATGACTTTCCTATTCACTTGGGTGGTTATGATGCATTGCTAGACGCCACTCATGATCTATAAGTGCACATTAATTAATTAGTGAATTAATGATAAATTAAAGTGTTAATTTATCTGGCTCTTAATTAATTAATTAATGAGTTATAATTTGTACTTATTGCCAACGTGAATGGAACCTAATGGGTCACACACAATAAGAACATGGTCTTTGGGTTAAATTGTTATTAAGATAAGTATAAGATACTTATGGGGTTAATTTATGTGATAAATTAACTTAAAGGACTTATTTATAAATATTCTAAGTCTTGATGGAAATTAGTTTCCTAAAAGAAATTAAGAAGCTATTTGGTTTTCTTTTGGAATAGGTTTCCTAAAGGAATAGGATTAGCTTAAGGTAAGCTTCCTAAACCTTCTTGGTTTCCAATTGCTCTTGTTTCCTTAAAAACTAGGATACTACATCCATAAATAATCCATGCCTTGACTCTTGATTTTGATGAAACACAAGATAAAATCTAAAGAGAGAAAAATTGAGAGAGGCGTGTTTTTCTCCCAAGAAAAAATGCCACACCCTTTTCTCCCTAAGGGTTAGGGTTTTGTCTTCTTTCTCTTCTTGTTCTTGTATTCTTCATGAAATTCAAGGGAGCTAGCACTCAAAAGGCAAGGCAAGCAAGTCCAAAGGTTCCTAAAGATCATGTTCATGTGGATACCGTTGGAGGCTCTATACTTGGAGGGCTTTTCATGGTAGATCAACACCTTCATCGAATAGGATCTTGCCCTTTGAAGCAGAGAAACCTTCTATGCTTGAGGTATTTGTGCTAAACACCCTTTAATCGTATAGATTACATCAAAGAGATCCATGGCTAAGGTAATAAATTTTTAAATTTTTTGCTGCGTTACTCCCCTTATTACCTTTCAGAATTCTAGGTTTTTGTGTGGTTTAAACTTGTTTTCTTGACTGTTTTTAATTGTTCTTTGGTGTTTTAATGTTTCTTGTGTTAAAACTTTTGAGAAAACTGAATCTTGGCCTAAATAAAAACCTTGAAACAATTTTCCTGAAAGTTACTCTTGATTTTTGGTAAAAAAAAAAAGTCATACTGTTCATCGGCATTGTAGCAACACTGTTCACTCAACGTCACTGTTCATGCTGGGGTTTACAGTTCACTGACGGGGGTACTGTTCATCGTCGGTAGTGTTCATCCGAATTTTTTTTTCTTTTTCCTAGAAATTTTTCTTTTCAGTTTAATTTTTTGTTTGTTTTTGGGAGTTGAATTTTGTATTTTATGAGTTGTTAAAAAAAAAAATTTGTGAGTGGAAAAAGGTAAATTTGTGAGATTCTATAAGAAAAGCCAAAAGTTGGGTGAAAAAAAAAAATCTTGCACAAAGAAAGGTCGTGCAATACAAAGGAAAGCGAAAGAGGCGTGCAAGGTGATAAAAGCCAAGCACACGAACTAAACCAATAAAACTGAAGTATATTTGGCTGGAATACTGTCCTTGTGCAACCGAATAGATCTGTTGAAACATCCAGATCGTTGGACAGAGAACAACGCTACGTACGAAAGTTTAATTGACCAGATTCTACTCTTCTTATTTCTTGGTGTTTTGGTGGAGTTTCTTGTTATTTCTATTTGAACATAAGTGCATTAAAGTTATTAAAGGACTTTTGAAAATCAAGATTTCTAAAAGAAAAGCCACACACTAGGGGTGTCATACGTGCTTCTCAAATCTGAAATTTCTAGTGTCTTGATTTCTTGACCTCTATTTGGTTCAAACCTTACTCTAGGCTTCCATTTTCACTAATACTCATCTTGAATACTTGATTGGAGTTTTTGTCAAGCTCAATTGAGTAGGTTCTTATCCAAAGGCATACAAGGTAAGCTCAAGGAGTGGTAAGAGGCTAAGGTGTGAGCTCATCAT
The DNA here is from genome assembly GCA_024721245.1 of Mitragyna speciosa. Taxonomy (NCBI): domain Eukaryota; kingdom Viridiplantae; phylum Streptophyta; class Magnoliopsida; order Gentianales; family Rubiaceae; genus Mitragyna; species Mitragyna speciosa. The sequence goes on along the minus strand of CM045552.1, from coordinate 18,507,804 downwards.
CGGGCAAAAGCCAAGTTTCATTAGTGTGATACACAAGTGAAGAGTGAATCACGAAAGGGAGTGAGTGAGGATATCTTTCTTGATTTTTCTTGTGCCACTAACATTTTTGTGTAGGTTTTTTACTTTTATTTTGATAGGTTTCTATTATGGGTGAACAAAGTGAGCAAAGACTCAGTGCTTTAGAGTTTAACATGCGTGTCATGCAAGATGAATTTAGGCGTGTGTTCACCAAGTTGGTGGACATTGACTCGGCTGTTAAGGGAAAATCACATGTGTGGCTCAGAATGCTCGAGGTAATGATTTTGATGATGGCTATGATTCTGAGGAAGTAGTGTCCCGTCGAGGGATGAGGGTTTCTCAATAACGTGATAGCAATTTGGGGAGCATAAAGATGAAAATTTCACTATTCAAGGGGATGAATGATCCAGAGGCATACTTGGTGTGGGAACGAAAGGTTGAGCACGTGTTTGATGTTCACAATTATTCTGAGGAAAAGAAAGTTCAACTTGCTGCAGTTGAGTTTGTGGAGTATGCTAGCATTTGGTGGGATCAACTTGTGAAGTCTCGTAAGAAATGTGGGGATGAACCAATTCGCACTTGGGCTGCCATGAAGGTGATTATGAGGAAAAGATTTATTCTAAGTCACTAGTCACGAGATTTGCACAGGAGGCTACAAACTTTGAAGCAAGGTTCTTCCACAGTTGATGAATACTACAAGGAGTTGGAGACACTCTTGATTCGTGCTAACATCCAAGAGGATGAAGAGACCACCATTGCTCGATTTATAGCTAGTTTGAACTCCAAAATTACAGATATTGTAAATTACAACATTTTGTGGAGTTTCAAGACTTGGTGGAAAAGGCACAAAAGGTGGAACGCCAACTCAAAAGCAAAAGGAACCAAGGGTTTGGAGGGGCTCAAAGCCATGGCACATGGAGGGACTCTCGAGATAGAAAGTTTGATAAAATGCCACAAAAGCCCAAGGAGACTTGGAAGAAGGGTGAGTCGAGTTTCATGAGCAATAAGACAAAGGGTGAAAATTCTTCATCTAAGCTACCAAGCAAGGGTAAGATTGAAACTCTTATGAGGCAAAGAGATGTTAAATGCTTCAAATGTCAAGGTTATGGGCATATCTCATCTCAATGTCCAACTAGAAGAAACATGATCATCCTTCATAATGGAGATGTGGAGAGTGAGCATTCAAGTGATGATGAGATGCCTCCACTTGAAGGTCCTAGTGATGATGATTCTGTTGAAGGGGGACCCGAGGATGCCATTCCATCTAGTGGTGAAGTGTTAGTGACTAGAAGATCATTGAGCATCCAACCAAAGGAGGAGGAAGAGGAGATGCATAGGGAACATATATTCCACTCAAGATGCTTGGTTCAAGGTAAGGTACGCAGTGTTATTGTTAATTCCGGTAGTTGCACTAATGTAGCTAGTACCTTGTTTGTAGAGAAATTGAAGTTGCCTACAATTCGCCATCCAAAGCCATATTTCTTGCAATGGTTGACAGATTTTGAGAATGTGAAGATAACCAAGTAAGTGCTAGTATCTTTTGCCATTGGAGGATATGTGGATGAGGTATTATGCGATGTTATTCCCATGCATGCATGTCATATTTTGTTAGGTCGTCCATGGCATTTTGATAGGCGTGTGATTTATGATGGTCATAAAAATACTTATCATCTAGTTTGGAAGAAAAAGGAGTTCATATTAAGACCATTGATGCCTATGGAGGCCTATGCTGATCAAGCACGAATTACAAAGGAGTGTAAGGCTTGTGATGAGTCCAAAAGAGCCAAGGTCGAGGGGTGTTTATTGAAGTCACCTAGACAGATTGTGCATCATGAAAGCAATCGGTCTAGTGGGGAGAAAAAGAAAGGAAAAGGGAAAAGAGAGGAAGCCGAGAGAGATGAGGGGAGAAAAGTGAATGCCTATGCTGAAAAAAGTGAGATCAAGAATGCATTGTTGGCAAGGCAACAACTTCTTGTCATTTTGTATAAAGATGTTTACTTTTCTACTAATGAGCTTGACCTTTCTCTTCCTAGTGTTGTTGTTTCTTTGTTGCAGGCATATCAAGACTTATTCCCTGAAGATGTCCCAAGTGGATTACCACCTTTGAGAGGGATAGAACATCAAATAGATTTCATGCCTGGAGCAAGCATTCCAAGCCGTTCGGCTTATAGAGCTAACCCTGAGGAAACAAAGGAGATTCAAAGGTAAGTAGATGATTTATTGGAGAAGGGCTTTGTGCGTGAGAGCCTTAGTTCATGTTCTGTGCATGTGATTCTTGTACCTAAGAAGGATGAATGATCCAGAGGCATACTTGGAGTGGGAACGAAAGGTTGAGCACGTGTTTGATGTTCACAATTATTCTGAGGAAAAGAAAGTTCAACTTGCTACAGTTGAGTTTGTGGAGTATACTAGCATTTGGTGGGATCAACTTGTGAAGTCTCGTAAGAGATGTGAGGATGATAAGATTAAGGATTATCTATTGAACTCCCCCTATCTTAGTGCCACCAAAGTCAGGTCGACCACTTATCATGTCTCTCTCAGTTTTGGATGGAGCGATAGGTTGTGTCTTAGGTCAACATGATGATTCAGGAAAAAAGGAGCAGGCAATCTATTACTTGAGTAAGAAGTTCACGGCTTATGAAGCGAACTATTCATTCTTGGAAAGGTTGTGCTGTGCGTTGGCTTGGGCTACTCAAAAACTCTAGCATTACCTTCTTGATCACACCACCTACCTTATATCCCGATCAGATCCTTTGAAGTACTTACTTGAGAAACCGATGCCCACTGGACACATAGCTAAATGGCAGATGATTCTCAGTCAGTTTGACATTGTGTTCACAATTCAGAAAGCAGTCAAGGGTCAAGCCATTGCAGATCATTTGGTAGGGAATCCCTTGGAAGATGATTATGCACCTTTGCACACTTATTTTCTGGATGAAGAGATATTGTTTGTGGGAGCAGTAGATGATATGAATGAGGAATCTTCAGGATGGAGGTTATTCTTGTTAGTGTATGCCCTAAAACCAAGATGGTTTAAAGGTGTTTTGTTTTACACTTATTTATGGTATATTTATCCATGTGGTATTTTTCTTTATCATCTATACTTGTATTTCCATGTTACTTGTTTGATTAATAAAGTCCTTAGAATATTGACTGTGTATTAGAGATTGTAAGGGTTACAATTATGAGACTCTAATACATAAAGTCATATTCTTAAATATCCCTAGTCATAGTATTAATGAGATTGGACATCATTAATACGGATAGACTAGCACATACTTTGCCTCTACTTATGGTAAGTAGTAGTTGATCTCATTGACTATGGTGTGCGTGACACTTAAGCTAGTATGTGGATGCTTGTTTGAGAACAAGTTCATTGGATTGATCCGCCAAGAGTTTCAACTATAGTGCCAATAGTTGAACTCTTAATGGCAATGGTGTAAGTGATCCTTTGACTTGAGATTACCATAGTATCTTGAGTGTGGATTGCTATACTTTGACTCTATTCCTCGGTGCCCGTAAAAGGGTAGCTCATAGGTTAGAGATTGGGTATAGTTTGAAGCATGGAAAGATAGTGAGTAATCAATATAGGATTCACCACTCCTTAATAGGAGAGTATATCCCTTAATGGCCACTTGTTGGAAATATTAACTCATAAATCTTCTGCAGAAGTGATAGTATAACTTGGAAGTAGTTTCAAGGTTATACATCATGGAGAGTTATATTTCTGGAACAAGAAAATATAAATTAGTCATTTAAAAGTATGCACTATACTTTTAGACTAATTGGGATATAGTGTGGTGAAAGGATATTAATTACACGGTAACATTGTCATTGAAGGGTATGGTCTACCATATGACTTTCCTATTCACTTGGGTGGTCATGATGCATTGCTAGACGCCACTCATGATCTATAAGTATGAATTGATTAATTAGTGAATTAATGATAAATTAAAAGTGTTTAATTTATCTAGCTCAATTAATGAGTTATAATTTATACTTATTGCCAACGTGAATGGAACCTAATGGGTCACACACATAAAGAACAAAATCTTTGGGTTAAAATGTAATTAAGATAAGTATGAGATACTTATGGGGTTAATTTATGAGATAAATTAACTTAAAGGACTTATTTATAAATATTCTAAGTCTTGCAGGAAATTAGTTTCCTAAAAGAAATAAAGTAACTAATTGGTTTCCTTATGGAATAGATTTCCTAAAGGAGAAGGATTAGCTTAAAGTAAGTTGCCTAAACCTTCTTGGTTTCTAATTAGCTTTATTTCCTAAAAGACTAGAATACTTCCTCTATAAATAGGTTCATGCTTTGACTCTTGAATTATTATTGCTACACAAAAAGAAAACTAGTGAGAGAAAATAGAAGAAAGAAAAGGCACGCCTCTCTCTCTCTCTCTAGGCGTCTCTCTCTCTCTCTCCTAAGGGTTAGGTTTTTCTTCTTCTTGTGTTCTTAATAATTCAAGGGAGCTAGCACTCAAAAGTCAAAGCAAGCAAGCCTACAAGGTTCCCAAAGAAGTTGTTCGTGTGGATATCGTTAGAGGCTCTACGCTTGGAGGGCTTTTCGTGGTAGATCTAACATCTTCTTCGAAGGATCTTTGCCTAGAAGCATAGAAATCTTCTGTGCTTAAGGTAATCTTCATGCAAACCCCCTTGTTAATCATATAGATATGTCAAAGAGATCCATGGTTAAGGTAATAAATTTTTATTTTTCCGCTGCGTTACCTATGCTATTACCTTACAGTGGTATCAGAGCCTTCTTTGATTATATCTATATGATTTGTGTTTATTTAATTGTCACAAATATGGATGGTTTGTTCTTGATGAAATTTGTCTCAAAAGCATTATAGAAAAATCAAGAGTTTGATTTTTAGGAAAAGTTCTTGATTGTTTAAAAGGTGTTTTAAATAATTAAGATAAGTTCTTAAGGTTGTTTTTATGGTTTCTAAATTGTTTTTTACATGCTAAAAGGGTTTTAACATGTTTTGATTCAAAAGAGTTTTGAAAAACGCCAAAGAATTTCAAAGATCGTATTTTCTGGACACAAACCGCGCGAAAACTCGCGCGCGTTTTGACCCGCGGTCAAAATCCCGTAACTTCTGTCCACAAACCGCGGATGAAACCGCGCACGGTTTGTCGCGCGGGTTACAAACCGCGGATGAACCCGCGCACGTTTTGTCGCGCGGTTTGTAGGCAGAAACCTAGCGGGATTTTTCCTATTTTTGAAAGAACGCGAATTTTGATAATTTCTCAAATAAAACACTTTCCAATTTTAATTGTTAAGATTTGGAAAGTTAAAATTTGGAAACCTATACCTTCTATAACTATATTTTTGAGACAAATAAATTTCAAGAGCATTAATCTATACTATTTAGACCATATGATTTATGACTAGAATTAAATAAATTAATTTATTTAATTGTTAAATAGTATGATGGCATGGTGGATGATTATGGACTAGACCAATGCGATTGAATGGTTATTACTTCTTTTATGGTTGGCTTGTATTGGTTTTATAAATAGGGCCTGCGTGTCCTTCCCTCTCTATTTTCTGATGTAATTCTCTTCTCATCTAAACTCCCCTCGAATGTAACTCGAGGTTTCTTGATCAATACTTGTAATGTACAAAGTATAGGTTAGGAATAGGTTTATTTAAATTGTTTAGACTAGAATTACATATGTAATGTACAAGAAGATGGAGGTGGTACCAAGGAGTAACCAAGGAGGCGCATCAAGGAGTTGAAACGTCCCCTAGGAATTTTAACCAAATATTTTCTTCAAGGCTCGAAGGAAATATTACTAGTTAAAGTCCATAATCATCCACGTTTATTATGCTTTTATTTTATATGATTGATATATTTTAATTGCATAATATGATGAGACATTAATATTTAAACTAAAATCCCTCAATATCAAATATTAGGTCATCTACTTAAGTTGCCTTCCATTATTATAACAAAAACGAAGAGTTCCTATTAAGGTTGACACGTTGGCCTCCGTCAAGGTCACCTTACTCGGAATATGTTTTTGTTATGAGATATGATCTCTGAATAATGGGTTTGACTTAACAAAAATTACATAACGAGTTTGGCCTCCGTCAATGTTATGATATTTTTGAGGCAATGTTGGGTAATACATAAGATGTAAATTTCAAAGAGTTGATACCCAACTATCTAGGAGTCACAAGGGTTGTGATTGATAAATAGTTATCTACCTAATCGAATTTATCTTTGGGGCATTGGCCTCCGTCAAACCCAAAGCTAATTAGATGGGATCCTAGCCCACTAGAAATCTCCAACGGATTTCCGAATCAATATTGAGGGTTATTGATTTGAAGTAAAATAGTGGGAGCAAACCAAATAAATTCACGAATCCACATTTTTGGTTTGCATATAACATAAAACAAATACTTATTTTCTGTCTTTACTTTTTGTAGAATGTCTAACGTGAATTTGCGACCGATTCTTGACAACAAACTCAATGAAACCAACTTTGAGGACTGGAATATCAATTTGAGAATTGTTCTCAAACATGAAAAAATTGAGTATGTCCTCGATAAACCCATGCCCCCTCCTCCACCCGCTACTGCATCACAAGAGGACATAGATGCATATGAGATGCACAAAGCCGACAATGATGCTGCAACATGTATCATGTTAGCTGCTATGTCCCCTGCATTGCAAAAGCAACATCTTAAGATGGATGCTCCGTCCATGATTGTGCACTTAAAAGAAATGTTCGATGCACAAGCTAGGACTGAGAGGTATGAGACCTCAAGGGAGCTTTATCAATGCAAGATGGCAGAGGGATCTTCAGTGACTACCCATGTACTGAAGATGATTGGGCTAATTGAAAAATTAGCTGATCTGGGACACGTTTCTGACAATGAGTTAAGTATTGACTTAATTCTTCAGTCCCTCCCTGAGAGCTATTCACAATTCATCCTGCACTTCAACATGCGAAAAGTTGAGTGCACGTTGACTGAATTGATGAACATGCTCAAGACTGCTGAGCCTAATCTTAAGAAGGAGAAGGGCACCGTTATGCTTGTCTCGGGCTCCAAGAAAAAGAAGCCCAATTCTGGGCTTAAGAAGTCCAAGAAGAAGAGAACCAAGCCTAAGGGTGGGGTTAAGAAGGACAAACCCAAGGGCACATGCTTCCATTGCGGACAAGATGGGCATTGGAAGAGGAATTGCAAGGCCTACCTTGACTCTCTGAAGTCAAAGAAGCTTGGTGAAGCTTCAACCTCTGGTATGTTTATGATTGAGATTAATTTGTCTACTAACCAAGACTCATGGGTATTAGATACCGGATCTGGATCTCATATTTGTAATAATATGCAGGGTCTTAAAGATAGTAGATTCTTGGCAAAGGGAGAGGTCGAGCTACGCGTAGGGAATGGAGCAAGAGTTGCTGCATTAGCCGTAGGAACCTATGTACTCTCTTTGCCCACTGGGCTTATTTTAGAATTGAGAAACTGTTATTTTGTTCCCGTACTTACAAAGAACATCATTTCTATCTCATTGTTAGATTTGGATGGTTTTACCATCATTCAAAGGAATAAAAGTTGTTCTTTTTCACGTGATGGTATTACTTATGGTACTGGTACATTAATTAATGGTTTATATATTCTAGATGAACAAAAGTCCATTCTCAACATAAACACCAAGAAACAAAAATTAGATATTGTTAACCAAACATACCTTTGGCATTGTAGACTTGGTCATGTAAATGAGAAACGCATATCCAAGTTACATAAAAATGGATACTTGGACTCATTTGATTATGAATCATTTGGGACATGCGAATCTTGTTTACTTGGTAAGATGACCAAGACACCTTTTTCTGGAAAGGGTGAACGTGCTAGTGATCTTCTTGGGCTTATACATACTGATGTTTGTGGCCCAATGTCGATCCATGCTAGAGGTGGTTTCTCCTACTTCATCACTTTCACGGATGACCATTCTAGATATGGTTATGTGTTTCTAATGAAGCACAAATCCGAGGCCTTTGAAAAGTTCAAAGTCTTTAAAGTTGAAGTTGAGAAACAACTTGGCAAGAGTATCAAAACACTTAGATCTGATCGAGGTGGAGAATACTTAAGTCAAGAGTTCCAACTATATCTAGAGGAAAATGGGATTATTCCTCAATGGACTCCTCCATACACGCCACAACTAAATGGTGTGTCTGAAAGGAGAAATCGTACTTTATTAGATATGGTACGTTCAATGATGGGCCATGCATCACTTCCTAGTTCGTTTTGGGGATATGCCTTAGATTCCGCCTCCTATATACTCAACCGTGTTCCATCAAAATCTGTTGATACCACACCTTATGAGATTTGGTATGGTAAGAAACCAAATCTTAATCATTTAAAGATTTGGGGTTGTTCTGCTTATGTGAAGCGAAACATGTCAGACAAGCTAGAGGCTAAGTCTGACAAATGCTTGTTTGTGGGGTATCCTAGAGAGAGTCGTGGATACTACTTCTACAATCCCCTTGAGCAAAAGGTGTTTGTTTCAAGACATGCTACTTTTCTAGAAAAATTGTTTATTCTTGAAAGAAGTAGTGGGAGCAAAGTAGAACTTGAAGAAATTCAAGAACCACAAAGTAGTCAACAGTTGGAACAAGAGCTTATGCCACATGTTGATGAGGCGCAGTCGGAAGCTCAAGTTACACAAGAACTTCGAAGATCTAGTAGAACACGTTATGCTCCTGAGAGATATGGATTTCTCATTAGTGAGAGCAATGATGTGTTGGTCATAGATGATGATGACCCTACTAGCTACGAAGAAGCTATGTCTAATGTAGACTCTTTGAAATGGCGCGAAGCCATGAAATCCGAAATGGATTCCATGTACGAGAACAAGGTATGGACCTTGGTCGAGCCACCTGAAGGAATAAAACCCATAGGGTGCAAGTGGGTCTTTAAAAGAAAGACTGACATGGATGGTAATATTGTTACCTATAAAGCAAGGTTAGTGGCAAAAGGTTATAAACAAAGGCAAGGAATTGACTTTGAAGAAACTTTTTCGCCGGTAGCTATGCTTAAATCTATAAGGATTTTGCTTGCCATAGCTGCTTATTATGACTATGAGATTTGGCAAATGGATGTCAAGACTGCATTCCTTAACGGGAATTTGCAAGAGGATGTGTACATGACACAACCTGAGGGTTTTGACTCCATTGATAGTCATAAGGTATGCAAGCTACAAAAGTCTATTTATGGACTCAAGCAAGCTTCAAGGAGTTGGAACATTCGTTTTGATGAGACAATCAAAGAGTTTGGTTTTCTTAAGAATGAAGACGAGCCTTGTGTATACAAGAAGGTGAGTGGGAGCGCTGTCGTTTTCTTAATACTTTATGTGGATGACATATTGTTGATGGGAAACGACATACCTTTACTACAAACTCGTAAAGGTATGGCTGTCCAAGAGTTTCTCCATGAAAGATTTAGGAGAGGCAACCTATATTCTGGGAATTAGGATCTATAGAGATAGATCCAAGAGGTTGCTTGGTCTCAGTCAATCGACATACATAGACAAGATGCTAAAGAGGTTTAGCATGGAGCAATCGAAGAAAGGGTACTTACCTATGAGACATGGGATTACTCTTTCGAGAGACATGTGTCCTAAGACACCTGTCGAGATTGATAGCATGCAAAAGGTTCCTTATGCCTCGGCAATAGGATCCATTATGTATGCTATGCTATGTACAAGACCCGACGTCTCCTATGCTCTAAGTGTTACGAGCAGATTCCAAGCTAACCCTGGTGAGGGTCACTGGGTAGCTGTCAAGAGTATTCTTAAGTACTTGAGAAGAACTAAAGAATTATTCTTGGTTTATGGAGGACACACTTTAGAAGTGTGTGGTTTCACTGATGCGAGTTTTCAGTCAGACAAGGATGATAGTAAGTCGCAGTCTGGATTTATATTCACGTTAAATGGTGGTGCTGTGAGCTGGAAGAGTTCGAAGCAAGAAACTACCGCTGATTCTACAACTGAAGCCGAGTACATTGCTGCTTCTGAAGCTGCAAAAGAGGCTGTTTGGATCAAGAAGTTCGTCACCGAGCTAGGAGTGGTTCCTTCCTATTGTTGATCCTATGCCTTTGTATTGTGACAACAATGGTGCCATAGCCCAAGCAAAGGAACCTAGGTCTCATCAACGATCCAAACACGTACTTAGGTGCTACCATCTTATTAGAGAAATAGTTGGTAGGAATGATGTAAAGATAGAAAAGGTTCCCACTGATGACAATATAGCTGATCATCTCACTAAGGCCTTGTCCCAGAAAAAGCATGATGCTCATGTAAATGCTTTTGGCCTAAAACAAATGAGTGATTGGTTTTAGTGCAAGTGGGAGTTTGTTAGTGTATGCCCTAAAACCAAGATGGTTTAAAGGTGTTTTGTTTTACACTTATTTATGTTATATTTATCCATGTGGTATTTTTCTTTATCATCTATACTTGTATTTCCATGTTACTTGTTTGATTGATAAAGTCCTTAGAATATTGACTGTGTATTAGAGATTGTAAGGGTTACAATTATGAGACTACTAATACATAAAGTCATATTCTTAAATATCCCTAGTCATAGTATTAATGAGATTGGACATCATTAATACGGATAGACTAGCACATACTTTGCCTCTACTTATGGTAAGTAGTAGTTGATCTCATTGACTATGGTGTGCGTGACACTTAAGCTAGTATGTGGATGCTTGTTTGAGAACAAGTTCATTGGATTGATCCACCAAGAGTTTCAACTATAGTGCCTAATAGTTGAACTCTTAATGGCAATGGTGTAAGTGATCCTTTGACTTGAGATTACCATAGTATCTTGAGTGTGGATTGCTATACTTTGACTCTATTCCTCGGTGCCCGTAAAAGGGTAGCTCATAGGTTAGAGATTGGGTATAGTTTGAAAGCATGGAAAGATAGTGAGTAATCAATATAGGATTCACCACTCCTTAATAGGAGAGTATATCCCTTAATGGCCACTTGTTGGAAATATTAACTCATAAATCTTCTGCAGAAGTGATAGTATAACTTGGAAGTAGTTTCAAGGTTATACATCATGGAGAGTTATATTTCTGGAACAAGAAAATATAAATTAGTCATTTAAAAGTATGCACTATACTTTTAGACTAATTGGGATATAGTGTGGTGAAAGGATATTAATTATACGGTAACATTGTCATTGAAGGGTATGGTCTACCATATGACTTTCCTATTCACTTGCGTGGTCATGATGCATTGCTAGACGCCACTCATGATCTATAAGTATGAATTGATTAATTAGTGAATTAATGATAAATTAAAAGTGTTTAATTTATCTAGCTCAATTAATGAGTTATAATTTATACTTATTGCCAACGTGAATGGAACCTAATGGGTCACACACATAAAGAACAAAATCTTTGGGTTAAAATGTAATTAAGATAAGTATGAGATACTTATGGGGTTAATTTATGAGATAAATTAACTTAAAGGACTTATTTATAAATATTCTAAGTCTTGCAGGAAATTAGTTTCCTAAAAGAAATAAAGTAACTAATTGGTTTCCTTATGGAATAGATTTCCTAAAGGAGAAGGATTAGCTTAAAGTAAGTTGCCTAAACCTTCTTGGTTTCTAATTAGCTTTATTTCCTAAAAGACTAGAATACTTCCTCTATAAATAGGTTCGTGCTTTGACTCTTGAATTAATTATTGCTACACAAAAAGAAAACTAGTGAGAGAAAATAGAAGAAAGAAAAGGCATGCCTCTCTCTCTCTCTCTAGGCGTCTCTCTCTCTCTCTCCTAAGGGTTAGGTTTTTCTTCTTCTTGTGTTCTTAATAATTCAAGGGAGCTAGCACTCAAAAGTCAAAGCAAGCAAGCCTACAAGGGTTCCCAAAGAAGTTGTTCGTGTGGATATCGTTAGAGGCTCTACGCTTGGAGGGCTTTTCGTGGTAGATCAAACATCTTCTTCGAAGGATCTTTGCCTAGAAGCATAGAAATCTTCTATGCTTAAGGTAATCTTCATGCAAACCCCCTTGTTAATCATATAGATATGTCAAAGAGATCCATGGTTAAGGTAATAAGTTTTTATTTTTCCGCTGCGTTACCTATGCTATTACCTTACAATTCTTTGATGGTGCCTCAAATTCGTTCAGAGCAAGGATAGGTGCAGTTTTGATATCACCTGATGGAAAACATTATCTTACTACAGTTAAGTTGAAGTTTGATTGCACTAATAACATGGGCGAGTATAAAACCTGTATTTTGGGTTTGAAAATGGCGTTGGATATGGATATTAAGGAGTTAGCAGTGTTCAGTAATTCTGACTTGTTAGTTCATCAAACATTGGAAAAATGGATAACTCGGGATTCTAAGATCGTTTCGTATCATTGTTGCTTACTCACTCTTGCTAGGCAATTCAAAACCCTGGAATTCACTCACATTCCGCAACTCGAAATATATTCGTGGATGGTTTAGCAACTTTGTCTTCCATGATTAGTCACCCTAATAATACAGTGATCGAGTCCATCTCCATCAAGATTCAAGAAGAACCAGCTCACTATTTGCGCATTGAGTAGGAGCCTGATGGTCTTCCAGGGTTTCATGATTTGAAAGAGTATTTAAAGAACGGATTCTATCCCTCAGGCATTAGTACAATGGCTAAGAATTTTTTCCAAAGGATGTCTACGAGATTTTTCTTGAACGGAGAAGTCTTGTATAAAAGGTCAAGCGATCTGGGCCTTTTGAGATGTGTAGATGAAAAGGAAGCTGAATATTTGATGAGGGAAGTACATAGCGGCATGTGCGGGCCACATATGAATGGACACTTGCTGGCAAAAAAGATAATGAGAACCGGACATATTTGGCTCACCATGGAGCATGATTGTGTTGAGTTCGTCAGAAAATGCATTCAATATCAAATGCATAGTGATGTGATACATGCTCCTCCCTCGGAACTCCACAGTATGACTGCTCCTTGGTCGTACTTAATGTGGGGAATGGATATCATTGGAGTAATTGATGCTCCTACTTCAAATGGGCATAAATTCATCCTGGTGGCGATTGAGTATTTCACCAAATGGGTAGAAACAGAATCTTACAAGCAAGTGACCAAAAAGGTGGTAGCAAATTTTCTTAAGAATCATATCATTTGTTGTTTTAGTGTGCTCGAAACTTTGATCACTGACAATGCAAGGAATCTCAATAACGACATGGTAGATAGATTGTGTGGTCTATTCAAGATCAAGCACAAAAATTCTACTATCTACAAGCCTAAGGCTAATGGTGTTGTTGAAGTTGCCAATAAGAATTTGAAGAAAATCATTCGAAAGATGATTGATACTTATCGAGATTGGCACGAGAAGTTGCCCTTTGCACTTTTGGCCTACAGGACAGCAATTAGAACTTCAACTGGGGCAACTCCTTATTCTCTTATGTATGGAATGGAGGCAGTTTTACCAGCAGAAGTAGAAATTCCTTCTTTATGCATTCTAATGGAAGCCCAATTGGAAGAGGCTGAGTGGTTAAGGGAACGCCATGAACAGTTGGCACTCATTGATGAGAAGAGGTTGAATGCTATTTGTCATTGACAATGTTACCAACGACGAATGGCTCGTGCTTATAATAAGAAAGTCAGGTCACCTATATTTGAGGAGGGGGATAAAGTCTTGAAGCAGATCCTTCCAAATCAAGAAGAAGCTAAGGGCAAATTTGTCCCAAATTAGCAAGGTCCATTTATTGTAAAAAAAAGTACTATCAGGAGGAGGCCTTGTTCTGGCAGAAGTGGATGGTCAAGTGTTTCCCCAGATCATTAATTCAGACATGGTAAAAAGGTTTTACATTTGATTGGTAAGTTTTCTTTGAAAAATTATCGAAAAAGAGGGCAGGTCAAAGACGGGCCTTCTTTCTTTTCCCTTAACCATTTTTCCCTAGTTTTTCCCTTTTGAGCCTTCAGAATCTATGAGTTTTGTTTCATAATCCACTTGATGGTCACACCCCATATTGGGGCAAATTTTATTTGTTGACTGTTGGTTAAAAAAAATAAGAGTAAAAATGATACAAAAGAAAACCCCATGGAAAGTGATAAACTGGGGCAAAAAATTAAAAAAAATAAAAGAAAAAAAAAGAAAAAGAGAGAGAAGAAGAAAAGAAGAAAGAAGAAAGCCCAAAAGGGCAAAGAATAAATTAGGATAAGTTTTTCTGAGAATGCGACCTCAAGATAATCAACCTTTTTCACGAATTCTGCTTTCCGACCTTAACCTTTCAAGTACCTTGCCTGACCCCGTTGCAAAAGCTGAGAATGTTACCGATTTCTGTCTTTATTTTGCGATAATTTTGAAATGAGAATTTTCAAATCAATACGACATGTCATCTTAATATATCTATCCCTAATCCATCAAGGAAGGATTGTCTTACTGATGTCAAACATTTTAATACCAGTATGATTTTATGAAATGGAAAACGATCGATCAGGACTTGAATATTGCTTGCTCTCTTTTCTCTCTACAAAGGCGAAAATCTGAAAGGGCGCTTAAAAAAAAAGAGAAAAAAAGAAGAAAAAAAAAGAAAACAAAAGAGAAGAATAAAAAAAAAGAGAAAAAAAGAAGAAGAAGAAGAAAATGGGCAGGGAAAGCCTCAGTGAAAACCCAAAAGGGCGCTGAGGTAGGGAAATTACAAGTCGAAGGCTTACAAGTGAGGAAGTAGAATACACCAGTGGTAGATGTGAAGTTCTTTGCAGAAGCTAGTGACCTCGGTTACTTGAGAATTTTCTTCTGTATTGATCATTTTGGGGTAATATCGGAATTCAAATGAAATGACATCCAAAGGATCAAAATGGCAGATTTCTTTAGAGCCGTCGCTTGAAATTAATTTTTCATTTGAGCATAACAATTAGTCGTTATTAAAAGTTTTTATATATACATATATGGAAAATGTTTAGTGTATAGAATTTCTTTTGTTGTTGCATTTGATAGATTTTTTGTGATAAATTCATTATTTTTCGAAAACATGACATTTTTTGTGTCTTAGTGTGCAATAAAAGCAAAAGTGATCCTAAATTTATCTAAATTCCGAGGTATATATATATGGAAGAGCATGCATGGCATTTATCATGAATCGTGGATCAGAGAATTTTGGAATCAGAAAATGCCAAAAAGTAAAGGCAGGAGACCAATCCAAGATTCAGGATTACTATACTCATGTTTATATGCAATAGTGGATCAAGGGACTGTCAAGTGGTGGCATAACTTTTGCAATTACTGTTGTCTTTTTCTCTTTTGCAGAATGGTCACACCATCTTCAATTGACGCCTTTGACAAGAATAACAACTGGGGCAATTTTGTTAAGTCAATGATAGCTTGATCAAGGGCAGAATTCAGTTAAAAAAAAGGGGAAAGAAAAAGAAATTTTGTTTTCAAAATTGACACTAGGGCAAATTTTTTTTTTTTGAAAAAAATTTTGGTTTAGTTATGATGATTTATATTTGCGGCAAAATTTTGAAAAGAATAATTTATATTGAAGTGAGTGGTCGGAAGGTTTAAGTCAAATAAGATTTTAATGTTTTCATATGACACCTAACATTAAAAAGAGTGATTTCAAAGGGTTTTGACGCCATACACTGGGGCAAAATTTTTTGAAAAATTTTTGACAAGTTTTGTTGATTTGGATGCAACATTTGACAATGGCTTTTAAGTTTTCCAATGTCTTAATTTTTGTCATGCGTCTGTCCAGCAACTTGGCTAGCATATGTTTATTTACGTTTCCAAGTCTGACAGCCCAGACTTTGCATTCCATTTCATGATTCCTGGCAACCTAGGATCATTTATTTACTTTTTCAAATTTGGCAGCCCAAACTTTGCATTCATCAACCATGGCAACCCAAGGTCATGCATCTGTCCAGCAGCCTGGTCGGCATCTTTTTATTTATGTTTCCAAGTCTGGCAGCCCAGACCTTGCATTCCATTTCATGATTCTTGGCAGCCCAGGATCATTTATTTACTTTTTCAAGTTTGGCAGCCCAAACTTTGCATTCATCAACCTTGGCAGCCCAAGGTCATGCATCCGTTCAGTAGCATGGTCGGCATTTGTTTATTTACGTGTTCAAGTCTGGCAGCCCAAACTTTGCATTCCATTTCATGGTTCCTGGCAGCCCAGGATCATTTATTTCTTTTTCAAGTTTGGTAGCCCAAACTTTGCATTCATCAACCTTGGCAGCCCAAGATCATGCATCCGTCCAACAGCATGGTCGGTATCTGTTTATTTACGTGTTCAAGTCTGGCAGCCCAGACTTTCCATTGCATTTTATGATTCTTGGCAGCCCAAGATTATTTATTTACTTTTTCAAGTTTGGCAGCCCAAACTTTGCATTCATCAACCTTGGCAGTCCAAGGTCATGCATCCGTCCAGCAGCTTGGTTGGCACTTATTTATTTATGTTTCCAAGTCTGGCAGCCTAGACCTTGCATTCCATTTCATGATTCCTGGCAGCTCAGGATCATTTATTTACTTTTTCAAGTTTGGCAGTCCAAACTGATGTGCGCACGGTTGCGTTGCCAAGAAAGTCTTGGATTTCAAGTATGCAACTCGTTGAACTCAAGACCTCGTTTGATTCGTGAACCAAGGAACCCTTGATGTGGAGTTGTTTTGCCTTGAATTCTTCCCTTGAAGATGAGCACGCCTATGGAACAACTAGACTAGACCAAGTTGAGCGAGTTCAATCGTCTAACCTAATTAGCTCTAAAGGCTTGATCAAAAACTTAAGAAAAACTCTAAGCGAAGTTGGTGGTCCCCACAAGCAAGCTTGATAAGACCAAGAGTAGTTCGTAATCAACAAAGAACCAAGAAAATTCTCAAAGAGAACACACAATATTTCTGAAAATTCTAATTTTATTCGTAACTAAAAATTATGGCCTATAAATAGGCTTACAAAGAACATTCTAGAGTTGTGAAAATATACTTAACTTCTAAGACAAAACCTATACTAATGAAACTACCAAAAAACAGCATGAATTAACTAAAATAACTAAGTCTATTACAACTCTAAAAACTTTAAAAATTCGTAGCTAATAAACCCTAATGGGCTAGCGGTCCATTAAGCCCACAAAACCATCAATTGGACTTCAATTCTTCAAGCTCCCCACTCATGTGGTCCATGAAGCCCTCATGCAAAGTTTGTTCAGCCCAAATCACATTAATGAGTTGTTTAGATTGATCCTTCGAGCCCAATTGCAAAGCCTTTTCGTACGAGTTCAATATGAGTCCATGCAATGCATCCTTCATTCTTCTAGTTCTTGCTCTAGTCATAGGACCATCCAAACCTTTAAGCACATCATTGAAGCTCCTCAAACTCGATCCATCATCCACGGAATGTCCCTCTTGAAGGTCTCCACCTTGGGACTCATCATTCCCTCCTTCCTTGAAAGGATTCGTCCTCGAATTTGCGAGTTTATATAAATTAACATAAGTAACTAAAGGATTGATACATAAGCAATCACAAATTTTAAGCAAGCTCATAACTAACTCAAGTGATAAATGTAAAACAAGTAACCTAATGCAACTATGAACACAAATAGCATAAAAGACTAAATCACAAGTCACAGGTGAAATAACAAATTCTAACTTAAGAAGAATAAACATGCCTAGATGAGAAATATCTTTAAAAACATGCAAAAGAATGAACATACAAGAACTTCTAACATGATAAAAATGAATTTTAGAAGATAAAATCCTATGGACATCAATCTGAAAATCAATATCAATGTAGTAACCTAGAACCCATGCATGGAGACTCAAAGAATAATGTAAAATAAATTGAAAAACACAAGAGTTATCACTAACTAAGACATCAAGATGCTTTGAATGGAATGCGTGGACAAACATATACATCCTCAAACAAGTTTTATGACATGAAAAATTACATAAAACATACTGAAAATTACTTAAAACATGATGATTTAACATATCATAACCCTAAAAACGGATTGCACCATGCAAAGATAATTATGCTGAATGCAATACATGATTACTAACTAAAATACTAGAATGAATTGGATAGAATGCATACAAAAGCATATAAACTCTATCATGGAATAATAATTTGCAAAATAAACCACAAAAATCGCTAGAAATATGATCATAAAACACAAGAAATCCTTCAAAACAGATTGATCTAGATGAAGTTAAACAAACTAGATGCAAGGCATAATCACTTAAACTAATGGAATAAACATGCAAAACTAAATTAATGTGCAAATTAAAATAATTAAAACTAAAAGAACACAAAAACTTATGCCACAGTCTAGTAGAATCCAGCAAATTCATCAATTCAGTTGTGGCATTTGGACTTTGTGAATCAATCCAGTTGACACCATGCCACCAATCAAACATGTATTTGATCAACCAATTGGTGTTATTGGCATGAGACCAGATTTTCATCTCACAACATCCTCTCTTCACCAAGTCATGTCTTGGGAACACTTGCATCTTCTTGCTTGGTGATAAAAAACTAGAAACTTCCAACTTAACACCATTAAATAAGCAATTTGTAGGTAGTGTCACTTTGTCTTGACTTCCAAGTTGCTGCAAAGGAGAAACAAAAACATTAGGAAAACAAGTGTTAAGAATGTTAGCAAAATAATCTACTTCTTTGTACATAGGCACAAGAAGCTTAGGCCTTTCAATCAAAGCACTCTTTTTCTCACTTTTGCTGGCTTCCACTTCCACTCTCTTATTTTCTTCATCTTTCTTAGAATTTTTTCTCTTGATTTGTTCTCCGTCAAGATCTACACTATCCTTACTCTTCTCTTGCACACACTCTTCTTTTTGAACACTCTTTTCTTTTGATTGCATGCTCAAAGATCTTTCCCACTCTTTGTAATCTTTTGAAATTTTCTCTTTATCCTTATTTACCTCAAGTGACGGCAAAGGAATTAACTTGACATTCCTCCCATTCCAATTGAAAGAGTAGTTATTGTTCACCTCATCATATTTGGGTTCATTCTTAAGGTGCCATGGATGCCCCAAGAGTACATGACAGGTCTCCATTGGTACCACATCACAAAAAATCTTATCATGATACTTGTTGAGTGAAAACTCCAATTCCACTTGATTGGTTACTTCAAATTCTTCATTATCAATCAACCTTTTGTATGGATGTGGATACTTCAATAAAGGCAAACCTAGCTTTCCAACACACATAGTACTAGCCAAGTTAGCGCAACTATTATGATTGATATGCATACTACATACCTTGTTATTCACAGTGCATCTAGTATAGAATTGACTTTCATGTTGCACTTGTTCACCATCACTACCATCTTTCAATGATTGCATCTCCTCATATCATTAGCTTTTATGATCTTCTTAGATTTTGGCATTGATTGCTCATCCTTCCATTCAAAGGCACTCTTATTTCTCCAATTGATGTGACTCAATGAATCTTGGATCCTTCTTGACGGTTTACCTTTTTCAATCCTTCCATAAGAATGAGTTTCATAGCTCCTCTCCTCATAAGTCGGATTATTGGATACTTTTGCTTTTACCTTCATGGCTAATTCCACATCATCCATGCGAGTATGCATCCTCCTAAAGTCCTTTTGCATGGTTTTCAACAAGATCTTAATGTCCTTAAGCTTTTGGTCAACTTGCTCGGCCATGACTACAAAGAAAATCCTGCAAGAAAAATTGTTAGAAATAACAAAGAAAATAGTCAAGAATATGTGAAACACTCCCTTAGTGTTTGGCACTCGATTCCCTCAAGTAGAGTGGCTTTTACCCTCAAATGAGCTCACAACTAAGCCTTTTTCCACTCAAAGAATCTTCTTGTAGGCTCTTTGATGAAGAACTAGCTCAATCAATCCCACCAAGGACCTATAGCAACCTCAACTTGTAAAGAGTAAATGTAGAGGCCAAGAAAAATTAGCTTAGAGTGTTTTTTATCAAGAGAATAAATCAAAGAATGGATAAGAATCAAGAATTGACACAAAAATAGACACCCTAATGTGTGGTATAAATGTGTAAAAATTCTTGATTTTTAATGTTCTCTTGAAAAAAATAATAATATTCTTGTGCAAAAAGTAAAACTCCAACTCTAATTTCACTTTCCAAAATGAATTCTTGAACAAATAGCAACACAACCGATTAGGAAACACCAAACCACAGTCAAACACTCCCCAAACAGCTGGAAAACACGAAAAAAATAAAAAGGAAACAAGGTGTAACCGCCACTTGCCAAAAAGAAAAAGGAAACTACTTGTTTTGGAGAATGAGTTTCCAAATCCCCTTTGTAACTACTTTCCTTTTCCCAATGGGTTTCCCAAAGACAAATAAATTCTATATAAACCCAACTAACACCCTTTTAACCCTTTTAAACATCAGAATTTCTACAAAAATCGCAATAGAAGTTCGTCCAAAAATAGGTACGAATTTCAGCAACCCAACATGCAAGAAACCCTAACAAAACCCTATTTTATGATGAAAACCCTTTGACCAACACTTCAAGGCTTCAAGAACTTCAAGATTTGATCAAGAAAGTCCAAGAAATCAGCCAAGAACTTCAAGAAATCAGTCAAGAAATTTCCAGCAACACAAAGAATTCAAGAACTCAAGAACAAGTTGGTGCAACTTCAAGAAACTAGCAAAGTAAGTTCAAGAACTTCAAGAACTTGCATCTAAGCACCAAGAAACTTCAAGAAATTGTTGAATAAAGATTTGTGCACGGTTTTTGTTTGTTGTGCACTCCTTTTTATTCTCTTTTTCCTTCTTTTTCTTTGTGCTTTTGGCTCTTTCTTTTTGCACACGAATTTTTTGCCTTCTTTTTTTTTTTTTTCACAAACGAATTTTTTTCACACGTAAACAACACCTAGGACACAATTAAATCTCCAAGAAATCTGGTTGTATGAATTTTTATGTTCAAGAAACCCTTTTTCTTGCAAAATTTTTTGACACAAGAAATTCAAGAAAACACCAAAAACAGTCAAGAATCACAAAATACCACACAAGACCTAGAATTCTTGATTGAGAAGCAACCAAGAACAACTCTAAACACCTAAAGCACGAATTTTATTCAAAGAAAACAACGAAAAAAATAGCAAAAATTTTTTTTTTCAAGAAACGAAAGTAAAGACACAAGAAAACAACTTGTTATCCAGGCTCGAAGCCCTTTGACAACGACTCAATGAAAG
The DNA here is from genome assembly GCA_024721245.1 of Mitragyna speciosa. Lineage (NCBI taxonomy): Eukaryota > Viridiplantae > Streptophyta > Magnoliopsida > Gentianales > Rubiaceae > Mitragyna > Mitragyna speciosa. The sequence goes on along the minus strand of CM045552.1, from coordinate 18,486,599 downwards.
AAAAACAAATAAAACACAAGTTGCTTAACCAGGCTCGAAGCTCTTTGATAAACAACAAAAAGAAAAAAAGGGATATATCTGAATTTTTCCAAAGGAAAAATTGGATTGGAAAAACCTGAAAAAATCCACGAAGATGGCTCTGATACCACTTGATGGGCGCACGGTTGCATTGCCAAGAAAGTCTTGTATTTCAAGTATGCAACTCGTTGAACTCAAGACCTCGTTTGATTCGTGAACCAAGGAACCCTTGATGTGGAGTTGTTTTGCCTTGAATTCTTCCCTTGAAGATGAGCACACCTATGGAACAACTAGACTAGACCAAGTTGAGCGAGTTCAATCGTCTAACCTAATTAGCTCTAAAGGTTTGATCAAAAACTTAAGAAAAACTCTAAGCGAAGTTGGTGGTCACCACAAGCAAGCTTGATAACACCAAGAGTAGTTCTTAATCAACAAAGAACCAAGAAAATTCTCAAAGAGAACACACAATATTTCTGAAAATTCTAATTTTATTCGTAACTAAAAATTATGGCCTATAAATAGGCTTACAAAGAACATTCTAGAGTTGTGAAAATAGACTTAACTTCTAAGACAAAACCTATACTAATGAAACTACCAAAAAAAAGCATGAATTAACTAAAATAACTAAGTCTATTACAACTCTAAAAACTTTAAAAATTCGTAGCTAATAAACCCTAATGGGCTAGCGGTCCATTAAGCCCACAAAACCATCAATTGGACTTCAATTCTTCAAGCTCCCCACTCATGTGGTCCATGAAGCCCTCATGCAAAGTTTGTTCAGCCCAAATCACATTAATGAGTTGTTTAGATTGATCCTTCGAGCCCAATTGCAAAGCCTTTTCGTAAGAGTTCAATATGAGTCCATGCAATGCATCCTTCATTCTTCTAGTTCTTGCTCTAGTCATAGGACCATCCAAACCTTTAAGCACATCATTGAAGCTCCTCAAACTCGATCCATCATCCTTGGAATGTCCCTCTTGAAGGTCTCCACCTTGGGACTCATCACAAACTTTGCATTTATTAACCTTGGCAGCCCAAGGTCATGCATTCGTCCAGCAGTCTGGTCGGCATCTGTTTATTTACATGTTCAAGTCTGGCAGCCCAGACCTTGCATTCCATTTCATGATTCCTGGCAACTTAGGATCATTTATTTACTTTTTCAAGTTTGGCAGCCCAAACTTTGCATTTATTAACCTTGGCAGCCCAAGGTCATGCATTTGTCCAGCAGTCTGGTCGGCATCTGTTTATTTACGTATTCAAGTCTGGCAACCAGGTTGATTTATTTACTTTTTTAAGTTTGGCAGCCCAAACTTTGCATTCATCAACCTTGGCAGCCCAATGTCATGCATCTGTCCAGTAGCCTGGTCGGCATTTGATTATTTACGTTTCCAAGTTTGGCAGCCTAGACTTTGCATTGCATTTTACGATTCCTGACAACCTAGGATTAGTTATTTACTTTTTTAAGTTTGGCAGCCCAAACTTTGCATTCATCAACCTTTGCAACCCAAGGTCATGCATTCGTCCAACAGTGTGGTCGACATCTTTTTATTTACGTTTTCAAATCTGGCAGCCCAGACTTTGCATTGCATTTTATGATTCTTGGCAGCCTAGGATCATTTATTTACTTTTTCTAGTTTGGCAACCCAAACTTTGCATTCATCAACCTTGGTAGCTCAAGGTCATTCATCCGTCCAGCAGCCTGGTCGGCATCTATCTATTTACTTTTTCAACCTTGGCAGCCCAAGGTCATGCATCCGTCCTGCAGCCTGGTCGGCATTTGATTATTTACGTTTCCAAGTCTGGCAGCCCAGACTTTGCATTGCATTTTATGATTCCTGGCAGCCCAGGATCATTTATTTACTTTTTCAAGTTTGGTAGCCCAAATTTTGCATTCATCAACCTTGGCAGCCCAAGGTCATGCATCCGTCTAGCAGCTTGGTCGCCATCTTTTTGTTTACATTTCCAATTCTGGCAGCCCAGACTTTGCATTGCATTTTATGATTCCTAAAAGCCCAGGATCATTTATTTACTTTTTTAAGTTTGGTAGCCCAAACTTTGCATTCATCAACCTTGGCAGCTCAAGGTCATGCATCTGCCCCGTAGGCTGGTCGGCATTTGTCTCTTTACTTTTTCAAGTTGACAGCCCATACATTGCATTTAGTTTATCGATATTTATTTTGTTCAGCAGCTTGAACTCATTTTTTGCCTATTAGTTTAAGCACTTAATTTTGTCTTGCAGTCTTTTACCAATTTATGTTATCTTTGTTTAGCAGTTTGAATGTTGCATTTCTTTCTTTTGATCACAAGTTTTGAAAAGTTTGAATTCTTGTGTTACCATTTGCAATTATTTTTCGCATCCACCGTTCACTTGCATTTGAACTATGTTTGACCTGATTCCCTTCACCGGGATACGTAGGCAGCTCCTAGAGAGCTCGGTCGCATGTTTTCATATGTGCATTTGTTTTTTTGGTCATTGGTTTACGTCTCAGCATATTCTCATACTATGCATGTTAGATGTTTTAGTTTACATTACAGGTGAGTCAAAATTTGGTAATGTCTACGTCTTTGTCTGAAATCTCTGCTAGATTGCCGACAAAGAGGGGCAAATTGTAGACACCAAATTTTGACACACTATGTATTTTCAAACATTCGGGGGCATGTTTATATTTTTTTGGGTCAAATTTTAATTTTTCAATAATTTGGGGGGGACAAAATAGTAGTTTTAGTTGTAAATATTTTTTCATTAGCTTTGGTAAATTCATATTTTTACTTTCATACGAATTTGTTAATTTTTTATGATTTTTTTCAGATTTAATTGGTATTCTGTTTATATTTTTACTAGTACAAGGGAAAAATGGTAATTTCGCCTTGCGAACTCCATTTTAGCTCATTTTAGGTTCTAAATTTATTTTTTCTAAATCTTTAAGCATGTTTCTAAATTTTTTTGATTTTTTCGGAGACGATAGCTATTTTTTTGTGAATTTTCATTATTCAGGCTCAAAATTGTCATTTTACAGTCTAAATTCATTTTGTGTCAATTTTTGAGTCGTAAATGTATTTCCTAAGATTTTAAGCTTATTTTTAATTTTTGGTAATTTTTTGAAGACAATAGCTATTTTTTGTGAATTTTCATTGTCCCAAGGCAAAATCGTTATTTTACAATTAAAATTCGTTTTTCAACAATTTTTTTAGTCAAAATGCATTTTTTAGAGTTTTAAGCCTAATTTTAATTTTTTGATAATTTTTTGATGCCAATAGCTATTTTCTATATATTTTCGTTGTCCGGGGGCAAAATCGTCATTTCGCACCCCGAGCGCGTTTTTTATCAGCTTTAAGCTCTAATTTTATTTTTGAAATCTAATTTAAATTTTTTGAAAATTTTAGAGATTGCTGTCATTTCTTTGTATTAATTTTTTAATTTTTGGGGTTAAAAAATATTTTTAAATAAAATTAGTATTTTTATTATCGGTGACGTTTTTGTTATTTTATAGTATTCTTGGTCAACAAGACAAGTGGCCTATAAATACCCCTTTAATCAGCAAAAAACTAAGAGGAAAAATCAGAAAACCCTAAAACACATTTTGATTTTATCTAAAAGATCAAACACACACACACAAAAACACCACAAAACACACACTGCAGCCGTTCTTCACCAAAAAGTTACTGTTCATCCTTCTTCAAGCTTCAAAGGTGAGTTCTTTTTTTAATTTGGTTCACTTTTCTTCTATTCTTGAATAGACCTGATCAATTGTATGTATTTTATTGGAGATTTTGTTTGAATCTTTTGCATTTTTTTCTTTCTTTTCTTTCTGGTCTTGTTTTTTCATTTCTGGGTTCTGGTTCATTTTCTGAGTTTTGTTTTACATCTTCATCTTCTAGTTTCTGTCCATGACCTCCTCTCTCTTCTCTCTCCCTCCTCCCTTCTCCACCACTCAGACCACCATAAATCACCATCCAAGCCACCATCTCCTCTATCACCTTCCCCTGTCATCACACGAGCCACACCAGTCCATTGCTTGCAAGAAAATCCCATTTTCACAACCATAATCCCTTAAACCATCAGTCCTTCCCATTCACTGAGACCACCGCAAGCCAATCCTAAACACTGCCATAACAGTCTCTAAATCAACACCAGAAACAACCCACAACCACTTGAATTTCAGTCCAGCCCAAAAATCAAATTCAACCAACAGCAACCAAATCTTCTGCTTATGAAAAAATCAGCCCAAACAAATAATTATAAACTACACAATTTCATCGCCTGCAAGAAGAAAACAACACAAGTAACCACAAACCAAATCAATTAATCAAACCTCCCCCTCGCCAAATCATCACCCAAAGCTCCGCCAGAACAACATCAGTTTCCCACCAACTCCATAAAATTCATAGCAACCAATCAACCAGACCATGAACGGCCCTTAGTCGCCACAAAACCACCAGACCACCATCGTAAACTCCATCAAATTACAACCCCTCACCATATCCGTCAAACCTGCAAAGAAACAACAACAACAATAACAAAACCATCGGTAATAACCCAAAACCGACACCAGTCAAACAACCACCAATTCCCCAGCAATCCACTACCCAATTCTCCAAACGCCAATAAAGCGAGTTTCATCACCCCAAGGCCACCCAATAATAGCTCTACCACAAGCACATAACAACCAAAACAAGTACTCTATCGCCACCACCAGTGACTCTGCTGCCTCCACAGCATCACATGACGCATGCACATTTCACCATCCCCACCGCCTCTGCTGTCGCAACACAATCACCCACGGTCGGCCTCAACACCTTCTCTGCACCAATTGACCTCCTCCCCTCTCCACTGTCCTTAACCTACACAAAAGGCTCTCTTCCACCCCTGAGATTCTAGTCATTCTCCTTCATGAGAAAGCTCCTCCTTCTCCACTTCCAACCAGGAAAAGAAATCCTTACCTTTCTTTTCGATTAACATAGCATGATTTCTATTGATTTGTTATGGGTTTGTGCATTTTGTGTTTTTTTTAATTGGTAATTTAGGGGAAATTTTTGGTTGAAAGAGTTTTGGGAGAGAGATAGGAGAGAGAACGAGTGAGTGATTAAAGAGAAAATTTGAGAGAAAGGAAAACGAGAGAAGATCAAAGGGTAGAGAGAAATGGAGAAAATTGAGAAAAGAAAGAGAAAGAGAAAGAGAGAGAGAGAGAGAGAGAGAGAGAGAAAGAGAGATTCCAGTGAGAGAAAGCGCTAAGAAGAGAAAAAGAGAAGAAATTGGAGAGACGAGAGAGGGGGGAAAAGGGAAAATAGGAAGTAACTAAGAAATTGAGCGGGGGAAGACAAGAAGAGAGAAAAGAGAATCGGAGAAATAAGCAAAGTAGAGAAGAAAACAGGCGGCGAGGAAGAAAATTGGAAAAGAAGAAAGAAAAAGGGAGAGAAAAATAGAGGAAGAAGAAACTGATTAAAAATTAAGTAACATGGGATTGGGATTTTCAGGCTTTAGGTTTCAGATTAAGAAAAAAAATTTTATTTTATTATTATGTAGTTTGATTAATCAATTATTTTGTTTTAATTTGCTTTTCTTAATTTAGTTAATTAATGTGTTGGACTAGTTAATTTAGTTTTAGTTTAATTAATTGATTGCATTAAGTTAATTTATTTAGTGAATTTATCTAGTTTTTAAATTTAGTTTGAGATTTCTTTTTTTTGGCTATTTTATTACAAGATAGTTATTTATATTTCAGCCCTTAGGATTGTTAAGTAATCTTAATGTGCCCCCTAATACTTTTGATTTCTGCAAATTAGTCCCTGCTATTGTAGATTGACCTCCTTTAGGTTTGATTTCTTTCAATTAAGTCTTTATTAATTGCAATTAAGCCCCATTAGTTGCTGGAATTTATATTTTTGTGCCACATTTGTTAAAATTTATGGTTTTGTCCACCCGATTTATTTAATTTTGCATCTCTACCCCATTAGACTTATTTGTTTTTATTTTATCCCTCAAGTCTTATAGAATTTTATTCTTAGTCCCCTTAGTTGTTAGAATTTACTATTTGCCCCCCCAATTTGTGTTAATTTATATTTTTGCCCCTAGACTTGTGTAAATTTTTAATTTTTGTCCCAATTGGTTTAAATTTACTATTTGGCTGCAGTTTACTCTACCTTTTATTTTTTCCCTTCTAACTTGCTATAATTTACATTTTTCTAATATGTTAGTATTTCGTATTTTACTCTTTATTTTATTAAATAGTTGTCCCTTTAACTTGTGTGTTCGTTTTTTCTAAGCTTTGGTATCGGGTCTCCAAAGAGGTATCCTGACTTCTTGTTATTTTCCTCTTTATGTGTTCCAATATGCTCCAATGTCATTTTATGCATTATTTTTATTATTATTTGTTTATTTCTTATTGCGTATTTACGTATTTAATTTATTTAATTTTAAATTTTTATTATTTTGAAAAAAAATATAATATTTTGTATTTAGCTAGTCAATGTAATAGTTAGATTAATTTTTTCTCATATTTTAGCAAAAATTGTGTAATTAGATAAAAAGTGTAATAGATAGGGTATTTTTTTAATTTCTCCCCTTTTTAAATTGTAAATTAAGCCCCCGGTGTAATAGTTAGGGTTTATGTGCTTTTGCATGTTTACGTGCTTATTTGTTTTACCGCTTTCATTAGGATTTTGTATCTAGATATTATGCTTATGTGTTTTGTGCTCCTACTTGACTTTGTATGTCTTTATATGTCTAATTTGTTTTTAATTCACGCTTTATTATTTAATTCACGTTTTATGTTATTTAGTCACTACACTAGTCCAACGCTAGTTGTGGCTTCTCGTTTTCCCGCTAGTCCAACGCTAGTAGGGAATTACTAAAAGGGCTGGTCCAACGCTAGACCCTTAGCGTATCTTATTGTTAGGAGCATCCGTGTGCATTTTACACCCCACTTCACACACTTTTAGTTTTCTTTCCATTTGGCATGATCTTTATTGTTATTATTCTTCTTATTATTATTATTTTGACACATTTTTAAAAATGCATGACATCTAGGTTGCATTTCACTTAGAATTTAGGTCATTTTGTGTGATCTGACTAGAAATAGTCATCTACTCACGTGGGATATAGTGGCGTATAGGCCGTTCCCCCCTCTGTGATTAGAAACATTCAGTCACGAGATATTAGTCCCCCGTACCCGTTATGTTACATCCCCACTTTCATCAATCACTTATTATCTATATTACTATTTTTCTTTTCTTTTTGCATTTCATTTTTGCATAGACACTTGTGACTCCCTTGAGATCTTGACTCGGGTTTTCATAATTAATACAATAATCCAGACCAAGCCTCAACAGGACATTTTGACCCTCTCGATATTTACATTTAGACTTAGGATTTGCATTCATTTAGATACATCCGAACGCAATAGAATCTAGGGTTAATTTAGGAAATTTTGATTAAACCTCGAAACTAGCCTCGGCTAAGTTGAAAGGGTGCTTTAAGCGCAAGCCTTTGCCTTCCCTTTCTTCAAATGTGACTCCTAGACCTTTTTCTCTCGTTTTTCGTAAACCCGAGTCAAAAAGGGTTTTAAATGATTTTTCTATAATTTTTATTTTTTTTATTTTTTATTTTTTATTTTTTATTTTTGTTTTGTTAAACGATTTTTCGAGTGATTTGGTACACCCTAACTCAGTACCAAGTAGCGACTCCATTTTTCAAAATAAAACCCTTTTTCAAAATTAGTTGGCCAAAACTGTACACTTTTTTGTCTCGGCCTTATTTTTATTATTTTTATTAAATAATACTTTTTCAAAAAAAACTCAATTTTTCACACCCGCGCACGGTTTTTTCCAAAACTTGCTTTTCAGAAAAGGTCGTTAGACCAAACTGCCTTTTTGGGCGTGACAGTCAATGACCCTACCTTTTACGATTTTTTGGACGTGACACATCTATCTGTCCTGAAATATCATAATCACTTGAGTTAACAAGCAAATTTGATATTTGTTGTTGTAGTTGGTTATCAAGTTAGAGGGACTGGATTTTCTTTTTGAGTTTACAATATTTGGCTACGTGGCCAGGTTTGTTACACTTGTGGCAGATAATATTTGGTAAAGCAAGAGGTTTTTGTTTTGGTTTAGGGTTTTGAAAGGTAGATTGCTTTTTTGTTCTGAAGGGTTTTTGGAAGGGTTTCTTTCTGGTTTGATATCTTGCTTGTGGTTGGTAATAGGTGGGTTTTTTCTGTTTATGAGGGCTATGTCTTTTTTTTTTTTTTCTGGTTTTGGTGTGGCATGATGGAAGACCAAATTGCTCACAAAAAGATCCAAGATCTTTGGTCCATTGTGCTCTATCTTTGGCCAATTGTTGCATCATCTTGTCTTGTCTGTAGATTTTTAGTGCAACTTGTTGAATCTAGCTTGTGAGTTGACCATATGTGAATTGTTCATATGGTACTACTCCGTTGTGTTGAGTCCTGAGTTCTTCTCGAACAAGGTCTCTGAGTGATTTTGAAAGGCCATCAAGGTATTTTTCCTTCTAATAGGTTTGATTGCCATCAGGTCTGGCATAGATTCTGGTGAGGAATGTGTCTTTGTACCAGTGGAAGTCAAACAAATTTCTATTATTCCCTTTTACCAGACAAAGATTGAATGAACCAGCTTCGGCTTCAGTTCATCAATGCACCTGTGTCTTCGAACAAAAAACAGACACTAAAACTGAGCAAGAAATTTTTGAAAGTTAGCTATCAAAACTTACCCTTCAGCCTCACACACAAACTTGAAAAAAACCCCAAAAGCTTTATTACTCCAGAGCAAATCATCCCGATGTTGTCCTCGAAGAAAAACTCAATGTCTTATAAAACAGTTACAATGCAAACAACATCTATGAATGGAATATAGATGGTATGTCAGAATACAACATTATGACTATTCTACAACAAATGACCATGGTAGCCATAGCTTACAGAACAACTCATGGTTGTACAGAATAGTTAGTTGCACATATCCTTGCTGCAAGATTTACTAGTCAACTCAAAGGATGGTGGGATGAACACTTATTCGCAGATGACAAGCACAATATCATGGAATCCATTAAAATGGATACTCAAGGACAACCAATCCTCAGAAATGGAGAAACAATTCCAGATTCTGTTTCAACACTAATCTTTTCAATTGCTAAAAATTTTATTGGTGATCCAGGAATCTTCAGAGAAAGATCATCTGAATTACTTAACAATCTCAAATGCAAAAATTTGTCTGATTTTCGGTGGTACAAAGACACATTCCTCACCAGGATGTATGCCGGGCCTGATGGCAATCAAACCTACTGAAAGGAAAAATACTTTGATGGCCTTCCAAAATCACTCAGAGACCTTGTTCTAGAAGAACTCAAGACTCAACACAACGGAGTAGTACCATATGAACAACTCACAAGCCAAATTCAACAAGTTGCACTAAAAATCTGCAAACAAGACAAGATGATGCAATAATTGGTCAAAGATAGAGCACAACGGACAAAAGATCTTGGATCTTTTTGTGAGCAATTTGGTCTTCCATCATGCCACACCAAAACCAAAAAGAAAAGACATAGCCCTCATAAACAAAAAAAAAAAAAACCCACCTATTATCAACCACAAGCAAGATATCAAACCACAAAGAAACCCTTCCAAAAACCCTTCAGAACAAAAAAGCAATATACCTTTCAAAACCCTAAACCAAAACAAAAATCTCTTGTTTTGCCAGATATTATCTGCCACAAATGTAACAAACCTGGCCACATAGTCAAATATTGTAAACTCAAAAAGAAAATCCAGTCCCTCCAACTTGATCGCCAACTACAATAACAAATATCAAATTTGCTTGCTAACTCAAATGATTCTAATATTTCAGGGTAGACAAATGAAGAAATAAATTCTTCAGACAATGACATCAACCAGTTACAGGAAGATGACTTTTCTTCAACTAGTGAAACAGAGAATGGTCACAATCCTGAAATCAATGTCTTGACCAAAGAACAAGATTTAATGCTTGATCTTATTGAAAGTATTAATGAACCTGAAAAACTTCTCCAATTGATGCCAAAAACCTCTCAAGCATAGAAGGCAGATTCCCAATCTCTGCCACAATCAGAATCAGAGTCGAAAGAAGAAGAAGACTTTTGACAACAAAATAAAGATGACTGTTTTGAAATTTTCTCACAAATGCCATAATTTTCAAATTGTAAAAATTTTTAATTTTTTACTGTAGCAAAGTTACTGTACACTATAGACTATAGCGAAGTTACTGTACAATCATTCTGCCGACAATCACTGTAGCAAAATCACTGTTGCAGGTTACTGTAGCAGTCCAAAAATTTTGCTATAAATACTCCCCCAAACCAGATGATAGGCAAATGTTTTCTTTCCCTTGGAATTCTTAGTCTTTATTTAAGAATTCTCTCTCAACTTTCATATTGTAATTTTAGTTTTCTTCTTTGAAGAATCAATCTTGTAAGTCTTCAATCTTTCAATCTTTTATTTTTGTCATTTATATTCTGTTATTTATTTTCATGTTTATGGTTGTGTAGACACCAAATTTTGACACACCATTTATTTTCAAACATTGGAATGACATGTTTGCATTTTAGGACAAATTTTAATTTTTCAATAATTCGGGGGGGCAAAATAGTAATTTTATCTATAAATATTTTTATATCAGCTTTTGGGGATTTTAAATTCATATTTTTACTTTTATGTGAATTTGTTAATTTCTTATATTTTTCTAGATTTAATTGATATTCTTTATATTTTTACCAACACAAGGGCAAAATGGTAATTTCACCTCGCAAATACCATTTTAGCTCAACTTTAGTTCCAAATTCATTTTTATAATTCTTTAAGCATGTTTTTGAATTTTTTTTTTAGTTTTTCAGAGACGATAACTATTTTTCTATGAATTTTCATTGTCCGAGGGCAAAACCGTCATTTTGCAATTTAAATTCATTTTTTGTCAAATTTTGAGTCAAAAATGAATTTTTTAGTGTTTTAAGCTTATTTGTAATTTTTGGTAATTTTTTGAGGTCAATAACTATTTTTCTGTGAATTTTCATTGCCCAAAGGCAAAATCGTTATTTTACAAATTAAATTCATTTTTCACAAATTTTGATTCAAAAATGCATTTTCTAGTATTTTAAGCTTATTTGTAATTTTTGATAATTTTTTGAAGGCAATAACTATTTTTTTGTGAATTTTCTCTGAGGGCAAAACCATCATTTTGCAGTTTAAATTCATTTTTTGTCAAATTTTGAGTCAAAAATGCATTTTTTAGTGTTTTAAACTTATTTTTAATTTATGGTAATTTTTCGAGGTTAATAGCTATTTTTTTTTATGTATTTTCATTGTCCAGGGGCAAAATCACCATTTTACACCCCGAACACGTTTCTATCAGTTTTGAGCTCTAGTTTTTATTTTTGAAATCTACTGTGAATTCTTTTTGAAAATTTAAAGATCGTTGTCATATTTCTGGTATTAATTTTTAATTTTAAGGTTAAAAAAAAATATTTTTTAATAAAATTAGCATTTTTTAATGCTGGTGGCATTTTCGTTATTTTACAGCATTCTTGGTCAACAAGACAAGTGGCCTATAAATACCTTCTTTTGTGACGCCCCGGAAATTCATACAAAAATCATTTGATTCATGTTATGTCTATTAGTAGTAGAAAAAAAAAAGAGAGAAGAGAAAAGAAAAGGAAAAACCGAAAATACATTTTATAAGGAGATTTCTTTTATTTAAGGTTTAGTGTTAATCTTGATTTAGTAGTTGGAAGATTACTTAAGTTAATTAGGTTAAGAAAATGAGATTCTTCCATGATTAAGTGGGACATCTAAGTACTATATTTTTGGATTAATTTTATTGGACCATTAGTTTATAATAGTGTTTAATTTTGATTAACTAACTTTATCATTTTAAGACTTTTGACTAAGTGAGCTTTAGTTCACAATTTTGACCTAAAATTTCACTAATTTCCCTTGCTTTTTCTCTCTCCAAAATCCGGCCCTCTCTCTCTATTTTTCTTTCATTTTTGCTTTAAAATTTGTGCCAAGAATGTTTACTAATTACTAGGAGATAGGTGACCAATATTTTCACTAATCAAATTTAACCAAGTAGCCAACATTTCATTAAAGCATACCAACTCACATGACTCTTGTCTTGCTATAATTGGTCAATCTCTTCTCCATTATTTTCTTTATTTCTTTTCTCTTTTCCTAACCTATTTCCCTTCCATTTTCTTTCTCCCTTGGCCGGATCTTTCCCCTCTCTATTCTTTTATTTGTGCTTTAAAATGTATGCAAATAGCTCACTAATTTCTAGATGATAAAGAGATCAAAAGGTTCCACCAATTAAATTAATCCAAGTTTACCACTAATGTCTTAAAAGTCTAAACCCTAGCTTACTTCTTGTTAAGTTATTATTGGTTATTCTTTTCCTTATCTTTTTCTTTATTTCTTTTCTATTTCCCTAGCTTACTTCTTTCTCTTTTCATTTTCTTTGGCCGGCCCTCTTATTCTCTCCTTTCCTCTCATTTTTTCTCTCAACTTCTTGAAGCTTTCTCTCCAAGATTAGAGAAATTTCACCATAGAAATATAGTTTTTCTTCTTCCTAGACAACCTTCTAAGCTTGATCAAGGTATGTACTATGAACTTTTGCTATTAATTTCAAGTTTTATTTAGTTTTGTTCAAGTTTTATACTAAGTATTTGTTAGTAGTACTTGAAGATTTAAGCTTGAACTTAAGAACACTTGAACAGTCATGCTGGACCAGTTTCATTAAAACTTTCATAACTTGGTATAGATAACTTGGATTCGAATGATTCTTGTTGTTTTATAAACTAGATTCATAGGGCTTTCAAATGGTGTAAAGCTTGCACTATGGTTCATTGTGTGTTAATCGCAGAAAGTTTGCAAACTGGGCTGAAAATTAGATTCTGCGTAAACAGTATTGATGATGAGCCAAATTGAGGGCTGATTTTGAACTTGTTTTAGTTGGAATTTGAATTGATGATCTTCACGAAAGTTGTAGTCTTAGGAACGTACTTTCAAACCATGTAATCACAATTTCCTGGTTCTTGGTGAAATGACCCCAGCAATGGCACGAACTTGGGCAAAAACCAACCCTGTGCAGATTGGGTTAATGAAGCACTAGGTTGTGGACCGATTTTGGAATGGTTTTTGTTAGAATTTGACATGGTGCTCTCCTAAAAGTTTTACCCCTTAAAATATAGTTTCTATCCATATAATCACTTTTCTCATACGACGTATCAATTAGAAGTTATGTTCTGTTGAATACCCCTATTTGGTAAACTTGAAAGCATGAGTTACCCAAGAAAAAATGGGTTTAAGGTGGTAATTTGATCAGGTTGCAATTAGAACCCAAATTCGGTGTCAGAGTGGAAAATGTTCCGAATTAAGTCTAATTTATAGTGGTTTTGAGCTTGTGACATGTGGTTGAGTGAATTTTCTAGAATAAGAAAACCCAAAAATTAACCCTAAACACTAAAACCCTAGAATGAAGCCCTAGAAATAATTGGGTTATTTCTTGAATTTTCTTGCTAATTTTACTTAGGGTTTTCACTAGATTATTTCTTGTAAATTCCAGGATCCGAAAGTGAACCTCCACCATTATACGAAATATTTTCTTAAATTTTGATAAAAAAATGTAATATTTTTGTGTTTAGCTAGTCAATGTAATAGTTAGATTATTTTTCTCATATTTTAGCAAAAATTGTGTAATTAGATAGAAAATGTAATAGATAGGGCATTTTAAATTTCCCCCCTTAAATTGTAAATCAAGCCCCCGGTGTAATAGTTAGGGTTTGTGTGCTTACGTGCCTATTTGTTTTATCGCTTTCATTAGGATTTTACATATAGATATTATGCCTATGTGTTATGTGCTCCTACTTGATTTTATATGTCTTCATATGTTTAATTTGTTTTAATTTACGCTTCAATATTTAATTCATGTTTTATGGTATTCCGTCACCACGCTAGTCCAACGCTAGTTGTGGCTTCATTCTTTTCCCGCTAGTCCAACACTAGTGAGATTTTTAGAACGGGCTAGTCCAACGCTAGACCCTTAGGACATTTTAGTGTTAGGTGCATTCGTGTACATTTCACATCTCATTTCACACACTTTCAGTTTTCTTTTGTCATAATTTTTATTATTATTATTATTATTATTGTTGTTGTTGTTATTATTATTATTATTATTTTGACACATTTTTTTTAAATACATGACATCTATGTAACATTTCACTTAGATTTTAAGACATTTGTGTGATTTGACTAGAAATAGTCCTCTACTCACGTGGGAAGCAGTGGCGTACATGCCGTTCCCCCCTCCGTGAGTAGAAATATCCAGTCACGAGTTATTAGTCCCCCGTACCCATCAAGTTGCATTCTCACTTTCTTCGGTCATTTATTATCTATATTATTATTTTCTTTTCTTTTTTCATTTCATTTTTGCATTAACACTCGTGACTCCCTCGAGGTCTCGACTCGGGTTTCACAATTAATGCGATAATTCCGACCAAGCCTCAACGGAACATGCCGACCCTCTCGATACCCACATTTAGACTTAGGATTTGCATGCATTTAGATACATCCAAAACGCGATAGAATCTAGGGTTAATTTAGGAAATTTTGATTAAACCTCGCAACTAGCCTCGGCTAGGTTGAAAGGGTGCCTTAGGTGCAAGCCTTTGCCTTCCCTTTCTTCAAATGTGACTCCCGGACCTTTTTCTCTTGTTTTTCGTAGACTGGAGTCGAAAAAGGGTTTTAAATGATTTTTTTAAAAATTTTTATTTTTGTTTTGTTAAACGATTTTTCGGGTGACTTAGTACACCCTAACTCAGTACCATTTTCTTTTGATAATACACTTTTTTTAATAAAATTTGATTTTTCTCACACACGCACGGTTTTTCTAAAAAATCTTTATTTTCAAAAGGGTCATCAAGACCGGACCGTCTTTTAGGACGCGATAGTCAACGACCCCACTAGCACCCTTTTTCCCTCTTTCCTTGGCGATTTTTCAGACGCGACAGAACATATTATTACATTTGCATCCAAATATTGGAATACTTCTCAGCAGAAGTATTCTACCATCAAAAAAGAAATTTTGGTAATTGTTCTTTGTATTTCAAAATTTCAATCTGATTTATTGAACTAAAAATTTTTGTTACGCATTTAGGCAGATCATCATGCTCATGCTCCTGATGTTCTGATGTAGAGTGTTCTGTTTGCACCGTGTATCTAACTTGTGGGATTCTAACTCCAAAGTCTAAATCCTGAATGTTAGTTGTAACTGATGAAGTGGATCTGCGTCATAAAATCCTGAATAACTCCAGGGGGATTGACTCAGTCTGATGATACCCTTCTGTAGTAAATCATCAATTTTCTTTTGCCAATGTTGAAGAAGATCCTGATTCATTTGGATTGGTCTCACCTTTGTTGGCATCTGTCTTTCGTCAAAATCCTTTTCATAAGGTAAGGTTACTGTATGTTGTTTCCTGCTCCAAAATGCTATTGAAATTTCAGAACATACTTACTCTTGAAATTTTTTTTGAAGTGCTTGTATTCTACTTTGAATATCTGGCTGTTGAAGTTGTTCCTCAATATAGTTGTATACAATTTCTTCTTTAGCATGGCATAATGGAAGACCAAATTGCTCACAAAAAGATCCAAGATCTTTTGTCCGTCGTGCTCTATCTTTGGCCAATTATTGCATCATCTTGTCTTGTCTGCAGATTTTTAGTGCAACTTGTTGAATATGGCTTGTGAGTTGACCATATGTAAGTTGTTCATATGGTACTACTCCGTTGTGTTGAGTTTTGAGTTCTTCTCGAACAAGGTCTGTAAGTGATTTTAGAAGGCCATCAAGGTATTTTTCCTTCTAGTAGGTTTGATTGCCATCAGGCCTGACATAGATTCTGGTGAGGAATGTGTCTTTGTACCACCGAAAATTAGATAAATTCCTGCATTTGAGATTGTTAAGTAATTCAGATGATTTTTCTTTGAAGATTCCTGAATTACTAATAAAAGTTTTAGCAATTGAAAAGATTAGTGTTGAAACAGAATCTGGAATTGTTTCTCTATTTCTAAGGATTGGTTGTCCTTGAGTATCCATTTTAATGGATTCTATGATATTGTGCTTGTCATCTACGGATAAGTGTTCATCCCACCATCCTTTGAGTTGACCAGTAAATCCTGCAACAAGGATATGTGCAGCTAACTGTTCTGTACAAACATGAGTTGTTCTGTAGGCTGTGGCTACCATGGTCATTTGTTGTAGAATAGTCATAATATTGTATTCTGACATACCATGTATACTCCATTCATAGATGTTGTTTGCATTGTAACTGTTTTATAAGACATTGGATTTTTGATACGCGCGGAATTGTGAATGGCCTAGAACTCTTGAAAATCAGTTTTAACAACTTAATGAATTTGACCTTGATGGAATTTGTCCACCACAATCAAGCCAAAAAATATTGCTCTAACAACTTGAATGTCTTAACCTCAAGGAAATCGTTCCAAGCAATTAAGAAGAAATCAGGTTGGTTTGCCTTGAATTGATTCAAACTTGTTGAATTCAATCCTTTAGAATAATTGCTAGACCTCTACCTATCAAAGGAAGCAATCTAGTTGGAATTAATCTAATTGGACCTAAATCAAACCCTTTGAATAATCCTAAGCTAGTTGTATGGTCGCCACGAGATCACTCGATAAGACCAAGAAGAGTTCTAATCCAGGAACCAAAGAAGAACTCTCTAAAAGAGAAACTCAATATTATTAATCACACAATGACTTAATTAAAATTTAGATAAACAGTACCTAGTCTTTTATAGGCTTACAAACTCTTGTAAAGAAAAGTCTAGAAGCTTAACTAAAGTAAACTACCAAAACATGATTTAGAAAAGTAAACTCTAAATCTAACATAAGTAGAATACTTAACAAAACATGATTTATTGAATTAAAATACTAAAAATTCGTCCAAATAAAATAAAAATAAAAGAAAATTCGTCCAAATATATGTCTTGGGCTGGTTGTCCTCTTGTGGGCTTCAATTGGACTTGTTCTCTCTTTAAAAACAAACTTGATCCACAACCACAACAAAAGCCAGCCTATTTGGACTATTTTGGACATTTTGAACCTTTTGGACTTAAAGTCTTCTTTGAAAATATGCTTGATCCAAAGCCAATAAATGATCTTTAAGCCCAATTTCCTCCTCAAAAAGTCATGATCCACCTTAAGCAAATCCATCAATACAAGCATGAAGATTGGATGACTCCTTGAACTATGAATTCTCCAAAAACTATCAAGAACGACTTCAATAGGCCTTCCATGATACCTATCAATTTTTCTTTGAGAACAACATCAGAATGAGTTGCTCTGGAGTAATAAAACTTTTAAAATTTTTTTCAAGTTTGTGTGTGAGGCTGAATGGTAAGTTTTGATAGCTGACTTTCAAAACTTTCTTACTCAGTTTCAGTGTCTATTTTTTGTTCTAAGACATAGGTTCATTGGTGGACTGAGGCTGAGGCTGGCTCATTTGATCTTTGTGTAGTTGTGGGAGTAACAAAAGATTCTTCAATCTTTTGAAGTCTCTGTTCTAGTTTAGTGGATTTCTGTTGTAATAATTGACCATATTTTTCTGGTATTTCATATGGTTTAAAAAGAGGGACTGATGGAAAAGAGGTTGAAGGTGAAGATTGAAATTGTAATTGTCGCGCCCCATTTTTCGAAAATAAATAGAAAGTGTAAAGATGATGTCGGGAAAAGGGAAAAGGAAGTATTAAATGTAATGTTGTGGTTATTAAAAAAACGTGTAAAATTTTTTTGTAAAACTAATTTTTTGAAAATGCTTTGTAAAAGATGATTCGATAAAAATGTGACAAAACAAATGCTTTACTTTAAAAAATAAAAGAAAAAGGGCCTAAAATGGGACTTTTGAAATGCGACGATTTTTGGGCCCGAAAATAGAGTCTAAAAAAGGGTTTTTAGTGAAAAAGGAGTCGCCACTTGGTATTGAGTTTTGGTGTACCAAGTCACCCGAAAATATTTTGTGGAAGGAAAAACATTTGGAAATTATTTATTTAAAGAAATGATTTTTTGGAAAAATATAAGAAAAACAAGAAAAACCCTTTTAGACGACTCCAGGTCTTTTGAAAACAAGAGAAAAGGGTTCGGGAGTCACAGTTGAAGAAAGGGAAGGCAAAGGCTCGCGCCTAAGGCACCCTTTCAACCTAGCCGAAACTAGTTGCGAGGTTTAGTCTAAATTTTCCTAATATAACCCTAAGATTTTATCACATTTGGATGCAACTATATGAATGCAAATCTAATCCTAAAAATGATGTCGATAAGGGACGAAATGTTCCACTGAGGTTTGGTCGGAGTTATCGCATTGATTGCGAAACTCGAGTCTAGACCTCGATGGAGTCACGAGTATAGATGCAAAATGAAATGCAAAAGAAAAGGAAAATAGTAATGTAGGTAGTAAATGATCAAAGAGAGTAGGAATGCAACATAACGGGTACGGGGGACTAATAAACTCGTGACTAACTGTTTCTACTCACGGAGGGGGGAACGACATGTACGCCATCGCTTCCCACGTGAGTAGATTGACTATTTCTAGTCAAATCACACAAATGACCTAAAATTCTATGTGTAGTGGAATCTAAATGTTATGCACTAGGTAGATGTTAAAAATAGATAATAAACGATAAAGTATATAAAAATTATACAAAAATGAAAAAGGCCTAAAAGATAGAAATGTGTGTGAAATATCATGAACACGCGAGAAATGATCCTAATACTAAAATGATCTAAAGGCCTAGCATTGGACTAGCCTATTTTCTAAAAATTCTCCGCTAGCGTTGGGCTAGCGAAGAAACCGGGATTAACCACAACTAGCGTTGGACTAGTGTGGCGACGATACACATATATAATTAAAGCAAGTAAATAAATAAAGCATGTATTAAAGCAATAAATCACATAAAAGCAACAAATAGCAAGTAGGAGCACATAGCACATAAGCATGGTATTCTAGATGCAAGTTCCTAGGAAAAGCGAATAAAACACACAAGCACATAACACACATAGCACACAAAAAGCCCTAACTATTACACCGAAAAAGCCTAATTACAATCTAAAAATAAAAAGGTAACCTATCTAGCCTATCTATTACATTTTCTATCTAAATACAAAATTTTGCTAAATAGAATATTACCTATCTATTACATTTCTTTGAATAATCAAAAATTAAATTCGAATAAATAATATGACATAAATAAATAAAAACTCTCACATGGATAAAAATTATAAGCACAAAAACACGTAGAAAAACACATAGGAGCACGTAGGAGCACATAAAAAGAAATATTGGAAGGGTAATCGAGGTACCTCTCATTCGTAAACCCGGTATAAATGGCTACTAAAATGAACAAACATGTCAAAATTATCACTATTTAATAAATCAATCACTAATTGAATAATTTTCTACCGATCACTATGAACATGCTATGATAATTCAAACAATTATAGCAATAATAAACAAAATAAGAGAAAGAAAAATAATGATAACAATAATTAATCATTTAGGAGAAAAATGAAAATTGTTTAAGTAAAAATAAATTAGTAAATAAATAAATAAATAAAGCAAAACAACAAAGATAAAATAAAATAAAACTAATAATAATACTAATAATAATAATAGAGGATAAAATACAATAGTACATACATTGAAATTTTAACACCTCAAATAAGAATTATTAAAATAACTAAAAGGGAAATAGAGAGACTAATTTGAACATTAATTAGACTAACAAGACCCCATTCTAGAACATTAATTATAAGTTTGATAAAAATAAGTAAAGGAAATGTAAAAAGAAATAATTTAAAGCTTTGAGGACTTAACTAATTTTAATTAATACTTTTTTTTTTTTTTTACAAAAATAAAATATTATAAGATTTGGATTAAAAGTGAAAATTTAAGCAATATTCTAAAGTGAAAAATGTAATTTATGAGGAACAAAAAGGTAAAATTATAATTTCAAACCCTAATTAAGATAATAATATAATTTACAACAAATTTAAAGGCTACAATATAATTTCCAACAAGTATAATGCCCAAAAACAAAAAATTCCAGCAATATTTAAAGCCAAGAACACAATTTCAGCAAGCTTATTAGATAACACACAATTTTCAGCAAACATTTAAAGGCAAAATTTCAAGTTTTAGCTATTTGGAGAGCAAAAATATAAATTCCAGCAACATTGGAGGACAATAGAGTAATTCCAACAAAAATATAATGGCAAAATGAAATTCCAGCAAGGTTTAGGGGCAAAAATGCAAAATTCCAGCAACATGATGGACCAAATTGCAAATTCCAGCCATATTCAAAGACTATAATAGAATTCCAGCAACATTTTATGACAAAAATGGAATTTCCAGCAATGTATAAGGGCCAAAATGTAATTTTCAGTAACATTTAAAGCCTAAAATATAATAAAAGAAAGTTTGGGAGGCAAAATTGCAATTTCCATAAATATCAGAGGGTAAAATTGCAATTCCAGAAAAATTATAGGGGTCAAAATGTAATTACCGACAAATATAGGGGTCAAAATGAAAAATTAAAAAAACGTAGGGGGCAAAATTATAATTATCTAAAAGTTGAGGGACCTAAATGCAATTAATCGGGACCTAATTGCAAAGAAAATTAAATTATGGGGGCCAATCTACAATAAACAGAAATTTAAATGCACAAATCAAAAATTATCGGGGCCACAGTAGCATTAATGAAAGTACAAGGACTATGAAATAAATAACTATTATTAATTAAAAATAAATTAAAAAACTAAACTAATCAAAACGACGTAGTTTTGAGTGAAACTACGTCAAAACGACGTAGTTTCACCAAAATATATTTTTTTTTTTTTTTCGGCTGATTCCGGTTGTTTTTTTTTTTTTTTTTTTTTTTTTCCTTTTTCTCTCTCTTTTTTCTTTTCTCTCTTTTTCTTTTCTCTCTTTTCTTCTTTCCTTTTCTTTCTTTTCCCTCTTTTCTTCTTTCCTTTTCTTCTTCCCCGATTCCCTTCTGCTTCCCCCCCCCGATTTCCTTCCGCTTCCCCCCCGATTCCCTTCTGATCTTCTCTTCTTCTTCCTCCTTTCTTCTCTTCTTTTCTTTCTTCTCTTCTTCCCTTTTCTTCTTCTTCTTTTCTTCCCTTTTCTTTTCCCCTCCCCCCGATCTGCTCTCCCCCTTTTCTTTTCTTTTTTTTTTTTCCTTTTTTTTTTCTTCTTTCCTCGCCGTCGTTTCTCTCTCTCACAGGTCTCTCTCTCTCTCTCTCTCTCTCTCTCTCGGCCGGACGTTTTTCAGTTTTCTCTTTTTTTTTTTTTTTTTTTTTTTATACAAAACAAAAAAAACAGAAAACAAAAACAACGAAATACTGAAATTTGAAAGTAAAAGTAGGAGATTTACCTGGTAGTGATGCTATTGTTGTTGCTGTTGTTGTTGTTTGTTGCTTGATTTTTTTTTTTTTTTTTCGGCTTTCTCTTCTTGCAGGTATGTGTGTGCGTGTTTCTGGTGAAGTGTGAGAGTGAGGAAGAAAATGCAGGTGTGTGTTTTGTGTGTGCGTTTGTCTGTCTGTGTGTATCTGTGTGTGTAATGTGTGTGGTGTGCGGAAAATGCAGGGGAAAGAAATGCAGGTGTGTGTGAGTGTTGTGTGTCTGTGCGTCGTGTGTGTGGCTGTGTGCTTTTGGTTGTGTGAATGTGTGTTTGAATGTCTGTGTGTCTGTTGTGTGTCTGTGGAGGCAGAGGGAGTATGGAGGGGAAAGAAACGCAGGTGTGTGTGAGTGTTGTGTGTCTATGAGTGTGGGTGATCTGATTGCCGAGAGAGTGAGGGAGTGAATGCAGGTTGTGTGAATTTTGTGTGTCTGTGAGTGTGGGTGATCTGATTGCCGAGAGAGTGAGGGAGTGAATGCAGGTTGTGTGGTGTGTGCTTGGTGTCTGTGTGAATTGTGAGTGTTGTGCGTGTGTTTTGTGTGAGTGTGTGTTGTGCGTGTGTTCTGTGTGAGTGTGTGAATGCAGGTGAGTGTGTGTTGTGTGTCTGTGTGATTGCAGGGAGAGGGAGGGGAAAGAAATGCAGGTGAAGGGGGAGGTGTTTGTGTCTGTGTGAGTCGTGTGTGTTTGAGGCAGGGGTGAGTCTGTTCTGGTGAGGGAAGGTGGAAGTGCAGGGGGGAAGAGTGCAATTTTTGAGTGAGGGAGTGCAGGTGTGCTGTGTGTATGTATGCAGAGGGAGTGAGGTTGTGTGTGTTTCTGCAGAGAGGGAAGAGAGAGGAGGGAATTGTGAGGAAAAATAAAAAATAAAAAATCCTTCCAAATCCCTCAAAATCTGCTGAATTGCAGGGGGGTTGGAAAGTGATGATGAGGAGGCATGGTTTGGGGTATGGAGTTTGCAGAAGCATTCTGTCTGCCCCTTTTTTTTTTTTTTTTTTTTTGAAAAAGAAGAAAAAGAAGAAAATGAAGAAAACAAAGATAAATGAAAAAGTAAAAATAACATAAAATGAAATAACCTAATATAAAATAAAAACTACTTGAACACTTTTAAAACTAAAATACAATATTATAAGAAGGAAAAAGAAAAATTCAGTGTAAAAAAGTTAATTCTAGGTTAGAAAAAATACAATTTAAAATAAACAACCAATGGTCTTTAAAATTAATTAATTAATTAATTAATTATGAAAATTTTCCTTACATAAAATTTATAAAATGCACACACACATAATTCTCATAAAGAGAAAAAAAAATTTTAAATAAGAAAGTGCATTGAAAAACGTGCCGTTGAATTAAAAATAGCATATTTTTAAATAAATAACAAATGACTCCTAAAAATCATTAAAATCATAAATAATGATAAAAATAGTAAAATCAATGTATTTAAGAAATAAAATAAAATAAACTAATATTTATATGGTGAAATTACCATTTTGCCCTTGACACGACAAATTAGACGTAGTATACACAAAAATTATAATTAGTCCCTAAAAATCATAATAACCCCTAAATAAAGTAATACGCATATTTTATAAAATGTGTGTCAAAATTTGGTGTCTACAGTAATACTAGAGATTTGGTAACAAGGTATTGTCCACTTGTTTGTGTAATTATTTTGTTCATAGATACCCTAAAATGTGTTGTTGTTGTTGATTCATGAACACATAATATTTGTCTTGAATCTGTTGCCTGTCATCTCCTTGGGAATTTGTTGAGAAACCATTGTCGTTTGTCAGAATTGTGGTTTGCATAAAATTCCTTGCGGAGGAATTCTTTGTTGATCTGGAATGGAGAATCTATTAACAAGACTCTTAATTCTCTTGGGATTTGTCCAGTATTATCTGGAATGTCATTCATTGTTGAATATGTTAGAAATCTAGGCAAATCATCATGCTCATGCTCCTGATGCTCTGATATAGAATTTTCTGCTTGCACCGTGTATCTAGCTTGTGGGATTCTAGTTTCAAAGTCTAAATCTTGAATGTTAGTTGCAACTGATGAAGTGGATCTGTATCTCTGAGTAAAACTCCTTCTTGACAAATCCATATTAATTGTGGAGGTTGTTAAAAACCTTTGACTACAAGATCTATCAAACCAAATTTGAATAGATCCTGTGGAATATTGAGTAATGCTTGAGACAGTTGTGTCTTGTGCAAGAGTAACAGGAACTATTTCTGATAACATCCAGTCATTTGGAAGAGTAGCTTGGCTCCATGTGATTGATCTAGGAACTAAAATATTAGATCTCGTAAGATCTGTTTGAAAGAGAGTAATTTCTCCTTTTTTGCTTCTCATTTTTGCTCCGGTGTTGAATACTGAATTCATTGCTTTGTACTGGATCCTGTAAATGATAGCAACAGGAAGAGAATCAAATTTTGTTTTGTAATTTGCAATTTTTATGTTTAGTGTTAGAGTATTCAAAATGTTTCGGTCCTGTAAAGAAACTGTAAAGTTTAAAAAGCTATCAAAATAAACTGGTCCTTTGCACAAACTTGTTTCTACCATTTCAAGCAGAGAGTCATTAAAGTTTAGGAACCTGCAATCTCTTAAACATAGTAAAAGGGATGCATCAAGTCCTTCCCTTGATAGGGGTTTTGCTGCAATCTGCACTAATCTAATATGAAGATAATTGTACTTTTGCTTATGTTTTTTTATTGTTTTTCGTGACAAAAGTTTGATTTCCTCATGACCAGAATTTAAAGCTATGGTCTGCTCTGTAGTCTTGATTGTGTAGTCAGTCTTTGAAGACCATTTTGATTGATAAATATCATGATTAGGATAAGTAGGAATTTTTCAATTATCGATTACTTGTTCAATATTTTCTAGATTGATTTCTTCTTTAATGATATTTGAAGGAGATGAAGATGATGATGTAGATGATTTAGAAAAAATTCTAAATAAAGAAGATATGATTAAAATAAACAAGAAAAGTGCAGGAGTAAGAGATAAGCAAGTAAATAAAGCGGTAAACAATTCAATTGTAATACCCCTTTTTCCTATGTACAGATACCTTTGGGATTCATAGGATAAAATTATATTTTTTAACAAATTATGTTAAAGATACTTGAGATCTGTAACCATATCTTATACTAATTGGTACGTGGATTTCTATCTGGCAAGCCATTGACTGCCCTAATCAGAGATTTCGGGACTTAAGTCGTCCAATATACCAGAAAAGTACTCGTCAATATGACCTTCTAAGCTTAGATTTTTCATATTCATGTTTTACCATACCGGATTTCTCCAGTACCCTCAACGGAGCTACAAATCTTACTGCCCCTCCAGGTCTTATTGCCAGGACCCACCGTTGGTAACAACACAGGGATAAACAGGAATATTCAAATCTAAGCAAGAAGCTTATCGATTCATAATAACCATATCATAATAAATTGAAAAACATAATTAACACCCCACTTCCCCCTCTTGCTCTGACACCAAATGGGGAGAGAGGACCTTTAAAAGAACAAAAAGGTAAAAGGGAAGGGGGTCATCGTCAGATGGCCTCCAAGGAGAAAGGGGTAGGTGGCTTAGCCAACCATAAACATAAAAATAAATAACAGAATATAAATGACAGAAATAAAAGATTGAAAGATTGAAGACTTACAAAATTGATTCTTCAAAAAAGAAAACTAAAATTACAATATGGAAGTTGAGAGAGAATTCTTAAATAAAGACTAAGAATTCCAAGGGAAAGAAAACTTTTGCCTATCATCTAGTTTGGGGGGGGATTTATAGCAAAATTCTCGGACTGCTACAGTAACCTGCTACAGTGATTTGCTACAGTGATTGCCGATAGAATGACTGTACAGTAACTCCGCTACAATGTACAGTGTACAGTAACTTTGCTATAGTAAAATTTTAAAAATTTTTACAATTTGAAAATTATAAAATTTGTGAGAAAATTAAAAAAAAGTCATCTTCATTTGTTGTCGAAAGTCTTCTTCTTCTTCCGACTCTGATTCTGATTGTGGTAGAGATTGGGAAGCCACTTTCTGTGCTTGAGAGGTTTATGGCTTCAATTGGAGAAGAATATTTTTTAACTGTTTGATATATTCTCCGCGATCCGAAATTGATGCCAGTTTGTTGCAGACAAGAATTTTTGTTGAAGAAATTCAGTTGTCTGTTTGTCAAAAGCTTTTAGACATTGAGGATTCTTGTTAAACCATTCTTGCAATTCTTGTTGTTCTATAGAGGAGACATTAAAAGTATCACACCATTTAGTATAACCTTGTCTAACTAAAATTGGTGGCCGTTTGTTTAATGTCTAACTGTTGGTATGTTTGACAAATTCAAATTTTCACTGATATACCCAAGCTAATGAAAACTTGGAGAAAAAATGTATAGGAGTGGGAGTCCAAGTTGCGTTTGAAAATCTGGTCTTGAAGTAGTCATATGCTTCCGCTACTTCTGTTGGAAGAATCTGTTGGTTGGGTCCGAAGATAGTCTACCATTGATTGAACCATGTTTGAAGTTCATACTTGTTTGTTCTTTTGAAGTAGAACAACCAAGAATGTTTGTGGTCTTTGTTCTGAAATAAAAATGTTTGGAACCAGGCCTATTTATAGTCCCAATAGTTGTATTCTGATGGGTAGAATGGTTGAGAAAATTGAAAGAGGAGTTCCCAGGTTTGCTATTAACTACAAGTCTTTAAACAAAGCATTGAGATGGATTCGATATCCCATTCCAAACAAAAGGGATCTCCTACAACGACTTCATGCTGCCAAGATTTTTTCAAAATTTGACATGAAATCTGGCTTCTGGAAGATTCAAATCCATCCTTCAAACAGATATAAGACAGCGTTTACAGTTCCATTTGGGCACTATGAATGGAATGTTGTGCCTTTTGGCTTAAAAAATGCTTCTTCGGAATTCCAAAGGATTATGAATGACATCTTCAATCCTTTTTCAACCATCATCATCGTATATATTGATGATGTTTTGGTCTTTTCAAACTCTATTGATCAACATTTCAAACACTTAAATATATTCCTTCACCAAGTAAAAATCAATGGACTAGTTATCTCTCAAAAGAAAATTAGTCTATTTCAGCCAAAAATTTGATTTCTTGGACATAATATTTTTCAAGGAACAATCACTCCTATCCAAAGATCACTACAGTTTGCAGAAAAATTTCCTAATCAAATCTTAGAAAAATAGCAACTTCAAAGATTCCTTAGTTGCTTAAACTATGTTTCAGACATCATTCCAAATTTTAGCAATCTTACAAAACAATTATATGACCGTCTCAAAAAGACACCTCCATCATGGACTGATAAACATACATCTATTGTCCGAACTCTTAAACTTCATGCAAAAGATTTGCCCAATCTTACTCTTCCTGACCCCATTGCACCTAAAATTGTTGAAACCGATGCTTTTGACATTGGTTATGGTGGTGTTCTCAAACAAAAACAAAACGATAAAGAACATAGTATTGCATTGGCATCCAAACATTCGAATACATCTCAGCAAAATTATTCTACCATCAAAAAAGAAATTTTGGCAAGTTGCGTTTGAAAATCTAGTCTTGAAGTAGTCATATGCTTCCGCTACTTCTGTTGGAAGGATTTGTTGGTTGGGTCTGAAGATAGTCGACCATTGATTGAACCATGTTGGAAATTCACACTTGTTTGTTCTTTTGAAGTAGAACAACCAAGAATGTTTGTGGTCTTTGTTCTGAAATGAAAATATTTGGAACCAAGCCTGTTTGTAGTCCCAATAGTTGTATTCCAGCGGGTAGAATGGTTGAGAAAATTGTCTAAGTTTGTTGACATCATTTCCCCAATCACCTGGTCAGAGAACTTTGAGAATTTGTGCACATGAATGGGTGATCACTGTTGTTTTTTCATGTGGGTAAGGTTTGATTTGTAAGGATTTGGTGTCTACCAAAATCATTTGGTAAAATAGTTGGTTCTTTGTTGGTGTTTGAAGAAGAAAGTTAAAGTTTGGAGGAAGAGCCTTTTGGGCAACCATAAGTGGGTTATTATGCCAGAATTCTGGTTCTATTTGGAGGATTATGTAAAAAGATTGATTTTTTAGATATTGGGATTTAGGTTTTAATGATGATGAGGAGGCTGTTTGGACAATCTGTTTGGAGAATGTTGTTTGTGGGATTACATAGTTTGATTGTGATTTAGCCAGATCATGGCTGGTAAAGGCTTGGAAAAATCTTTCCATAACTTTGTTTTTGTTGTCACTATCTTCTTCTTCGACAGTGTCAGCCCATGATTTTGGGGTTTGAAAGATCAGAGGTAGGTTTGGTTGCATGGCCATAAGTTGTTGTAGCTGTTCCGGGGTCATGGTTAAAGATTGGCCGGTGACAGATTGGGATTGTTTGTTTTTAGTAGAAGATGAAGTGGATTTGGGAGAGTTTGAGGCTTTTTCGGTTTGAATAGGTTATTTTTCTGGGTTGGGGTTCGGAGGTTTTTCCTCTTTCTTTTTCCTTGGCATGATTACCTCCCCTATAAAAATTCACGAGTTATATAATCAGGAAGCGAGTTTGAAGTTCCCTTGATATATTCAATATCAAAGTAAAAAATAGATAAAATTGCTTGCCATCTTGCAAAAATTTGTTTAGAGGCAAGAATTTTGACATCTTTTTGTAAAACATCTTTTGCAGACTTGCAATCAATGCGTAACAAAAATTTTTAGTTTAATAAATCAGACTGAAATTTTGAAATGCAAAGAACAATTACCAAAATTTCTTTTTTGATGGTAGAATAATTATGCTGAGAAGTATTCCAATGTTTGGATGCAAATGCAATATTTGTCAGCAGTAAAACTGGCATCAATTTCGGATCGCAGAGTGATCAAACAGCTAGAAAATTTTCTACTTTTCCCAATCATGATATTTATCAATCAAAATAATTTTTAATGATTGACTACACAATCAAGACTGTGGAGCAGACCATAGCCTTAAATTCTGATCATGAGGAAATCAAACTTTTGTCACGAAAAACAATCGAGAAGCATAAGCAAAAGTACAATTATCTTCATATTGGATTAGTATAGATTGCAACAAAACCCCTATCAAGGGAAGGACTTGATGCATCCCTTTTACTATGTTTAAGAGATTGTAGGTTCCTAAACTTTAATGACTCTTTGCTTGGAATGGCAGAAACAAGCTTATGCAAAGAACCAATTTATTTTGACAGCTTTCCGAACTTTAGATCTCCAACATATTCAACAATAACTAACATTACAAATAATACTGGACAAATCCCAGGAGAATTAAGAGTCTTGCCAATCCACAAGCAAGATATCAAACCAGAAAGAAACCCTTCCAAAAACCCTTCAGAACAAAAAAAGCAATCTACCATTCAAAACCCTAAACTAAAACAAAAACCTCTTGCTTTGCCAGATATTATCTGCCACAAATGTAACAAACCCGACCACAAAGCCAAATATTGTAAACTCAAAAAGAAAATGATTTGGCTA